>SJXQ01011342.1:14788-134036 GCA_006408695.1 Aepyceros melampus
TGTGGGGCGGGAGGGGGGAGGTGGGGGTCGGGATTGGGAGTTCATGTACACTCGTGGCTGATTCATGTCAATGTATAGCAAAACGAATACAGTATTGTAAAGCAAAACAAACTAAAAAATAAAAATTAATTTTTAAAAAATGCAGAGGATTTAATAGGAAATATATGATTAAATGTCAAAGAAAAGTTTCCATAAACAAGCTATAAAATTTAACAAGAGAACTCACCGTAGAACAATAATGATTAGAAATAACTTCAAGGAAGAAATGGAACTGACAAAATATTTTTCAGGTGAGTAACGAACATTCAGAAAATAGTAGTGAGAAAAATCACATATAACTAGGGCCAAAGATTTTTCTTTAGAATAAAATAAATAAGAGTGTGTTCTCGAGATGATTTCTACAAGGTGGTGAAGAGGGAAGTTAGAAAGGCTATCACTAAACTATAGAAGACTGTGAATACCAAACTAAGGGGTATGAAATGAAATTTAACCTGCTTGGACCTAATAGCACTGAAATGAAAGCATTCAACAATTCTTCACTGACACTTGTGGAAAGAAATTAATATTTTAAATGCTTCTGGTTCCCCTAAAACACCAAAGAGGGAAAGGATGGATATAAAAATAAGCTTGATTTAACTTTACCAGCTTTTCCAAACTAATAACAAAATCACAAATGAATACTGTGAACTCTTCAACTGTTAAATTCTATTTATGAAATATGAGACTACTTTTTCTTTTGTTCTCTTCAAAGACTAAGCATTTATTTCAAGGTTGTGGGACGTATTTCCCCCATCTTGGTACATGTCAGAGCCAGTTACTTCTGCAGCTTTGAAGTAACTTCAAGGTCTGTCATTTTGTTAGGCCAGGGGATGAATGCCTGGGGTGTTTTGTCCTCGTGGATGCTATTTTTCCTTAATGCATCCCTGTTTAGAAATGATTTATGCACTGTATAGTGTATTTTAAGATTTAAGAAAAAAAATCAGAAGTCCCATGTCAACCTTCAAAATTTAAGGCATAATTTTCCACTCCCTATTTTGCATAAACACTCAAATTCATTTTTGTATCAATCTGATCATTTTAAACTTTTTTTGGGGGGGGGCACATGACAAAGCATGTGGGATCTTAGTTCCCCAACCAAGGATGGATAATACTCACCCCCACTGAAGTCAAAGTGTGCAGTGTTGTAACCACTGGCCCCCCAGGGAAGTCCCAATCTGATCATTTTTTAAAAAGAAAAACATTTTTCTGAGTAAACAGAGCATCCAATGTGAACTTGGTAATTGGTAGTCAATTTAGAACTTTTTCTTTCAAAAAAAAAAAAACTGTACTGTGAAACAACTTTAATAGAAAAGCTGCAGGAAGAGCACAAAGACTCTTATACACCTTCAATCCAGCTTCCTCAATGGTTAACACTTTACCCCATAAAATTTACATTCTTTCAGACACACACATTTTCTCTGAACATTTGAAATTATTAGGTTGGTACTAAAGTAACTGCAGTTTTGGACCGTGAATTTTAAATCATTATAACTAGGCTCAAACACACCTTTATTGATCAAAATAGGAACTATTACAATCAATATATCTTTGCCAATGAGAAATAAACTGGTTTATTCCTGTGGTATAAATAATCCGTGCTTTGGGATCTGATGAACTCTTGCAAAGCATTTTTCTGCCTCCTGCTGGTTGTGAAAGTGTTTTCCCTGCAAAAGGTTGTCAAGATGCTTGAAGAAATAGTATTTGGTTGGCAAGAGGTCAGGTGAATATGGTGGATGGGGCCAAACTCAGAGCCCAATTCCCTCAACTTTTGAAGCGCTGGTTGTACGGCATTTGGTCAGGTATCGTCATGGAGAAGAACTGGGCCCTTTCTGTTGACCAATGCTAGCTGCAGGCACTGCAGTTTTCAGTGCATCTCATCATTTTGCTGAGCATACTTCTTATATGTAATGATTTTGCTTTTGAAAGCTGTAGTGGTGACTAGCAGACCACCAAACAGTGACTGTGACCCTTTTCTGGTGCAAGTTTGGCTTTGGGAAGTGCTTTGGAGCTTTTCTTGGTTCAACCACTGTTACTAGACTGTCACTATCCCTAGGCCCTCTCAGAGATCAAAGCCAGGAAAACATTTGTAGGTATACACTCACATACATAGATACATCCTTACATATAGCCCACAGCTGGTTCAGTGATTAAAAGAATAGCATTTGTAAGTGTAGTCTTAAGATCATCCAAAGAGAAAGGTTTTATTGCATTGTAACAGTTCTGACATGACCTCATAAAAAACTCTACTGGAGACAGAACAGGTAATAGAAGAGGGCAAGGAAGCTGACCTCCCCTCTGCTGGCCCACTAGTCTGAGAAAGTGTCATACAAGTCACTTTGCTATATAGCAGAAAGCAACAAAACACTACAAATAAATTTCAGCAAAATTAAAATAAATAAATGGCATGCACACAAGCATAATAACGGGTATTTGTCTTTTTGAAAAATGGTATAACAGAATAATCACTGCAATGTGGAAATTAAAACATTCTAAAGCACTGCTAAGTAAGATTTATCTTATAGAGTCTTCAAAAAGAAAGGCTCAGAAGACACAAAAGGCCACATATTGCAGAATCTCATATACATGAAATGTATAAACTGGACAAATCCATGGAGACAAAAAGACTACTTGCCAAGGGCCAGAAGGAGGGAGAAATGAGACGTGGCTACTAATGTACATAGGATTTCTTTTGGGGCTGATAAAAATGTTCTAAATTAGACAGTGGTGATGGTTGCAAACTATATTAAAACCCACTGAATTATATACTTTAAAAGGGTAAATTTTATGGTATGTGGATTATTATCTCTATAAAAAAGGGAGGGTCGATAATTCAAGACTTCCTAATGGTACACCAAATGCCAGCTTTTATAGAATCTTGTGTTGCCAAACTTCCTGAGGCTTTTCTGTACTCTGAACACAGTAACTAACATGTGATAAATAATACTGTCACTAAGATGAAAAGGTGCTCCATCAGAAAAGGTAAACCTTTCTAGAATATAATTGGAATTTTCAATTTTTCACTTCATTAGCTGAAGAAGTAGAGTAATCTTCTCAAAGCATTTGAACAGGTAGGCATGCTTTGGAGTTTCACTGTCAGAATTCTATCTCCTGTGGTTTGGGGAATATTTTATTCAGTAAATCTACAGTGCATATTTTGAGGACTCTATGCCAACACTGTCTCAATTTTATCCACAATCTCTAGATTGCCGGCATCTCCCAGATCTGGGCTTGTTGTAAACTAAGCCCACTGTCCCTAACTTTTTCATCCAGTTGTAAATCAGTGTCTGTGGGAAGCCTCCTTCTTATAATAGGAAGTGAATTTTTTTTACTGTCATCATGAACTTAATCTCAACTAACAAAAGACACAGTTAACTTTTACTTCAATGCTTGCCATCTTCAATCAAAAGGACTAAAACAAACAAAAAATTATTATTCAAAATTCACAAAGATATGCAATTATAGACTAAATTTGAATAATTAAATTTTTAAAATGATTTATTCCCATCTGTACATTTATACTTTCGAAGTCATTAAAGCTTAAACCTACACTTTTAAGACTTTAGGTTTACTCTTTTCTTACATAAACTAACAAATTTAGTCACAGTCATATAGAAAAATTTAGTCATTTAGAATATTCTGAAGATCATAACCAACAAAATAACTTGCACCCCCTAAAGACAGAGATGATTTTCTTCCTCACCCCAAAAAAACAGTTGTTTAGGAGAATATCAAGCACAAACAATAAGAACCAAATTAAGGATGACCTAACTGATCAATATTCCAATCCCAAAGAAAGGCAATGCCAAAGAATACTCAAACTACCGCACAACTGCACTCATCTCACACGCTAGCAAAGTAATGCTCAAAATTCTCCAAGCCAGGCTTCAGCAATACGTGAACAGTGAACTTCCAGATGTTCAAGCTAGTTTTGGAAAAGGCAGAGGAACCAGAGATCAAACTGCCAACATGTGCTGGATCACCAAAAAGGCAAGACAGTTCCAGAAAAACATCTATTTCTGCTTTATTGACTATACCAAAGCTTTTGACTGTGTGGACACAATAAACTATGACAAATTCTGAAAGAGATGGGAATACCAGACCACCTGACCTGCCTCTTGAGACATCTGTATGCAGGTCAGGAAGCAACAGTTAGAAGTGGGCATGGAACAATAGACTGGTTCCAAATAGGAAAAGGAGTATCAAGGCTGTATATTGTCACCCTGCTTATTTAACTTATATGCAGAGTACATCATGAGAAATGCTGGGCTGGAAGAAGCACAAGCTGGAATCAAGATTGCCAGGAGAAATATCAATAACCTCAGATATGCAGATGACACCACCCTTATGGCAGAAATCTAACAAGAACTAAAGAGCCTCTTGATGAAAGTGAAAGAGGAGAGTGAAAAAGTTGGCTTAAAGCTCAACATTCAGAAAACTAAGATCATGGCATCCAGTCCCACCACTGGCAAATAGATGGGGAAACAGTGGAAACAGTGGCTAACTATTTTTTGGTACTCCAAAATCACTGCAGATGATGATTGCAGCCATGAAATTAAAAGATGCTTCCTCCTTGGAAAGAAAGTTATGACCAACCTAGACAGCATATTAAAAAGCAGAGACATTACTCTGCCAACAAAGGTCCATCTAGTCAAGGCTATGGTTTTTCCAGTAGTCATCTATGGATGTGAGAGTTGGACTATAAAGAAAGCTGAGTGCCAAAGAATTGATGCTTTTGAAGTGTGGTGTTGGAGAAGACTCTTGAGAGTCCCTTGGACTGCAAGGAGATCCAACCAGTCCATCCTAAAGGAGATCAGTCCTGGCTGTTCATTGGAAGGACTGATGTTGAAGCTGAAACTCCAATACTTTGGCCACCTGATGCGAAGAGCTGACTCATTTGAAAAGACCCTGATGTTGGGAAAGATTGAAGGTAGGAGCAGAAGGGAACAACAGAGGATGAGATGGTTGGATGGCATCACCGACTCAATGGACATGGGTTTGGGTAAATTCCAGGAGTTGGTCATAGACAGGGAGGCCTGGTGTGCTGCGGTTCATGGGGTCACAAAGAGTCAGACACGACGAGTGACTGAACTGAACTGAACTAACTGATCACTGAAAGGCATACTGTGATGCTAAAAATTGAGTGAATAATTAAATAACTTAAAAAAAAACTTGGAGAAATGCCTAAAGATGAGAAAATTTCCATTGAGACATAGAATACTGAAGTGGCAGGACATTAATTAGGCTTCATTAAGGTTTCATTTTCTGAGGAAGTATAATACAAAAGTAAGGAGCACAAGCCCTAAAGTCAGGCATCCTAGGTTCGAATTTTGGCTCTGCTGCTTACTAGCTATGAAATCTTAGATAAATTATTTAACATCACCATGCCTTGGTTTCATCATGATAAAAAGGAACAATAGTAACTTACCCAATTAAGTTGCTGTAATGAACAAATGAATGTAACACCATGTTTGACCCATAGCACTCAATATTATTTACCAGAGAATCCTACATTATTTCAGTACCTTTTATGGGCTACTGGTATTTTCAACTCTACCATTTAAAAATGTTCTGATGTCTGAATATCTAATCAGTTACATAAATTTGTAACTCTCTGAAATTTACATTTGGCTATATGGCAGGATACTGAAAACTGCTGACCTCATTCATATTTTAGCAGTACCTCAGGGTTGTTCTGAGGATAATAATATACATTGTTACTTTCAAGTCTAGTGAGAGTTAATATTGTACCACTTCATATTAAATCCAAGAATCTTGCAACTGCCTTCTCTCAACATTATGCTTCAATCATTGTATGTATTACATTTACACATGATATAAATATCACAATACAATGTTATAATTTTCACCTACACACTCACATATTTTAAAGAAATTCAGTTCAGTTCAGTCGCTCAGTCATGTCCGACTCTTTGCGACCCCATGAATTGCAGCACGCCAGGCCTCCCTGTCCATCACCAACTCCCAGAGTTCACTCAGATTCACATCCATTGAGTCTGTGATGCCATCCAGCCATCTCATCCTCGGTCGTCCCCTTCTCCTCCTGCCCCCAATCCCTCCCTGCATCAGAGTCTTTTCCAGGAGTCAACTCTTCACATAAGGTGGCCAAAGTACTGGAGCTTCAGCTTCAGCATCATTCCTTCCAAAGAAATCCCAGGGCTGATCTCCTTCAGAATGGACTGGTTGGATCTCCTTGCAGTCCAAGGGACTCTCAAGAGTCTTCTCCAACACCACACTTCAAAAGCATCAATTCTTCGGCGCTCAGCCTTCTTCACAGTCCAACTCTCACATCCATACATGACCACAGGAAAAACCATAGCCTTGACTAGACGGACCTTAGTCAGCAAAGTAATGTCTCTGCTTTTGAATATACTATCTAGGTTGGTCATAACTTTTCTTCCAAGGAGTAAGTGCCTTTTAATTTCATGGCTGCAGTCACCATCTGCAGTGATTTTGGAGCCCAAAAAAACAAAGTCTGACACTGTTTCTACTGTTTCCCCATCTATTTCCCATGAAGTGATGGGGCCAGATGCCATGATCTTCGTTTTCTGAATGTTGAGCTTTAAGCCAACTTTTTCACTCTCCTCTTTCACTTTCAACAAGAGGCTTTTTAGCTCCTCTTCACTTAATGCCATAAGGGTGGTGTCATCTGCATAAAATAAACATACTTATCAACATTATTTTCCATTTCTGGTCCTCTTCATTCCTCCAAAGATCCAAGTTTCCATTTGGCATCATTTCCCTTCAGCCTGTGGAACTCCCCTTAGCATTTCTTGTAGTGCAAGTCTGCTGGCAACAAAATTTCATTTTCATTTATGTCATGTTATTCTTTTTCCCAGTGTTGACTCTTCAATTTCTTCCTGCTATGGTCATTCTCCAGTGCCTTCAGAGAGCCATAGCCATTTTGTACTTTGTTCCGAATTTATAATATTTTTCTGCAGGAAGATTAGTTCAATACGAGCTACTTCACTATTACCAGAAGCAGCTCATATTTTAAGATGCCAGAAAAGTTTTAAACATTGAAAGGATATTCTTGGACATGTGACCATAGGTAAAAGATGGATTACACAACTTCAAAATGATAATATTCGTGGCTATCACTATACTCCATAAACTGATTCGTATGGTCTATTAGGTTATAATTCAGCAATCTAAATAATTTCAGCACTGTTATTTTTCCCACATAAAATATGTACACTTCACTTTGATCTTTGTACACTTGATAACGATCACATACCTAGAGACATAACCCTGTATTTGGTTGTTTCTTTACTTTGCCGACTAAGGTCTGTCTAGTCAAGACTATGGTTTTTCCTGTGGTCATGTATGGATGTGAGAGTTGGACTGTGAAGAAGGCTGAGCACAGAAGAATTGATGCTTTCGAACTGTGGTGTTGGAGAAGACTCTTGAGAGTCCCTTGGACTGCAAGGAGATCCAACCAGTCCATTTTGAAGGAGATCAACCCTGGGATTTCTTTGGAAGGAATGATGCTAAAACTGAAGCTCCAGTACTTTGGCCACCTCATGCGAAAAGATGACTCACTGGAAAAGACCCTGATGCTGGG
This sequence comes from Aepyceros melampus, assembly GCA_006408695.1. NCBI lineage: Eukaryota > Metazoa > Chordata > Mammalia > Artiodactyla > Bovidae > Aepyceros > Aepyceros melampus. The sequence goes on from SJXQ01011342.1 coordinate 22,410, forward strand.
AGGGATTTGGGGCAGGAGGAGAAGGGGACGACCGAGGATGAGATGGCTGGATGGCATCACGGACTCAATGGACAAGAGTCTGAGTGAACTCCAGGAGTTGGTGATGGACAGGGAGGCCTGGTATGCGATTCATGGGGTCGCAGAGAGTCGGACACGACTGAGCGACTGAACTGAACTGAACTTTACTAGTTAGATTTTTGTTTTGGTTCTTATTTGTTTGCTTTATAAACAACAGAAAACAACTCCAGTTAATTTCAGCAGAAACTAAACAGTGCAAGAAAATCAGGTGGTTCACAGAGTCAATGGAAGCCTAGAAAATCAGACTCCAGAGAAACCGAAGGAGACAAGGTATGATGAAAATGCTATGGAACTCAGGTCCCATAACCCTTGAAACCCATGGAATACTCTTCCCCACTCTCCACCCCATACTGCCAAACTCTCAATTATTCCCGAGTCATCTAATCTAACATGTTTGTGTTGTTTTTAGTCGCTAAGTCATTTCTGATTCTTTGCAACCCTATGGACTATGGTCCACTAGTAGGCTCCTTTGCCCATGCGATCCCTGGGCAAGAATGCTAGCATGGGTTGCCATTTCCTTGGTCAGGAGATCTTCCCAACCTAGGGATCAAACCTTTTTTCCTGCATTGCAGGCGTATTCTTTAATGCTGAGCCATCAGGAAAGCCCTAATTTAACATCTCCCACTCCCTTAGAAGTTCGTGTCTGGTTCACAGGCTAACTGCCAGGAGTGGAAAGGTAGGGCCTACCCCACCACACACTTGTTATTCCCCAGAATGAGACAGGATATGCAACTGCAAGTTAGTTCTGATATATTATTATTAATTATAAAATAGAAAGTATAAATGATTGGTGAGGGGTAAAACATCAGAGCAAAATCACACACTATGAGAATTTTGTAAAAGTAATATGCCATGCTTGGTTCTTTCATGGTTCAGTACCTCTAATTATTTTGGAGTTAAAGTTATACCCAACTTAAAATTGAAAACACAAAGCTCTCATTTATAAAACAAATAAGGCAAGGAGGAATTAATTTCATTAGAAGAGGATTCTTGATTTTTCAAAAGTATTCACTGCTGGCTTCCTTCAAATAACTGGTTCCTCCAATACAATTAAAATAAGATTAGATTTGTAAAACCCTCTTTTCTTCTACTATCTGAACCAGGACACAGGTTTCCACCATTCAGCTTTTGTATTTACACCCAGATCATCATTTTATTGCTTTATAGATTAATGCATTTTGGGGTGCCTGCCCTCACAGAATTTACAAATTTACTAAAATAAGTGGATGGACAGGAAACAATGGCTCTCTTGTGACTACTAAAATCAAGTTAATATGAACAACAAAGTAAAGCTGTGAAAGACTGAAACTTAATCGGTGCCTTGACTGGGGAGGACATTTGTATTTCACAGACTAGGCTTTTTGCAGGAGGCTTGCCCTGCACAGTTTGCAGGTTTGTAGTTCCCTAATCAGGAACAGAACCCAGGGTCACTGCAGTGAAAGCACTGGGTCCTAAGCACGAGACCACCAGGGAATTCTCCTTGGATAGGCCTTTTTTATAACTCTTAGAGGGAGAAAGTTAACTTGTAGAAAATTGATATATATAATAAAAGAAATGATTTCTTGCCACAGAAATCCAAACTGGCCGTGATCATTACCCAGGGAACACTAGTCAGCTTTGCCTATTCTGCATGTACTTGTAAATTCATTTCAGCATTACTCATTTGACTATAAATATGCCTACTTTGAACTGGCAACAATATTATAACTAATGAGTTAAATAAGGGCTCCCCGGGTGGCTCAGTGGGAAAGATCCCCTGGGGAAGGAAATGGCAATCCACTCCAATACTCTTGCCTGGGAAACCCCATGGACAGAGGAGCCTGACGGGCCACAGTTCATGGGGTTGCATAAGAGTCAGACACAACTTAGCGACTAAACAGCAACAAGAGTTAAAAAAAATCTTTGACACAAGTTCATTTATATGTGTATAAAAGTCATGATCATACACTCCCATATTTTAACTCTTTACCTAGTTGTTTATTACAATGAAGAGCACAATTCATAGGCTGGCATCAACAGTTTATTTTTTAACATACATATGATTAGGTAATTCTATTTTTTCAACTAAAGATAGCTTAAACATCCACTAGTTAATAGCTTTCTCATAACAGACTTACAATAATAAAATCAATGTTTCACCAGAAAAGGCCACGTTGTTTTAAAGCCTTCACTGTAAGGTAGCCCTACAACTCAGTTTCAAACATTCTTAAAGTAATTTGAAATAGTGATAATTAAAATGCTTTTTAAAAATTCCGCTGGCAATGAGTTCTATTTAATATGAAACTTAATTCATAGATGCATATTTCACTTTTACATTTAATCCTACCTAGAGAGTAATTTCCAAAGTGATATTTCCTGAAGCCAAAACCCAGACTTCATGTCTCTAGAATAATCTTGCCTTGTAGTAGTTTCATATCAGTAAGACTATATGCCCTTCCCAAAGTAGTTCTGACTGGCCTGGGCTTGTTGTAAATAGTTGGTTCAGTTAGACAGCTTTTTAAATGTCAACGCACTTAATTCACATCATTACAAGGAAAGTATTGTATTTTAAAATAAAGATGCATTTCCTCTTGTGAAATAAAGCTAATCATTTGAGGAGAGTCTGCTTAAGGGAGATGGGATAGTTTTACATTCTCTAGAAAAGAACTGAGAGGCCATCTCATCTCACTATTCCCTCCCTTTATCCCATTTTCAAGCATGACAAGAGATCAAATGTTTATGTATGGCAGAAAAAGAAACATATCATTAAAGCAGGCAAACCGGCTAAATCTAATAGTCATATAAGCCTGGGAGATTCCCCAAAACTGTTCTTAAAATCTCTGAAGAATCAAATAATTTTATGTTAAATACAAATTTTTCAAGCTCCCTAGCATATTCCCTCTACAATTTTAAATAAATATACTTGATATAAAAAATAGCATTTTATCCAAATATCAAATATTATACTGAGTATTTGAACAGCAAACACAAACAGTCTTAATCCAAGTCACAGACTATGTTGTGAAATGTTAATGTATTTAAATTTTTTAATTATACATGGAATTAACTGAAATACTGCACTTTAAACAATTAGTTATTAATATTTCAGTCACATTAAATAACAAGTACACAGGAACAAGTGATAGTGTAGAAAATTTTCAAAAGCAAACTGTACATTGTGGGAAGTCTGGTTTTAGCTTCTGAAAAATGCTAACTGCAAACAATCTAGTCTACACAGATATTCACAGAAGTGCTAAATAACTCTTTAAGGAACACACGAAATGATGATGCCATAAGAACTGAAAAATGTAAGGAAATACACTGGTAACTTATACCTCTTAATCAGGCCAAATTAGTAAGGCAGACTTAACTAACAGTCATGGTTTCACAATATTTTTCAAGAATAATACAAGGTATTAAATTACTGAAAATCCTTGTCCCAGTTTTATATTAATTTTTAGCATGACCATGATTTAAAATAAAACAAATCATATTTGTTTTCATTTGTTATCATATCACAATATTAATATTCTAAAAAGAGCTCAGAAAATGAATTACTTAGCTTACAGTCCCACAGACAGACCAGAGCTCTAATCTAGCAGGATGACAAAATCAGGATGCAGATACATACTGCCAATGATGTCCACAGTAGCCACTTAGGGAAACTGCCTGCTCTACCAAACCTACTCCAAGAAGAGCTAGTCACAGGATATGCCATGAAAAGAACAACATGTGTTTTTAATAATTCCTCTTCAACTGTCCCCCTCCACCATCACCACCACATACTGGGTTGGGAATGGGCACTGACATAGACTGGAGATCGCTAAGCATACTATCTACACCAGGTGAGGGGAAGCAGAGGGACAGGTTTGGTAGAGGAAACACTGCTCAAACAAAATAGTTAAAATCTCCGAGGCCAATCTAATTCTCTGAGTCTCTATGTCTCTCTCTGAGGAACTATGGATACATCAGACAGTTTAGAGCAGGAAGAAAAGCTGAAAGATTTAAAAAGAAGTCAGCTTATTACACTTGTCTCTGCCCCAAATTCTGACACAGAACTCCTAAAAGCCTTATAAACAGGGGCGCTAGGAGAATCTTTTTGTTCTCATAGCTAGTCTTTGACCCCAGTTTCCAGCACAAAGCTCCTAAAACTCTTAAATTTCCTAAGTGATAAGGGCACCTTTTATTTTTTTATTTGCATATTTGATCTCTGACCCCAGTTCCTGAAAGAGCACTCTGAAATCCCTTGGAATTTTCTGGAAGACAGAAGTGTCTTTTGCTCTGATGAGGCAACCCTGAGAAGGCTTCTGAATGGCTTTTGGACTGGGCTGGTCACCAGAGAGACCAAACTATGATTAGAAGTTTGAGATTTCCGTTCCCACCCCCTACTCAATAAACAGAGGAAAGGAGCTAGAAATAAGTTAACAACTGATCACACTTATAAGACAAAGCTTCCACAAAAATCCAAGTATTATGGGATTTGGAGAGCTTCCAGACTGTGCTAGTGAACACATCTACGTACCAGAAGGGTGATGCTCCCCAATTCCACAGAGACAAGTTCCTATACTCAGGTCCCTCTCAGACCTTGCCCTTGTATCTCTTCATCTGGCTACCTGTGTTCTTTCTTGCATCCTTTATTATATAATAAAACTGGTACACATAAGTAGCTATTTCCCTGAGTTCCATGAGCTGTTCTTAAAAAAAAAAAAACAATTAATCCAAGGGAGAGGAGGTCCAATAATATACAATTTGTAGTCAAGATGGACAGAAGTTACAGATAATCAGGGGACCAAGCACTTGCAATTCCTTTACTAAAAAAAAAAAAAAAAAAGGGGGGGAGGAGCTGGGATTTCCCTGGCAGTCTAGTAGTTAATACTCTGCTTCCACTGCAGGGGACATGGTTTGATCCCTGGTCAGGAAACTAAGATCCTGCATGATGCGGCCAATAAATACATAAATAGTAGAAACAAAAACTAGGCTAGCAGGCAATAAATAATAAAAAGTACAAAGTAAAAACCGGACTGGTAGACATATGAACGGAGAAGGCAATGGCACCCCACTCCAGTACTCTTGCCTGGAAAATCCCATGGACGGAGGAGCCTGGTGGGCTGCAGTCCATAGGGTCGCGAAGAGTCGGACACGACTGAGCGACTTCACTTTCACTTTTCACTTTCATGCACTGGAGAAGGAAATGGCAACCCACTCCAGTGTTCTTTCCTGGAGAATCCCAGGGACGGGGGAGCCTGGTGGGCGGCTGTCTATGGGGTTGCACAGAGTCAGACACGGCTGAAGCGACTTAGCAGCAGCAGCAGCAGACATATGAAGCTGTGTTAGGAGAGAGAAGGTATGGTACATGATGAGGGGAAATGTATCAGTTCAGTTCAGTTGTTCAGTTCTGTCCAACTCTTTACAACCCAATGGACTGTAGTACACCAGGCCTCCCTGTTCATCACCAACTCCCAGAGTTTACCCAAACTCTTGTCCATTTAGTCGGTGATGCCATCCAACCATCTGATCCTCTGACGTCCCCTTCTCCTTCTGCCTTTAATCTTTCCCAGCATCAGGGTCTTCTCAAATGAGTCAGTTCTTTGCATCAGGTGGCCAAAGTACTGGATTTCAGCTTCAGCATTAGTCCTTCCAATGAATGCTCAGGACTGATTTCCTTTAGGATGGACTGGTTGGATCTCCTTGCAGTCCAAGGGACTCTCAAGAGTCTTCTCCAACACCACACTTCAAGAGCATCAATTCTTTGGCACTCAGCTTTCTTTATAGTACAACTCTCACATCCATACATGACCACTAGAAAAACCATAGCCTTGACTAGACAGACCTTTGTTGGCAGAGTAATGTCTCTGCTTTTGAATATGCTGTCTAGGTTGGTCATAACTTTCTTTCCAAGGAGTAAGTATCTTTTAATTTCATGGCTGCAGTCACCATCTGCAGTGATTTTGGAGCCCCCTCCAAAAAAGTCTGCCACTGTTTCCACTATTTCCCCATGTATTTCCCATGAAGTGGTGGGACTGGATGCCATGATCTTAGTTTTCTGAATGCTGAGCTTTATGCCAACTTTTTCACTATCCACTTTCACTTTAATCAAGAAGCTCTTTAGTTCTTCACTTTCTACCATAAATAAAGGTACTCTCATCTGCATATCTGAGGTTACTGATATTTCTCCCAGCAATCTTGTTTCCAGCTTGTGCTTCCTCCAGCCCAGCTTTTCTCATGATGTACTCTGCATAGAAGTTAAATAAGCAGGGTGACAATATACAGCCTTGACATCCTCCTTTTCCTGTTTGGAACCAGTCTGTTGTTCCATGTCCAGTTCTGTTGCTTCCTGACCTACACACAGGTTTCTCAAGAGGCAAGTCAGGTGGTCTGGTATTCCCATCTCTTTCAGAATTTTCCAGTTTATTATGAAACTCTAAATAATAGGATCTTTACATATTTAAAATTTGAAATTAGGATATTTTATGTGTTATGATTTACTTTTTTTCAGTCAACATATTTTTTATATCCAGTTATGTTCACATGTGTTGTTACAGTCCATTCATTTTCAACATTCTCTTATTGACAGACAAATGGATGCTTAGAGTTAGAAGCGGTGCTTATGAACATTCTTATACACCTCCTGATTTATTGGATTTCTATAAGAGGGGAATTGTTGCACTATGTTTCTAGACTTTATGGTCGTGCTGTGTTACTACCCTGTTGTATCAATTAAAAGAAACCAAGATTCTTATGTAGGGTCATAGAGCTAGGTAGTAGAGTTAAAACCAATAAACTTTACTTCTCTTACTTAAAGGGAAAAAACTCCAGGTTAGGTAACTCATACTCCTGGGAACAATTATCAAAGGGAATCCTGAGAGTAAATGGAACAACATAGGGAGCCCAGAGATAAACCCACACACCTACAGTCAATTAATCTTTGACAAAAGAGGCAAGAATATACAATGAAGGAAAAAAGTTTGTTCAACAAGCATCGCTGGGAAAGCTGATCAACTGCATGTAAATCAGTGAAGTTAGAACACTCTCACATCATACACAGAAATGAACTCAAAATGGCTTCAAAACTTAAATGTAAGACACTACACCACAAAACTTCTATAAGAGAAGAGAGGCAAAACATTCTCTGACATACAATGTAGCAATCATTTCTTAGGTCATTCTCCCAAGGCAACAGAAAAAAAAGCAAAATAAACAAGTAGGATATACTCAAAAGTCTTAGAAGAAAAGAAAACCGTAAACAAAATAAAAAGACAATCTACAGAATGGGAAGAATATTTGCAAATTATACAACCAACAAGGGCTTAATTTCAAAAATATTGAAATAGCTCATACAGCTCAATAACAACAATCAAAAACTAGGCAGAGTATATAAACAGACATTTCTCCAAAGAAGACCTACAGATGGTCAAAAAGCACATGAAAAGATGTTCACCGTGGCTAACTAACAGACAAATCCAAAATCAAAACTATAATGAGGTCACTTCATGCCATTCAAAACAGCTATCATCAAAACGTCTACAAATGATAAATGCTGGAGAGGGTATGGGAAAAAAGGAACCATCCTACACTGCTGGCAGGAATGTAAACTAGTGGAACCACTATGGAGAACAATATGGAGATTCCTTAAAAAACTAAAAATAGAGTTACCATACATCCTGCAATCCCACTCCTAAGAAAATTCTATATACAGAGAAAATTCTAATTCAAAAAGATATATTCACCCCAATGTTCACAGCACAACTATTTACAATAGGCAAGACATGAAATCAACTTAAACGTCAATCATCAGATGAATGAATGAAGAAGATGTGATATAGATATACATACAATGGAATATTAGCCATAAAAGATAGTGAAACAATGTCACTGGCAGCAACATGCAACATAACTGGACCTAGAGATGATCATATGCAGTGAAGTAAGTCATAGAAAAATATGATATCATTTACATGTGGAATCTAAAAATTATATAAATGAACTTATTTACAAAGTAGAGTCACAGATGTAGAAAGAAAACTTATGGTTACTAAAAGGGAAGGGAGGGAAGAAGAGATAAATTAGGAGTTTCGGATTAGCAAGTACAAACCACTATATATAAAACAGATCAACAACAAGGTCCTAATGTATAGAACAAGGAACTATATTCAATATCTTGTAGTAACTATAGTGGAAAAGAATCTGAAAAAGGATCATTTTGCTGTCTACCAGAAGCTAAAAACATTGTAAATTGTCTATACTTCAATAAAAAAAACAGAATTGTGATAGGTAATATTCTATCTTGTTTTACATGAAATTGAAAGAGGAGGTGCCAGTGGCTGACTCCAGTCCATTCTACTTCTTGACTACTCTTGGCAACTTGATTACGTGACTTTCACATGACCACAACTTTCATCTTGTTAAAATATTCTGTGCTTCATAATTCCTGAAAATTCCAGCCAAATACTTTATAGGTAAATATGTTGGGATGTATGTAAATTAGGTATGTATGAAGTAATAAAATAGTGGGACTTCCCTGACGGTCCAGTGGCTAAGACTCCATGCTCCCAATGCAGACAAGAGGGGTTCAATCTCTGGTCAGGGAACTAAGATACTGTATGCCATGCAGCATGGCCAAATAAAATAAATTAATAATAATAATAAATAACAGTAAAATCACTATTCATTGTGATCACATTTAAGTAAAATTACAAGCACCTTAATTTCTTTCATGACTAAATTTGACTTTGGAAATTCTATGTTTAAGACTCACTGAAGTGACTATAATAATCATCTTGCAAATTACTCTGTATTCATTTTAGAAGTTACTTGAGAATAGTTTCAAAAACTATTTTGCATGTCATTCAAACTAACCAAATAATTTCCAAGATATATAACATTATTCCTGCATTTAAAAAAGAGTACAAACCCAAACTTTTCTTTTTATTAGCTAAGTCAACTGATCACTCCTTCAGTTCAGTTCAGTTCAGTCACTCAGTCATGTCCGACTCTTTGCGACACCATGAACCGCAACATGCCAGGCCTCCCTGTCCATCACCAACTCCCGGAGTTCACTCAAACTCACGTCCATCGAATCGGTGATGCCATCCAGCCATCTCATCCTCTGTCACTCCTTAGCCCTGGACAAACCTCCAACTTAAAAATATTTATGTGAAGAGGACTCTGGGAAAATGGCAGAGTAGGAGACACCAGAAATCTGTCTTCCTACCTGGATAACAGTTACATTAGCAAAACCTGTCTAATACAAGAACCCTGGAGTCAGCCGAAGGCTTCCAACTTCCAGGGAAAACTTTAAATATACAGTGTCAGTTAATTTTAGTCACTAGCAGCTACCCATCCCCTAGCCACATAGCAGGCAGCTGTGTACATGTCCATGGAGCCACTTACACACGGCTTATGGGGGCTAGGTGGAGTAAAAGAACTCTGTCCTCCAAATATCGGGCATCTGTGATCTGATCACTGATTACTCCTTCTGATCAGAGCTGCAGACAAAGAGGTGGGCAGCCACTGTTGCTGCACCTCCTCTCACAGATGCAAGCCCCTCCCCCTCTGGCTAAAGTGATTTCCCAAAGATATAAACAGGCAGGGCCCCAGGCTTCCCAGGTGGCACTAGTGGTAAGGAATCCACCTGCCAATGTAGGAGGCACAAGAGACGCAGGTTTGATCACTGGGTTGCGAAGATCCCCTGGAGGAGGGCATGCAACCCACTCCAGCATTCTTGCCTGGGAAATCCCATGGACAGGGGCGCCTGGTGGGCTATAGTCCATGCAGTTATACAAAGTTGGACACAAATGAAGCAACTTAGTATACACACATACCCCAGACATCCCTGGTGGTACAGTGGATGAGAGTCCGCCTGCCAGTGCAGGGGACATGGGTTCAATCCCTGCTCCAGGAAGATTCCACATGCCACAGAGCAACTAAGCCCATGTGCCACAACTACCAAAGCCCAAGCACCTAGAGCCTGTGGGCCACAAAAAGAGATGCCACCACAATGAGAAGTCCTTGCACATCAAGAAAAAGGAGCCCCTGCTCACACAATGAGAGGAAGTCCACAAGCAGCAACAAAGACTCAGCAAACATAAATAACTAAATGAATTTTAAAAAATAAAGAGGCAGTGCCCTTTTTCACCCCTCTTACATTTTTTCCCATTTCCTCTTTTGGGAACCAGATATTAAAGACTAGGATATTCACAAACCACTGATATACAAAAAAATTTAGAAAGTGACCACACATGTCAAGAGAAAGGTGCAAAAAAAAAAGAAATCTGAGTCGACATTAAGTTTACACCTCAATCTGATTTTCAACATAGACAGCTCACAGCAATCAAAATACAAAAACAGCAAATCCTGGGAAAGGCAGACAATCTCATTCCCAGAGTTACACTATTAGAGTCAAATGTCCAGTGCTCAACGAAAAACCACAAGGCACACAAAAAAAGAGGGAAAGTTTGGCCCATTTAAAGCAAGAAAAAGATAAATCAAGAGAAACCATCCCTGAAAGACGTAATGGTAGATAAACTAGATGAATTTAAAACCAGATGAATTTAAATTAAACCAGATAAAACTAGATGAATTTAAAATCTTAAATATGCTCAAAGAATCAGAGAAAAATGTAGACAAAGGCAAGAAAACAATGTGTGAACAAAATGGAAGTATCAATAAATGAAAAGACAAACTAAAACAAATCAAAAATAATGATGCTGAAAAATATAGTAACTCAAGGAAAATTCAGCAGGTGGAGTCAAAGGCAGACTTCAGCAAGTAGGCAGAAGAAAGAATCACTGAACTTGAAAATCAGACAATGGAAATTATTAAAGCTCACAAAAAGAAAGAAAAAAGATTTTTAAAAAGTAAGCACAGTCTAAGGGACTTAATGGAACACCATCAAGTAGACTAATGAATGCATTATGGAAGGCCTCGAGGCAGAAGACGAGAGAAAAAGGCAAATAATAGGTGAAGAAATAATGACTGAAAACACCCCAAATTTAAAGAAAAACATGAAATTAACATCCATGAAATTCAACAAATGCCAACTGAAATGAATTCATAAGACCCAGACTGAGACATATTATAATGAAACTTTAAAAAGAGAGAATCTTAAAAGCAGCAAGTGAGTCATCATATTGAAGGGATCCTCAGTAAGATTATATGCAGACTTCTCACCAGAAATTTTGGAGGCCAGAAGACAGTGAGCGGTTACATTCAACATGATAAAGAAAAAACTGTCACCCAAGAATCCTATTTCTAACCAAACTGTCCTTCAAAAGTGAAGGGGAAATTCAGACATTTCCAGATAAACAAAAGTAGAAGGTATTCATGACCACTACACCTGTCCTACAAGAAATGTTCAAGGGAGTCCTGCTAGGTGAAATGAAAGGAAATTAGACAGCAACTTAAAGCCAGATGGAGAAATAAAGATGTTAACACAGATAAACACATGAGTAATTATAAAAGCTACTATTAATGTAAAAATGGCCTGGAACTGTACTTTGTTTTCTACAAGACGTAAGACACTAATACATTGAAAGAAAACGCAAAAACATTTATTAGTATAAAAGCTAGTTTTACCATAACTTCTAATTCCAAATCTTGTTTTCTACATAATTTCAGACACTAATGCATCTAAAAGAATTGTAAGTTTATGTTTTGGGGCACACAATATATATAGTTCTGTGACATCAACAACAAAAAGCTGTAAAGGAGCAGAGTTTCTGTATGTTATTGAAGTTAAGATGGTATAATTCAAATTAGTGTTTTAACTTTAAGATATTAAGTATAATTCTCATGATAACCACAGAGAAATTAACAATAGAATGTACACAAAAAAAATGAAAAGGGAATAAACCTTTTTATAAAAAACTGATTAAACACGAAAGAGTAATGTAAGAAGCAGAGGTGAAAAAGAGCTATAGGACAAACAGAAAACATAGTTCAATGACAAAAGCTTCTCCTTATCAGTAATCATTTTAAATGTAAATGTAAGAAAGCAGGGACAGTTATACTAATATCAGACAAAACATACTTTAAAACAAAAAAGGTTACAAGAGTCAAAGACAATATATGTTAATAAAAGCTTCAATACAAAAAGATACAATTATCAACATTTACACATTTAATGACAGACCATTAAAATATATGAAACAAGAATTGACAGAACTGAAGAGAGAAACAGACACTTCTAAAATACGGTTGAGGACTTCAATAGCCCATTCACAATAATGGCTAGAACAACAAGAAAGAATATAACCAAGAAATTAAAAACTAAATGCAACAAACCATCCAGATCTAACAGACATATACAAAACACTCAACCCAACAACAATGGCATATTCATTCTTCAAGTATACACAGAACATTTCCTAAGGCCCACTATATATTATGCCACAAATTAAATCTCAAAAGGCTTTAAAAGATGTAGATATACAAAGTATATTTTCTGGTCACAACAAAATAAAGTTAGAAACCAGTAACAAGAGTCAAACTGGAAAATTCAAAAAAAATTGTAGAAATAATATACTTTAAACAAACAATATTTCAAAGGAAAAAATCACAACCAAAGTTAGAAAATATTTAAAGGCAAATGAAAATGAAGATACAACACACCAAAACATATGGGTTGCAGCAAAAGCAGTGCTGGGGGGAATTTATAGCTATAAACGTTTACATTAAAACACAAGATACATTTCAAATCAACAACTTAATTTTACAACTGAAGGAACCAGGAAAAGAACAAAACCCCTCTAAACCCAAAGCTAGCAAAGAAAGAAATAATAAAGATTAGAACAGAGGTAAATGAATGAAGAACAGGAAAATAATTAGAAAAAGTCAATAAGAATAAAAGTCGAGTTTTTTTGACAAAAAAGAGGAAAGAAAGACCAAATTACTGAAATCAGAAATGAAGCTGAGGACATAACTACCAATTCTTCAGAAATAAAACATACTATAAGAAACTACTGGGAATAACTGTACACCAAAAAATTGGTCGCTTAAATGAAACAGACAAATGCCTAGAAACACACAAATCTACCCAGACTCATTCATGAAGAAACAGAAAATCTAAACAGACCTATAACTAGTAAGTAGATTGAATCAATAATAAAATTTCCCAACAAACAAAAGTCCTGGACCTGACAGATTCAAAGGTTAATGCACCAAATATTTGAAGAATTAATACTAATCCTTCTCAAAATTGAAAGTGAAAGTGAAGTCGCTCAGTCATGTCTGACTCTTTGCGACCCCGTGGACTGTAGCCTAACAGGCTCCTCTGTCCGTGAGATTCCCTAAGCAAGAATACTGGAGTGGGTTGCCATTTCCTTCTCCAGGGGATCTTCCCAACCCAGGTATCGAACCCAGGTCTCCCGCATTGCAGGCTGACACTTTAACCTCTGAGCCACCAGGGAAGCAAGAAAATACTAATCCTTCCCCAAAACTGAAGGAAAGGAAACACTTCCTAACAAATTCAATGAGGCTAGCATAATCCTGATAATAAAGCCATGCAGAGATAATACAAGGAAATTACAGACCAGTATCTGTCATGAATATTGATGTGAAAACCCTTACAAAACACTAGCAAACAGAATTCAACAGAATATTAAAAGGATAACACCAGGACAAAGTAGGATTTATTACTGGAATGCAAGGATTGTTTGATGTAATGTACATTTCTGTAATAAAGAAAAAAGTACACAATCATCTCAATTGATGCAGAAAAAGTATTTGACAAATTTCAAAACCCTTGAATTATAAAAGCACTAAACAAAGTAGAAATAGAAGGAAACTACTTCAATAAAAAAGTTGTATATGGAAAACCCATAGTAAATATACTTAATAGTGCAAGACTAAAAGCTTTCCCTCTAAAATTAGAAACAAGGTAAGCATGCCCACTTTCACCATTTCTATTCAACATAGTACTGGAAGTTCTAGCCAGAGCAATTAGGTATGAAAATGAAATAAAAGGCATCCAAATTGGAAAGAAAGAAATAAAATAATCTGTTTGCAAATATGATCTTATATGGAGAAAACTATAAACATTCCAGAATAGAAAACTGAATAAATGAATTCAGCAAAGTAACAGGATACAAAGTCAATAGGCAAAAATTAGCTTGTGTTTCAACACATCAACAATGAAGAATCTGAAAAGGAAATTACAAAATCACTGCCATTTACAATGGCATCAAACAGAATATTTAGGAATTAAGAAAGCAAAAGACATGTTCAGTGAAACAACAATGCTGAAAGAAATGAAAGATGACAAATAAATGGAAACACATGGATTGGTCATGGATTGGAAGATTTAATATAGGCAATGTCAATACTACCCAAAACCACCTTTGGGTACTACAGACTCAACACAAGCCCTATTAAGGTAGGAAGTAGATGGACTCCCCTTCCCTGAGGGTAAAGCAACTGGAGATTCATTCTCTACTGACTGAAACTCCAAGACAAGAAAAGTAGGGCAATTAAGGGAAGAGGCTAGACCCTGCACAGGACACATATTTCTCGTTCCTGAAGTCATGAGACCTCCTAACCCACAAGTGCAGAAAACACTCCTTGGAGGCCAAAGGGGAGTTATGTCAAGGGATGTTCTACTCAGATGCCTTTTCAGTAAAATCCATCTTGACTAAGAGATGCATGTGCATACATGGGAGGATCCTGAGATATACCAAATATGGACTGTGAACCAGGTAAATCAAAATGTTTGGCCAAAGGAAACCAGGAAGAAATACCCCGAAAGAGTAATTCTAACTGCCTCGAGGGCATGACTCAGTGACACTCTCTGTCTCTCTAAGTCGACCCTTGTGTCTATCACAGGTACTGCATTCTTTTTTCCTCTTAAACACTTCATTTGTTTCACTACTTTCCATCTTTGTGGGAATTCTTTTCTGCAAAGCCAAAGGATCTGGTACTTTCACCACTGTGACCCAGCCCAGTTTTCAGCTGGGACCCCAAGTCCCATTCCAAGGCACTGCAGGCCGAGGCCACCCGAGATCACTATCAAAATGCCAATGACATATTCTGCAGAAATATTAATAGAAAAACTTAAATTTTAAATGGAATCTCCAGAAACCCCAAATAGCCAAAACAAATGGGAGGGGGGGAACTCAAAGGCTCATAGTTCTATTAGGTAGTTAGAATAGGAAAAAGGAGTCCAGAATGGTAGTGGCTAAAAGACAAGGAAGGGAAAAGCCCACAAAAATAGAACAAAGGAAGGTATGAGAACCAGAACAAACAGCACTTCTGGCTAGCCCAGTTTACACAGGGCAAGCCCGGGGGAGGAAAAAACATATAAAAAGAGGAGCCAAAGGGGTAGGGGTGGGGGGGCCTCTAGGCCACCCGAGATCACTATCAAAATGCCAATGACATATTCTGCAGAAATATTAATAGAAAAACTTAAATTTTAAATGGAATCTCCAGAAACCCCAAATAGCCAAAACAAATGGGAGGGGGGGAACTCAAAGGCTCATAGTTCTATTAGGTAGTTAGAATAGGAAAAAGGAGTCCAGAATGGTAGTGGCTAAAAGACAAGGAAGGGAAAAGCCCACAAAAATAGAACAAAGGAAGGTATGAGAACCAGAACAAACAGCACTTCTGGCTAGCCCAGTTTACACAGGGCAAGCCCGGGGGAGGAAAAAACATATAAAAAGAGGAGCCAAAGGGGTAGGGGTGGGGGGGCCTCTGTCTCTCTTTCGCTCGCTTCTCCTTGTGTCTTTTAGGTCGGCATGTTCTCACGCCTTGAGGATGTATTTTCCTTTATTTTTTAAATAAAACTGAGCTGTAACACGGAGCTGTAACACTGTCCGAGAGCTGTGATGCGCCAAGGGCTTTAACATTTGTCGCTTCAAATTTTTGTTGTGATGAGACAGAACTGAGGAAATTACACACTCCCCTGACAGTTCTTAATATCAAAACTTATTACAAAGCTAGAATAATTCAAACAGTGCAGCACTGGCATAAAAACAGCTATATAAACCAACAGAATAGAAATAGAAAGCCCAGAAATAAACTGTCACATATAATGTCAAATTTTTGACAAATGTGCCAAGACCATTCAATGGGGAAAAGGACAAGTCTTTTTAACAAGTGGTTCTGGCAAAACATGATATTTATGAGCAAAAGAATGAAGTTGGACCCTTACTTAAAACCATATATAAAAATTAACTCAAAATGGATTGAGGAGTTAAATCTAAGAGACCTAAAACAATAAAAGTCTTAGAAAAAATACAGGGACAAAAGCTTCACAACGTTGGACCTGGCAACAATTTCTCTGATATGATAGCAATGCACAGAAAACAGACAACTTGGAGTTAATGAAAATTTTTAAATTGGGGGCATCAAAGGACACTATCCTTAGTAAAATAACACATTACTTTAAAAAATTATCCATTAATACATGATCCATTCAATGTGCAAAACAGGCCTACAGGTTTTAATGTAACAAAATAGGAAATATTCAATGATATTTTTTCCAGTTACATTTTGCAAATAACCTTTGAAAACTACCACTTGTATAGTTTTAACTTAATATCAAAGATGAATATTACCTGAAACAGTTATTTAAAATACGCCTTAAAAAAAAAAAAAAGAAGCTAACTATCCAGAGATCTATAGAGTAAAAAGGCAACCCACACAATTGGAGAAAATATTCACAAACCATATATCTGATAAGATATTAAGATAGAGAATATAAAGAGAAGTTCTAAAACTCAACATCAGAAAAACCAAACAATCAGATTTTTTAAAATGGGCAAAGGATTTTAGTAGACATTGCTCTAAAGAAGACATAGGAGTGGCCAATAGGCACATGAAAAGATATTCAAACCACTAATCATTAAGAAAATGCTAATCAAAACTACAAGCAGATACCACTCCATAGCTATCAGAATGGGTACCACAAAAACAGAAAAAAGGAGTGTTGGCAAGGATACTGAAAATCAGAACCTGTGCAATGTTGATGGAAATGTAAAATGGTGCAGCTGCTAACAGAAATACGGCAGTTCCTCAAAAAATTTAAAGTAGAGTTACGATATAATCCAGGAATTCTACTACTGGATATATACCTTACAAGGCTGAAAGCAGGGTCTCTAAGAGATATTTCTATACCCATGTGTGGTGCAGGGCTGTGTGTGTACATGCACAGATTTTTTAAAATGGGCAAAGGATTTTAGTAGACATTGCTCTAAAGAAGACATAGGAGTGGCCAATAGGCACATGAAAAGATATTCAAACCACTAATCATTAAGAAAATGCTAATCAAAACTACAAGCAGATACCACTCCATAGCTATCAGAATGGGTACCACAAAAACAGAAAAAAGGAGTGTTGGCAAGGATACTGAAAATCAGAACCTGTGCAATGTTGATGGAAATGTAAAATGGTGCAGCTGCTAACAGAAATACGGCAGTTCCTCAAAAAATTTAAAGTAGAGTTACGATATAATCCAGGAATTCTACTACTGGATATATACCTTACAAGGCTGAAAGCAGGGTCTCTAAGAGATATTTCTATACCCATGTGTGGTGCAGGGCTGTGTGTGTACATGCAATCGTGTCCAACTCTTTGCAACCTAATGGGCTCCTCTGTCCATGGAATTTTCCAGGCAACAATACTGGAGCAGGTTGCCATTTCCTTCTCTAGGGATTGAACCCATGTCTCCTGCATCGCAGGCTGATTCTTTAACTCTGAGTCACCACTACACTGATGCTATATAAAGCTCATATTGCTACTTGAGCAGATACCTAAGCCAACAGTCTCCAAATGTTACTTTGCTAGTTTCAATTAAAGGGAATCAGATTACAAAACTGTTACACAAAAAAAGCCTTAAAGCTTAACTGTATTTCATTAAGGAAACATTAAAATGAATTATTTTTATCTAGATGCATACAACTTTTATATACACTATAGATAAAATTAACAGGAGGTTAAGTAATTTTATAGCGTAAAAATATAAAATCTTCTAAGTTCCAAAATACCTACAGTATAAAGAGCCAACATTCAAGTTTAGGGATCTAAAACTTAACACTCCTTTAATAGCTCTGCTGGAAGTTGTTAGAATGGTATTTCAAGTATTTTCTCTAATTGAATTAAACATTACCTAAAAAATGCTAAGCTGGGGAAAAACATGCTAAGAACATCTCCAAATCCAGCGTAACAGTTCAATGCTCTATTGTTTGTTGCTTCAACAAAATGAATGCTTACAACCAGAAACCACCTGGAGATTCAAACTCACAATGAAACTGCAATGGCAAATTATGCTACTTGACATTAGTTATTACTAGGGATGGTTCTCTAAGAAAGGCAGAGAAGACAGACAACCTTATTATTAGTATAATTGAAAATGTGCTTCCACCTATTTCTCTCTTCCAACGTATATTACTTGTGAAATGTTCATCGTTGATGCATTCCTTCATCTGATTAACAAGGAGAAAAGGAAAGTGAAAGTGGTACTTGCTCAGTCGTGTCCTACTCTTTGCAACTCCATGAACTGTAGCCTTCCAGGCTCCTCTGTCCATGGGATTCTCCAGGCAAGAATAATGGAGTGGGTTGCCATTGCCTTCTCCAGAGGATCTTCTCGACCCAGGATCAAATTCAGGTCTCCCACATTGCAGGCAGATTCTTTACCATCTGAGCCACCAGGGAAACCTGATTAACAAGGGGAATCACCTCTAAAGAGAGAAAGGCCTGTGAACTACCAGACAGGGGACTATGACTGGGTTGGCAGACAGGGGCATACATGTTTGTAGCTTTACTGGAGTATGGGGATGTCCTATCCTGCTAAAAGACTGTGACGAGAATTCTGCTTACAAAAGTTGTTCCTTGTAAATTCACTGTAAATCAAGGACAGAAATTATGAGATTTTAAGAACAACAACAGGGGAAAATATTTTTCTCTTAGCAGCTAGTAGAAAATTCATTTAGTGGAATTACAGAAATTTTAAATAAGCGTTCAAGGTGAAAGTTAATACTCTGAGAAACTAAATTTGGGGAATAATGCATACCTACTCTATATGAGAAAAGGAGATCTCATTTGCTCCTCAGAAACAGAGAGCCAGAAGCAGCTGCTGTATGCTGTCCCACAAGAGCCATTCAGGCACTTGTAAGCCAACGTTTAGTAAGGAATTTAATGTAAGCCACAATCTTCCAGCAAATTACATAATGAAATATTTATTCCAATTACGGTCAAGACTGATCTCAGAAAATGTTACTTTCTACTTTCTATTGACAAGTGTAAAATCATCTGCTATCAGACCAACTCACTTTCAGCAAGTCACTTTCTTCCTTTATTAAATACACACAGAAGTTTGTGAAGTGTAAGAAGTTTACTGAAACAATACCATTCCTTTTATCATACTCCTAACTTTATAAATAATTTATCATTTTAAGCCCACTTTGCACCACTTTAATATAAATTAAGCAATGAGAAATAGCATTATCATGATTCATGTAATTTTAAACATTTACACTTTATTATCACTGCACCATTTTAACCTTAATTTTTAGTAATCTCTTTCAAATACATTCTATAATTTCTCAGTTTTTTTTACAATATTCCTCAAAATTTAATGTTACTACATTAATTTAAAATGAAATCATACTTTTTCTGAAAACCAAGTCAGTCTTATTTGACTGACTGGTTTCACAATTAGACTATATGGCAGCATTTTATTCAAAACAGAAAATTCAATCAGCAAATAAGCCACCTCAAAATGGTGACAAAAATATATATAAAGGAGGTGACAATATAAAAGCATTTGATTTAAAATACTGTTTTGGAAAGGGGATACCAAAATAATATTGTAATTTTTCCTAACACTTGCATAGCATATTGACTTAAAGTAACTCTAAATAAAAGGCAAAATCTTAGTAAAGCTTTGAAAGATTAATGGGTAGTAAATTCTTTTACAAGTCAGTTAGTTTTCAATTGTTTGCTTTTAGCTGAACTGAAGAATAGCCTGAATGAGTTAACTGGTTAACAGATCACTGAAAGTAACTTCTGATAATAAGCCACCATGTTATTTCATGTTGCAAATGACATGGAAGGAGTCCAAAGAACCCCTATCTTATTTATCTGAATACGGTTTCTAAGCACTTACATCGATGATTCTGAAAAATACAAATAAATCTGAACTAAATCTAAATCCAGTTTCATTCTACCTAACACTCCTCCACAAGTACATAATGAGGGCAGAAAAGGTCCCATCCATTCAGAGATACATTTCCATTAAAAGTTTACTTTATAATTATCTAAATTTGTAACATTTGCTTTGATAAATTGTACACTACTAAGAAATCATAATGATAAAGTTTATTACACTTACAGCCATCAGTGGCAGATTAAAAAAACTTAGTTTCAATTTACAGTCATAGTTCTGCTGAAGAAGTATGATGACACTGATCATGAATAGACATGTTAGCATTAAAATATAATAAAGTAAGATACAATTTGTAGAAGGAAATGGCAACCCACTCCAGTGTTCTTGCCTGGAGAATCCCCAGGGACGGTGGAGCCTGGTAGGCTGCTAGCTATGGGGTCACACAGAGTCGGACACGACTGAAGCAACTTAGCAGTAGCAAGATACAATTATGTCATAAGAGTGTACTGAAAGTTTGAGATTAAGTATATATAGAAACCTCAACTTTTGACTGTCAGAGAGAGATTTACCTATTTTTTAAATGGATGATTCTAGAAGAATATTTAGATTCCACTATATACTTTTTGAAGAATATAACAATTTCATTTAAAAACTCATTTATAATATATTGTAAAGTAAATTATAACCTTTACAACTGTATAAACATGGCATATTTTAGATGTTAATTTTGAAATGTGTGAGGGAATATGGAGGCTTTGTTTTCTGTTTTTAATATAAGATCTTAGTTTTCTTAGCAAGAAGCCCTCAAACAAGTCACAACCTTTGAACTGAGTTTCTTAACCTGTAAAACGAGGATGACAATCACGCACTTTATCTTAGGGTTAAATTTTATGTATGTAATAAAATTAGAATTTATGTTGCAAAGTGCTCATTGTTAAGATAGGAAGTTGCAAACTGTCCCCAAAAGATGGGATTCACTGAGTAAGGATGGCTCTTATAAGTATATATGTATATAAGTATATATGTTTTCACTATATATATATGTATACATATAATATATATGCTTTCTGTTAAATGCAAAACAATATGATTAAATTTATGAGGGCCTAGAAAAATAACACCTACATTAATTTTGAGTCCTTTTTACAGGAAATAGTTGAAGGAAGACATCACATGACAAATCTCAGCTGTAAGTCATGAAAACTTGATTCATTTCCAGGTTCTATATATTAAATTGAACATATAAGTAAGTAAATTCCTTATGCATCACAATTCTTTTAACTTGGCAAAATATGGGAGAGTTATTACAAAACCAGACTTGGGAACTAAGGCACTGAAATGTCAACTAAAAAGGAACAAAGACCTTAGATGTAGAAACAGTGTTGTAGAGAGCCATCCTTACTCAGTGAATCCCATCTTTTGGGGACAGTTCGCAACTTCCTATCTTTACAATGAGCACTTTGCAACATAAATTCTAAGGTCTGTCTTAGAAAAGTTCAACCTTTCAAAAATGAACCAAGAAGAAATAGAAAGCATGAACAGGCCAATCACAAGCACCAAAATTGAAACTGTAATAAAAAATCTTCCAACAAACAAAAGCCCACAGCCGAATGGCCTCACAGGTGAATTCTACCAAAAGTTTAGACAAGAGCTAACACCTATACTGCTCAAACTCTTCCAGAAAATTGCAGAAGGAAAACTCCCAAACTCACTCTATGAAGCCACCATCACCCTGATACCAAATCCAGACAAAGATACCACAAAAAGAGAAAATTACAGGCCAATATCACTGATGAACACAGATGCAAAAATCTTCAGCAAAATTCTAGCAAACAGAAGCCAACAGCACAATAAAAGGATCATATACCATGATCAAATGGTTTTGTCCCAGGGATGCAAAGATTCTTCAATATATGCAAATCAATGTGATATACCATATATCAACTAACTCAAAGATTAAAAACCACATGATCATCTCAACAGATGCAGAAAAAGGTTTTGACAAAATTCAACATCCATTTATGATAAAAACTCTCTACAAAATAGGCATAGAAGGAACAACATATAAAGGTTCAAATAATAAAGGTCACATACAATAAACCCACAGAAACATTGTTCTCAATGGCGAAAACTGAAAGCATTTCCTCTAAGAACAGGAACAAGACAAGGGTGTTCACTCTTGCCACTGTTATTCAACATAGTTTTGGAAGTCCTAGCCACAGCAATCAGAGAAGAAAAAGAAATACAAGGAATTCAGATCAGAAAAGAAGCAAAACTCTCACTATCTGCAGATGACATGATACTATACACAGAAAACCCTAAAGATTTCACCAGAAAATTACTAGAGCTAATTTTACTACAATCAATGAATACAGTAAAGTTGCAGGATATAAAGTAACACAGGATATCCCTTGTATTCCTATATGCTAACAATGAAAAATCAGAAAGAGAAGTCAAGGAAGCAATCCCATTCATCACTGCAACAAAAATAATAAAATACCTAGGGATAAACCTACCTAAAAAGACAAAAGAGCTGATACAGAAAACTGTAAGAAACTGATGACAGAAATCAAGGATGACACAAACAGATGAAAAGATACACCATGTTCTGAGACTGGAAGAATCAATACCATAAAAATTACTATACTACCTAAACTAACCTAGACAGTCAATGCAATCCCTGTCAAATTACCAATGGTATTTTTTACAGAACTAGAACAAAAAATTTCACAATTTGTATGAAAACACAAAAGATCCCTCAAGAAGAAATAAGCTGGAGGAGTCAACCTTCCTAACTTCAGACTATACTACAAAGCTACAGTCTTAATGAACAGTCATATTAGAACAAAAACAGAAATACAGACCAATGGAACAAGATAGAAAACCCAGAGATAAACCCATGCATGTATGGGCACCTTCTCTTTGACAAAGGAGCCAAGGATATACAATACAGAAAAGACAGCCTCTTCAATAAGTGGTACTGGGAAAACTGGACTGCTAAATGTAAAAGAATGAAACTAGAACACTTTCTAACACCATACACAAAAATAAATTCAAAATGGATTAAAGATTTAAGTGTAAGGCCAGAAACTACATAGCAGTACACTCTTTGACATACATCACAGCAAGATCCTCTTTGACTCACCTCTTCAAATAACGGAAATAAAAGCAAAAGTAAACAAATGGGACTTAATTAAAGTTAAAATTTAATTAAACTCAATTAAACTTTCCTTTGGCACAGCAAAGGAAAAAAATAAGACTAAAGAACAACCCTCAGAATCGGAGAAAATAATTACAAACAAAACAACTGACAAAGGATTAATTTACAAAATATACAAGCAGCTCATGCAACTCAATACCAGAAAAACAACACAATAAAAAAAACAGGCAGAAGACATAAACAGACATTTCTCCAAAGAAGACAACAGATGGCCAACAAATAAAAAGATGCTCAACACTGCTCATTATCAGAGAAATGCAAATCAAAACTACAATGAAGTATCACCAATCAGAATTGTCATCTTTTAAAAATTTACAAATAAATTCTGGAGAGAAAGTAGAGAAAAAGAAACCCTCTTGCACTGTGGGTGGGAATGTAAATTGATACAGCCACTATGGAAAGTAGTATGGTGATTGTTTAAAAAATTAGCCATGCAACTACCATATGACCCAATAATCCCACCACTAGGCACATACCCTGAGAAAACTCTAAGAGACACATGTACCCTAATGTTTGCTGCAGCACTTTTTACAATATCTAGAACATAGAAGTAACCCAGATGTCCATGAACAGATGAACAGATACAGAAACTGTGGTACATATATGCAAAGGAATATTATTACTCGGGCATAAAAAAGCACACATTCAAGTCAGTCCTAATGAGGTGAAGGAACCTGGGGCCTATTATCCAAAGTGAAGTAAATCAGAAAGGGAAACACAAATATTGTGTGTAACGTGTATGGAATCTAGAAAGATGGTACTGATGAACCTATCTGCAGGGCAGCAATGGAGACAGACATACAGAAAGGCTTGTGGACACAATGGGGGAAGGAGAGAGTGGGACAAATGGAGAGAACAGCATGGAAACATATACATTACCACATGTAAAACAGACAGCAATGAGGATTTGCTGTGTGAAACAGGAAGCTCAACCCAGTGTTCTCTGACAACCTAGAGAGGCGGAATGGGGAGGGAGAGGGGAGGGGGTTCAGGAGGGAGGGGACATATGTATACCTGTGGCTGATCTGTGTTGAGCCCAACACAATATTGCAGAGCAATTATCCTCCAATAATTGTATTTTGTTCTATTCTTCTCAATATTGTACAATTATAATCTTTGATAATTTTTTTTAAAAAAGGGGAAAAACTAAATGAAGCAATGTCAAATAAAATGCAAAAGAAATTATACCCAGAATATTAGAAATTATCATTTTAACTAAAATATATATTTGCAAATTATGTTGTACTAGCCTGGTCACTGTTGGGAAATAAGTCATAACAGACCTAAAAATTGCACAGTGACTAGAATATTGAGATACTTGTCAGAAAACTGGGATCAACTATTTAAGCCATATCTTTGTAGCCTATTGTATCATTTGTTATATTATTAGAAATAAACAAAAAATGGCGGCCTTAAACTGTGGGATCCAAAAGAAAACAAGATGTGATGAAGTCTGTATTATTCCTTTCACTGGGAAAAATTATGTAATTATAATGCTAGTAAATGCCCATAATTATGATCTGAGACAAGGTACTGAATTATCAAAAATATAACAAAGATTAAACATTATCATAATTAAAAATTCTAAGGTCTGCAAAAAGGTTATTAAACAAGTAAGCATAACATAGGCCCATTCTGTCTCAGTTTCAGTTCAGTCGCGCACTCGTGTCCGACTCTTTGCGACCCCATGAATCGCAGTACGCCAGGCCTCCCTGTCCATCACCAACTCCCGGAGTTCACCCAGANAGGCAGGTCAGGTGGTCTGGGATTCCCATCTTTCAGAATTTTCCACAGTTTATTGTGATCTACACAGTCAAAGGGTTTGGCATAGTCAGTAAAGCAGAAACAGATGCTTTTCTGGAACTCTCTTGCTTTTTCCATGATCCAGCAGATGTTGGCAATTTGATCTCTGGTTCCTCTGCCTTTTCTGAAACCAGCTTGAACATCAGGGAGTTCACGGTTCACGTATTACTAAAGCCTGGCTTGGAGAATTTTGAGCATTACTTTACTAGCATGTGAGATGAGTGCAATTGTGTGGTAGTTTGAGCATTCTTTTGCATTGTCTTTCTTTGGGATTGTAATGAAGACTGACCTTTTCCAGTCCTGTGGCCACTGCTGAGTTGTCCAAATTCGCTGGCATATTGAGTGCAGCACTTTCACAGCATCATCCTTCAGGATTTGAAACAGCTCAACTGAAATTCCATCACCTCCACTAGCTTTGTTCGTAGTGATGCTTTCTAAGGCCAACTTGACTTCACATTCCAAGATGTCTGGCTCTAGATTAGTGATCACATCATCATGATTATCTGGGTCGTGAAGATCTTTTTTGTACAGTTCTTCCGTGTATTCTCGCCACCTCTTCTTAATATCTTCTGCTTCTGTTAGGTCCAGACCATTTAATGAAGAGGATATCTTTTTTGGGTATTAGTTCTAGAAGGTCTTGTAGGTCTTCATGTTTGCAGGATATTAAATGCCAAAACACTACCTGCAACGCTGCAAATGTGGCTCTACCTTCTCTACCCTAGCTGCCTGGAAGAAAAATCTGTTTGTTCTCATTCAGACAGCACCTCTTTTGTGAAATTGTGGCAACCCAGAGTTACTAACTTGCTACCTAACTACTACTAACCAGGTCACACCATGGTGTCATTACTGGTTTACACATCTGTGTTCCCTGTTAAACTGGAAGCTCTAAAAAGGCAGCAACTGTGTATTACTAGGGCTTCCCTCATGGCTCAGAGGTTAAAGCGTCTGCCTGCAAGGCAGGAGACCTAGGTTAGATCCCTGGGTCGGGAAGTCGCCCTGGAGAAGGAAATGGCAACCCACTCCAGTATTCTTTCCTGGAGAATCCCAAGGACGGAGGAGCCTGGTGGGCTAGAGTTCACCGGGTCGCAAAGAGTCAGACTCTACTGAGTGACTTCACTCACTAGATGTATTACTAATATCTTGATCCTAGCGCCTAAAAGAATGCCACGCCCTAAAATTCTTGCACTATGCTCTCCTGGCCAGTTTATTACAACAGTCTTCATTTAACCAATCCATACTCTCCACTACTCTACTATTTGAAACTCATAATCCCATCCATAACCAACATCTTAGAACTGGAGAAATTATAAGTCATATTATTATTATCAGTACCAAAGGATGTAGTGTTTTTCTTCTACATACAATTGCTCAGTAGAAAACACTGCAGAATAGTGAAAACGATGCATATTAGAAACTCAAGTTCTCTAAAGACAAATAACAAGGCAGCAGACACTGGGGTCTGGAATTCACGACTAGACACAAACTTGAGAATGTCTGACACAGAGGTGGCATTTTCAAACTAGCAATTCATGAATTAGATCACTAAGGAATTAAGTGCAGACAGAATACAGGTACTCCAAGGTTAAGAGATCAGAGGCGGAAAAAGAACTCGCAAAGAACACTGAGAAGGAGTAACCAATGACAGAGAAAATCAGGAAATAGTTGTCTGAAAACCAGGTGAATAGTTACTTAAGAAAGAGTCATTAAGCTATGAGTCGGACACGACTGAGCCCCTCTCTCTCTCTCTCTCTCTCTCTCTCACCCCAAAACCGAAGAAAGAAAAACTGAAACATACCACTTGCATTCAATTCGGTCGGTTCAGTCTTGCATTCAATTCGGTCGGTTCAGTCGCGCAGTCGTGTCCGACTCTTTGCGACCCCATGAATCGCAGCACGCCAGGCCTCCCTGTCCATCACCAACTCCCGGAGTTCACTCAGACTCACGTCCATTGAGTCCGTGATGCCATCCAGCCATCTCATCCTCTGTCATCCCCTTCTCCTCCTGCCCCCAATCCCTCCCAGCATCAGGGCCTTTTCCAATGAGTCAACTCTTACCACTGAACAAAGTAAAATTGAAAGATACCTCTTGGCATTTAATTAGCAATGCAACCAGAAGTTACACCAATGTTATCTAATATTGATATTTATTTCACACACATCCTATTCTAGAGCATTACATCTTAATACCACATGCAACAAGCTTTCAGGGAGCACAATTTTCTTGGGCAGCATTAATTTCAAACGAAAACCTCGTTGTTTTACCAGCTGAGACCCCCAATTAACAATAGAGTCTCCCATTCAGCTGCCACGCTTTCCTTAGAAATGCAGGTTTTGCATAATTTAAAGGTCTACTACTACTACTACTAAGTCGCTTCTGACTCTGTGCGACCCCATAGATGGCAGCCCACCAGGCTCCCCCGTCCCTGGGATTCTCCAGGCAAGAACACTGGAGTGGGTTGCCATTTAAGCTCAAGATGGTTTAAAGAGCATCGAGTTTCTAAAATAGAATGGACAAAAATAACAACATTCCCGGAGGACTTAAGAGAAAAAGTTAAGACTGTGCACACCAGGAAGAAATGGGCTCATTTCCCACAAAGCAGAAGCTCAGTATTTTTCACATATCTTGAAAAAAGCTGTATCTTACAGCAGGGGCACGGCACGAACTTCAGGGCCCTCCACAATACCTTCTCCCTAACAGTGCGCGGAGAGAGGTACAGACGAGCAGAAGAGCTGTACCTGGGTCCATAAAGGCAACGCGAGACGGCGCACAACCGCAAATCAGACCCTAGGGTCTAGCCTCGGGCTGGGACTCACCTGTCTCCTGAGTGTGGAAGATGCGCAGCCCCCAGCCGCCTCTGACAGGGCGTCCCCGCAAACCCCTCACCGCGCCACGGTACACTACGAGAGCAGGGTCCTCTGGTTAGAGAAGAACGCTGGAAGACGCGGCGCTTTCGCTGCGTCCTTTCGGTCTCGGGGATGCCGCACCACGCATCCCTTATGAACTCTTCAGCGGCTCCGGCGTGCGCGCGCTCTCCCGCCTCGTCGCTTAGCAACCTGCGAAGCCGTCCAGCCTTCCCGACTAGTCACATTCCTCCCGCCCCTGCAGATTGTGAAGAGTTTTTTAAAAGATTTTATTTCCGGGTCGGCCCAGCTTTACGCAGCGGAAGATCTCTTTACCTCCCACATTTACCCTTGCGGGAAGGATAAAGTCTCCGTAGCGGTGGGGAGGGTGTTGTAGCTAAGGGCTCCGTCTCTCCTCCCTCGAGTACACGCGCCTGCCCTCCCGCCAATTACTGGGCGCCATTCGGAGGTCCTTTTCTCTGGAGCCCAGATCATCCGCTTGTCGCAATCCTCCAATCACAACGGCCCGCCCTCGGGGACTACTTTGCAATCGGGGAAGAGCGCAGGGAGCAGAGCTTGAGAAGAACCTCTGAGCTCGGGAAGTGTAGTTCTAACACTTGAAGGAATTGCATTGGAGATTGCACCGGAATCAGGGCAGCGTAAACTACAGTTCCCAGAGGGCCCCGCGGTCGGGACCGAGTTTTTTCTTTTCTAACACCGCTCACCCTTTCAGAGTCGGTTCCACGATAGAGGTGACCCGACTGCCTGAGGCTCATTCGGCAAGTGCAGAAAGTGTCCGCGCCCTCCCCAATCATGGTGAGTGTGGGCCCCTGCATGCTGCCCACCTACGGCCTAGGCGCCCCTCTGTGGCGTTTCTTGCGCTTGAAGCACTGTTGGGAGAAGGCTGTCCAAGGGATTGTCCTTCGCGCCCTTTGGAAAGTCTCGATTCATCTTCTGGAGACTGTCGCAGTGACCTAGTTAGTTATTGGGAAAGTGTTTATTTCCAACTGAGGTTCTCAGAAGGACTTTAGAGAAATCACTGTCCTTAGAGAGGCGAGATCTCAGCCTTTCTGCATGTTAGGGGTACAAAATACGAAGCTGGGGGGTTTCTCCCAAGCACCCTCTGGGGTATTGATAAGGCCGATAAGGTTTGAAATGCGGAGTGTTGGACCTTAACTTCTCTTCTCCTCTTAAGCCCACAGTGTTTTTAAGGGCTTTTGTCACAAAGCTTTTGAAAGCAGAAGGCCCTCAATATAAAGGTAGTGCTTACCAGATGCTCGGGATTACAATCTGCCTTTTCGGGGAAAGTGTTTCCGCCATGTCTAATTTCACAAAATGTGATTTAAAACCTGTTCATTGATCTCCTTCTGTGCCAGTACATGTTACAGTGACGGCGCCCCTAGACAGATAATTTGTACCGGTGATTTTTACTAATCTGTATGTTACGAATTCTAGAACCAGCACTTTTAAATGTTACACAATATAATCACTCGTCATGAAGATTTGGACACCAAGATCTCCATATCTTGTCTCTGTTGAAAGGCAGATGGAAGGGGGTGGGGGTGAGGGAACTCTGACGTATGAATAATCAGCATGCTGGTTGAAGGTGACATTTGATACCAACCTGAGAGAAATTGCTTCAGTACTTGTGTTTATAGTTGAGAATGGTTTTCCTGCATTATTTCAAAATAGTAAAATAAATGGGAAATATTTGAAGGAATTGGAACATTTCCAGAACCTGAAAAGACGTGTTTTAAGGGCAAAGGAATAACTCCTTCCATCTTTAAAAAGGAGCCAATTGCAGAAGCTTCCAATTTTCAGTGATAAACCTAGGTTCCCTACTTATTTTGTCAGATAACATAACTAGTCATTTGAACGATGGATTCAGGGGTTTCTGACCTAATAATCTTAGCAAGAAAGCAGAGGTACTTATTATCAGAGAACCTCAGACTTCATAATTGTAAAACTGGATGGAACCTTTTATAAAACATCTTGACCATCTTAAAATTGAGTTTACTGAAACCCAAAGCGAATGTGATTTTCTCAAGGTCATACAGGTTTGCCTCCAAGGATCTCACACTCTTTCCATTTTACCATATTTTGTCATTTACACAGGTAAGTCATTCTGAAAGTTTATTTTTAGTTGCTGAAGTTCTGGATGAAGATGCAAGTTCATACTGCAAATATAAGCTAAACTATATATCAGAATTTATATTATTTGACGGGTTTACAATGAGAATATTGTATTTCTAGAATTGGAAGGGAATTCGGAAATTATTTCCTCTAATCTTCAAAAATATGGTTAGGTCAAATGATTTTCCCAAGGTCACACAAAGATCCTGGGCCCCCATTCTTTCTTTGTTTTTCTGCATGGTAGATCAAGGCAGGCCTGACCCCTGGAAGGTCACTGGAGCACCAAATAATGTCCATGAGGAAGAATCCTCCTGTCAGTTTGCTGAAACTTGACAGCAAATTCTCAGATGACTCAATCACCTTGCCTCCTCAGGAGGGGTGTAAACCATCACTGCGTTAGAAAAGACCCATCTTGTGTGAACTGTTAAAAATCAGGTTTTTGTGTTTCTGTTTGTTTTTTTTTTAAAGGAGGGGATTCTTTCCTGTGTCCACTGGGAATGACAGCAAGAATAAACTGTTATGGAAGAATCTGAATACTGTTTATGTGTCTTTTATATTACAGAAATATGTATAAATAAGAAAGTAAAAAGGGAATATATGGATCTTTCTGTAGAATAACAGAAGGAACACTTAAATTCAAACTTTACAAATGAAAGACTTGAACACATGCGCAGGACAGAGCCCGCATCAGCAGGAAGGTCATTAATACCCTGCCAAGAGCAAAGACATTCCTTCTTTGAATGTTGGCAGACTGCCCAGATATCTAAGCAAAGAATAGTAACTTCTCTTTCGCACTGTAACATTGTGAAAAGTCAGTGGGAATCTCCCACCCTCCTGCTTTTCAATTGCAATGATGCAAAGAACAGGCAGAACCAAATACTGTGTTCTTTTCTGTTTCATCATCAGAGATTCAGACACTAGGCTTCATACTACTTATAATGAGATGGAATTACCTACCTATGAAAATAATTTGCTCAGTGATACATAGGAAGGAAACTGCTGAGATAGGATTAACGGCTATTTATTAGTTGCCCGCAATCCCTTACTAAGGACTGTGATACTTGGAAACTTTTTTTCAGTAGCTAAAATTAATGCCTAAAATTGACTGCATTATTCTAACCATCTACCTGCTTTCTGGAAGATTAAGTTTTATATGTAGTAATAGTAGTAGTCACTTTACCCTCATTTCTTATCCTAGGTTGCTTTCACTGAAGTAACATGTGTTCATATTTCTCTTAACCCTTGCTTTCCTTCATTCAACATATCCTTTTTGAATGCTATATGGGAGTGCAAATTTGAGTCAAAGGCAGACTATTCTCACAGGAGTTCCACAGTGTAGTGGAAAATAAGCATAAGCTGGAGATGGTGATGGACAGCGAGGCAGGGCGTGCTGTGATTCAGGGGTCGCAAAGAGTTGGACGCGACTGAACTGAACTGAACAAGAGTCCTTAGAGGGAAAATCTTTGGTGACAGAGACCTATTATTAGAGTGCTTGCCACGTACTAGTCTTAATACTTTCTGTGTTCACTGTCTCAATCCTTACTGCCTTGTTAGGTAGCTGCTATTAACTCCATCTTAACCTTAGAGAAACAATACAGTAACTTGCCTAAGGACTTAACAGCTGAGTTGAGGAATCGAGATTTGAACCACAAAGTCTGGCTCTAGCGGCCTTCTCTTCATCACTCTACTGCATCTCTAGCCTCCTCTTTTAAAAAACTGCCTTATCCTCTTGTTTCTTACATATGGTTCAGTAATGGATTCTCTGGCATGTATTATGTACAAGGTACATAATAAAAGACTTTGATTACAACTACTGAGCTAAATAATTTTGCTAACCATACCTGGAACTATTGTCACTATTTTCAAGCTTCTCAGTGCAAATATATAAAACAATTCTTATACATTCCCAAGGTTTTGATAGTGATTTTCCAAGATCTAGCTACTCCTTCAGCAAGTGTTTGATGAGCTCTAACTACATGCCAGGCATTGTTCTAGGCAGCTGGGATACAACAGTAAATAAAATAGAGAAAGCCCCTATCCTTAAAGAGCTTGCATTCTAAAGAGGGAGACGCAGTCGTTTCTACTGTCATGTGCTATACTTCAAGGGAAGAGAGGGAGATGACAGAATTTAAAACATGTAAAGGCCATGTGATAGAAAATAAATATATAGAATAACACATAGTGTTCTTTATAAACCTAAAGCCTATTGGGTACATAAATATGTATTGTTTTAAACTGGATTATTTGAGGAATTACCATATTTTGTTTATTTAGATATGAAAGCTTGGGGGAAGTTGGTGAAAAGTATAGGGAAGAGACCCAGAAGGTCAGGAAGAAACTCCATAGTTTTTTCCCTTTTTTTCCACTCACTCTGGGCATCTCTCAGGAAGAAACACATAGTCTGCAGTGTTCAGATTCATTTTCTACAACACTGACACTGTCCTGAGAGGTTCCCCACCCGCCCCCCATCTAAATTCTATAGATACCAAACTGCTAAGAGCTGACCCCTCTTGAAGAGGGAATTCTTAATACAAAGAAACCTAATGCTTCTGTCTCCAATCAGTTCAGCCACTTCTCTCATGTGGGTAACAAATGAGGTGACACATTTACCACTTACAGAGTGGAAGTACATTTACCCAGCATTGTCCGAGAAAAGAACAATTCCCTTGATTGAATTTTTGCATCTAAACTTACCCATTTAAGTTTCCAGGGATTTTTGTTCAACGCTTTTTAATAGAAATATTTCTCTCCTTAATTCTCTGAGGTTAATTTAACTTATTTCTAATAACTCAGGGTCATCACTTTGAACTAGATATAAATACTTTTCATCCATATCTTCAGATTTTGTCCAAGGTCTATGACTTTCTTCTATTATATGTTCTTTGTACTTTTTCCTCTCCCTCCCCTTTAATATTAATTTTCCCTTGGTATCAGGTTGTCAGCTGTGACTACCTGTCACTACTGTTGTTTGTTACTTAATGCTAAAATTTATTACAATCCAGATTATAATCCAGATGAAATGTATTTTAATCCACCTTTTATTTTTTCATTTTTTCTTCTTAAATAAAAAATATAGACTCATTTTTCTTCCCCCAAGGACTTGAATCATGATTAATAAACTTTCTGGTTCCTTGTAAATGGAAAGTTTTAACCTCTGTTCCTCTTCCTGGTGTGAAGGGTTCTTGTGAACTGAAGGGAGTGGGGGATTTGCATAAGAGGATTTGTAAGGTTCTAGTAGCCACTGGGGTTTGTATCATCATATAATGCACGTCAAAATTGTTAGGACTATTTTTAGTGGTAAAATATCCTAAAAGAGATGGATAAGATTTTGTAAGTAAATCAAAGATAGCAGGAAGAGTTAACTAACACCACATAAATGTGCTAAAGGACACATGTCCCAGAAGTCATTCGGTTGCTTTGTGCATGCTGTGTTTACTGGGACAATCTGAAATGAATATCTTCTACTAAGCCAGATGCAAATGGTCTTTAAAATTTTACATTAGCTTTTAAAGTATGTGGTTGTCTTACTATAGAGAAAATATTGAACTTCTTTAGAGTAGAGTAGCCTTTTTTTAATAAGATGTTAATGGGTCTCTTTCATTACAGTCTGAACCAATCCGAGTCCTTGTGACTGGAGCAGCTGGTCAAATTGCATATTCACTACTATACAGTATTGGAAATGGATCTGTCTTCGGTAAAGACCAGGTAGGGGCAAGTGTCAATAAATCCTAAGTAAAATAAAGAATATTTTCAATAAAACCTTCTATTTACTTGCAAATAAATTTTTAAAGGAATGAATAATTCCAATAAATGTCCGAGACACACAGCTATAAATGGAATCCGGCAGGTTCCATGCACCCCTCTGGGCACTGAAAATGCTTTGCAAATTATAACTATTCCACGTACTGTTAAGCTGACTTGGTCCTGCCAGCAAATGTCATAATGACAGTAACTGTTATGGAGAATCATATGGGAGAAAAGTTGCTGAATCAGCACTTTCTTGTTCATAAATGGTCTTTAGACCCAGAAGAGTTAAACAGGCACATCAGTTTCCCAGTTTGAAGCAGGTACCCTCTATTCCCTGGTAGCTCAGTCAGTAAAGAATCTGCCTTCAGTGGAGGAAACCTGGGTTCGATCCCTGGGTCGGGAAGATACCCTGGAGAAAGAAATGGCAACACACTCCAATAGTCTTGTCTGAAAAATCCCATGGACAGAGGAGCCTGGCAGGGTATAGTCCCTGGAGTCAGAAGAGTCAGACACGACTTAGCAACTGTACCACTACCTCCCCCTACTCCAGCAGGTCTGATTAATGTATACTAAAATCCTTTTCTGTGATAATCATCTATCCATTGTCCTTACCCATGGGTATCAAGTTCTTCCTTCGTGCAAGATACTGTGCTTAGCTTTCTATGAACTAAAATTGGATACACAGCCATCAACAACAAAAGCATGGTGTGGCATGTCACTCAATTTGGCATTTCTTCCATGTACTCCTTTAAAATTCAGTAAAGGTGATTCCTCATAATGTGTCTGTTAGCAAACTATTGCTGGTTTTATAGTGTTCCTTTTTCTTAGAGTAGCCTGCTATTAGACACCTGACTTCCTAAAATAATTATGATTAATGGAATTACACACATATACACACCAATTAGCAAAAGCTCTGTGAAAGGACTTTTTCTGTGACTAAATGACATAACCAACACTGACAGATGCTGTCCTTGCTGTTTATCTGGCAGCCTATCATTCTCGTGCTGTTGGACATCACTCCCATGATGGGTGTCCTGGATGGTGTCCTGATGGAGCTGCAAGACTGTGCCCTTCCCCTCCTGAAAGGTGAGCTGGGGAGTGGAGGAGAAAGGGATTTTATAGTATTTTATATCTTTAAAACAATAGATTTTAGAGCTTTGTGAACTGGCCTTTCAATTATAAATTATTTCATTGTTTTTTTTTATTTTTGCACTACTACAACTTGCTAAGATATATATATATACCAAGAATGAATAAATAAATAATTAACAAATGTCAAGACAGAAGTCTCAAATTTGATTGAAAGATTCATTAAAATATTAGGTCAAGCTGTAAACTAATTTGAATGTTTTACTTCAGCTCTACCTTCATTATCTTTTTTGGGAAAGGGAGGGTAAGAATTAATAATACTCTCAAAGAACTTGCACAAATCAAAAATATATAGATGCCCAAGAGAACCCATGCTCAGAATTCATGTGTCTGTTCAATAAATAATCACTGGAAGGGCTGCTCTGCCACCTCAATCATTTGATTGCAAAGTTATGTAAGAGAATGCATTACCCTGTCCAAGCTGTTCTTTTTCCTCACCCACTGTTTCCAAATCAGCTTCCTCTGTTGCTTTTTTCTTTTTATTCCCTTCTCTGCTGAGTTTCCTCTGCTGACTCTTGTGTACCCAGGTTACAGTCAGCTTGACCTTGGTCAGCTATGAATATAAAGGTTCAGCAGATAAAGCTGCATGACTGGAAGAAGATGGATTATTTTTTTTCCTCCAACTGGTGCTCTTATGTATACTTATTTGGGGACTTACAGCAGCCTGATTATAGGAGAAGGAAATAGCAACCCACTCCAGTATTTTTGCCTGGAGAAGCCCAGGGACAGAGGAGCCTGGTGGGCTGCCGTCTGTGGGGTTGCACAGAGTCAGACACTACTGAAGCGACTTAGCAGCAGCAACAGCAGCCTGATTGACACAAGTTTCTGATCTAAACATTTATCAGTGACAGCACTATATTCTGATTGTCTTAGTATTTTGGGGCTGCTATAACAAAAATACCATAAAGTTTATGGGTTTATAAACAACAAATTATTCCTAATGGTTCTGGAGGTTGGGAAGTCAGTAATCAAAAAGCCAATAGCTTGGATGTCTGGTGAGAGCCCAATTCCTGCTTTATAGACAGACATCTCACTGTGTCCTCACATGGCAAAAGGGGTGAGGGAGCTCTCTGAGCCTCCTTTATAAGGCACTAATCTTATTCGTGAGGGCTTCTCCACCCATGACCTAACCTTTTCCCAAAGGCCTTACTTCCTAATACCATCACACTGGGAATTAGGTTTCAACACATAATTTTATGGGAATACATCTGGTCTATAGCATTGGTCAAGGCCTTTTTAATACAGTCAGCAAAAGAGAGCCATGATATACAGCTGATGCTTTAACAACTCAGGGCTTAGGGGTGCCAACCTTCCCTGCAGTGGAAAATTCAAGTACAATTTATAGTTGGCCCTCTGTTCACACTTCCTCTGTATCTGCAGGTCCACCCAACCTCAGACTGTACCTTACTGCAGTATTTACTATGGGGGAAAAAAATGTACGTATAAGCTAGACATGCACAGTTCAAACCTATGTTGTTCAAGGGTCAACTGTATGTTGTTTAATCAAAAAATATTAAGTGGTATATGTTTTGTTGGACTGCAGCATAGTGGTTGAACTCTGAACCAATCTGGACTTGAATGACAGTCCCACTCCTTTTTGACAGGTAGCTAATTATCTCTTTAAATTTCCTTGTCTTCATCTATAAAATGTTTGGGCTTCCCTGGTGGCTACCTGGGTTGGGAAGATCCCCTGGAGGAGAGCATGGTGACCCACTTCAGTATTCTTGCCTGGAGAATCCCCATGAACAGAGGAGCCTGGCAGGCTACAGTCCATGGGGCCACAAAGAGTTGGACACAACTGAGCAACTAAGCACAACACAGCACATAAAATGTTAAAATTAATTGTGACAAAATAAATCTCTCAATGTTATTCCTTACAGAAAAAAAGTCCTCAAGAAGCATTTTAATTTGGGTGATATCTTAAAACTTAAAGTAATTGTA
Source organism: Aepyceros melampus (assembly GCA_006408695.1). Lineage (NCBI taxonomy): Eukaryota > Metazoa > Chordata > Mammalia > Artiodactyla > Bovidae > Aepyceros > Aepyceros melampus. The sequence goes on from SJXQ01011342.1 coordinate 59,395, forward strand.
ACTTAAAGGTTAGATGAGTTAGCTTCTGTTTTGTGTTATCAGTGGTAATTAATGTGAGTAATTAATGTTACTTTGAAAGGTATATTATACCTTGCATCATAATAAAAGATGAAAGCTACAGAGTTTTGAAATTAAGCAAAATAAATGTATTGACATTTATGCTTACGTTATGGTTGTTGAATTAATATATTGCCTTTCTTTTCTTAGGCCCTTTAAACTTTGATCACTGTGATTTGTAAAAGTAAACATTTGCTGCAAAGTGAAAGAGTTACTGGGTAGATTCAGTATGAAAAAACCTCAGACTTCGGTGTTTAAGTAGCTCTGCATATTTATTGCCATGTTCACAGATGTCATCGCCACAGATAAAGAAGAGATTGCCTTCAAAGACCTGGATGTGGCCATTCTTGTGGGCTCCATGCCAAGAAGGGATGGCATGGAGAGGAAAGATTTACTCAAAGCAAATGTGAAAATCTTCAAATGCCAGGGTGCCGCCTTGGACAAATATGCCAAGAAGTCAGTTAAGGTGACCAACAGAATATTTTACACGGTTTTTCACTATCAGCATTTGAAACATCTACTTTCAGCATTTAAGTAAAAATGAGATAACTTGCTTTTTTTTTTCCCCCAGTTCTGTGCAGTGGTCAGTAAATACAGGTATAGGGTTTTGCTCAATTAGTCCTCCCTTTCTGGGCTTTTTCATAAAGTGTAGAAATCTGTATTCTGAGGGGCTCAAAAATATTTTGCCTGTGACTATGACATGGAGATTTAATATGCGTTTGGAAACCTGTAGACAAGGCACAGAACCTTCTGGTGCTCTTTTAGCTGTAAAGGACTTTTTATTCAGACATTTGGATTTGTGTGTGGTTGTGAAAGAAGATGGCTGTAAGCTATGTTTGCTGTCAGTGACAGGAAGTGGTGGCTTCTGACTGCTCAGATTTTCTCATTCCAGAGGAATTTTGATATACTTGTCTCTTGAGGAGTTGAGTCAGTTATGACTTCTGGGTGTTCACCCCATTTGGTTTTAAATTTATCTTACTGTTACAGAAAGCCTCCTTTTACCAATTAGTATCAGTTACCACCCAGCTCCAGTACTCTTGCCTGGAAAATCCCATGGATGGAGGAGCCTGGTAGGCTGCAGTCCATGGGGTCGCTAAGAGTCGGGCATGACTGAGCGACTTCACTTTCACTTTTCACTTTCATGCCTTGGAGAAGGAAATGGCAACCCACTCCAGTATTCTTGCATGGAGAATCCCAGGGACAGAGGAGCCTAGTGGGATGCCGTCTATGGGGTCGCACAGTCGGACACGACTGAAGCGACTTAGCAGCAGCAGCAGCACCTAGAACTTAAGGGACTGAAAGTTGCTCAGTCGTGTCGGACTCTTTGCTACCCCATGGGCTATACAGTTCATGGAATTCTCCAGCCAGAATACTGGAGTGGGTAGCTGTTTTCTTCTCCAGAGGATCTTCCCAACCCAGGGATTGAACCCAGGTCTCCTTCATTGCAGGCAGATTCTTTACCAGCTGAACCACCAGAGACACTTGAAGGTCTTCCCTAGAGCTCAAACAATAAAGAATCTGCCTGCAACACGGGAGTTCTGGATTCGATCTCTGGGTCGGGAAGATCCTATGGAGAAGAGAATGGCAATCCACTCCAGTGTTCTTGCCTGGAGAATCCCTGGAGCCTGGTGGGCTACTGCCTATGGGATCCCAAACAGTTGACACAACTGAATAACTAACACTACTACCTACCTACCTAGAACTTAATTAACTGTCACAACAAAAAGTTTTGCTGGTTAGAGGTTTTACTGATTTTAATACATTTCTTTCTCCCAATCCTGAATTCAAAGAAAGCGAAAAGAAAATTTTACAAGATTTTCTAATGTTGCCATTTATAATGTTCTATTATAATACTTCATAAACATTTGAATTTCTGCTCTGTGCAGACTTTATTTCAAGTAGTTAACTTTTATTTTCTGTCATCATTAACAGAAAATAATAGAAATAACTTGAGAAGTCCCCAGGTCTCTTAGTAAAAAAGTTACAAGGCTGCTTGGAGTTATCTTGCTCCTTGCACATTAATCGCCTCTCAGCCAAAAATGTCTTTCTAGGGGGAAATACATGCCTACACTGGAGTAGCTAGGGATATTGGAGTATCATATCTGCAGCTTGCTCACAGACAGACACAAAAAAGACTAAGGGCTGTGTGTGTGTGTGCGCGTGTGTGTGCGTGTGTGTGTGTTTGCGCGCGTGCGTGCATGTGTGCGCACAGAGGTGAGAGAGATGGGGCAAATTGGAGAATCTAGGTACAGGGGATGTGGGAGTTAGTCTTTGTAAGATGCTTATAGCTTTCTGTAAGTTTGATATAATTTCACAGTAAGTTTTTAAAATCATTTTATTAAAGCTTTTTAAGACTTGTAAAAAAAATTCATGTATTCGTTTTGCTATGCTGTATTGTAATTCACTGTATCCCCCTTTCAAAAAGAAAAAAAGCCTGAAGTGCTTTTTCCTAAAGATAGATTCAATGAGTATGAAGGGGTGGGACCTGGTGTTTTAGCAACTATCCCAGTTAATTCTTAGGATTAGGCAGGAATGAGAAACACTTTTCACTCATAAGGGCAAATCACTGCCCTAAAGTAAACTCCTCAAAGAAGAATTTCTTTCTTGGGCTACTTTTATGAGATGGGAAATTTTTATGATTGACTCAAACCCTGAGACAGAGCTTTTGGTTACTAGTTTTTTTGGCAAGAAAATAAATGGTGTCTCTGTTTTAGCAGAAAACACAGTGACGTATATATAATGATGGTTTTAGTAAATGTTTTCAGTAGTCACATCAAATACTAACAAAAGGAGAAAAATATATATTAGAAGGGAGGATAGAAACCTCCTAGAATCTAGAAACTGGGGTAATAACTATACATATTTTGCTCACAGAAACTTGATTAAAAGGCCACATGTTACATCAGTCATATCCTATTGATAAGTTGGTTTACTTAAATCAGTGTACAGTCTGAACCTCTGCTGTGCCTTCTGTACATCCTAGGTTATTGTGGTGGGAAATCCAGCCAATACCAACTGCCTGACTGCCTCCAAGTCTGCACCATCCATCCCCAAGGAGAACTTCAGTTGCTTGACTCGTTTGGATCACAACCGAGCTAAAGCTCAGGTAAGAAAGATGCCTTTTCAAATCTTAACAAATTTGTTCAGTTTTAAACCTTTTTTCTCACCTTTAAAGTAACTGAATCTTACTTTGTACTTTTTTTCTTGTTTTGTTTTAGTAGGTAGCTATTCCAATTTCTTAGGACATCTTTAATCTCCTCGGGCAGCTGAACTTTGTACTTAATTTTCACCATTATATTCCATTTCCTTCCTTTAATCACATGTCACTGCTAATGTCCTCTTAGTACAGTGGTTAAAAATTAGTCATTAGTGTAGTCATTATGTGTAGATACATAATGGTACACAATTATTTTTGTCAGGTACACAGGAAATTATAAAAACAAAGGTTTGAGTTTTGTGTGTTTCATGTGGTTCTGCTTTTTTCACTCAGATAAGCAAATTGATTTAAATTTTATATTTAATTTCATTTTCATTTTTATAGCCTTCTCATATTCTACTTCCAATTTACCTTGATTCATGGACCTAGCATTCCATGTTCCTATGCAATATTGTTCTTTATAGCATCAGATTTTACCAGATGCATCCACAACAGGACATTATTTCCGCTGTGGCTCAGCCTCTTTATTCCTTCTGGAGCTATTTCTCATTCTTCTCTAGTAGCATATTGGACACTTAATGACCTGGGTGGCGGGGGGTACAGCTGGAGGCAGGGGTTCATCTATCAGTATCATATTTTTTGTTTTTCATACTGTTCATGGGGTTCTCAAGGCAACAATGCTTAAGTGGTTTGCCATTCCCTTCTCTAGTGAACCATATTTTGTTAGAACTCTCTACCATGACCTGTCCATCTCGGGTGGCCCTACATGGCATGGCTCATAGTTTCATTGAGTTAGGCAAGGTTGTGGTCCATGTAATCTGCTTGATTAGTTTTCTGTGATTGTGGTTTTCGTTCTGTCTGCCCTCTGATTGTCCATGAATCTAGGTAAATTAGAAGTGGTCAAACAAGATGGCAGGAGTGAACACTGACAGTTATCAGTGAACTAAAATGGACAGGAATGGAATGGACAAATCGAATTCAAAGGACCATTATATCTACTACTGTGGGCAAGAATCCCTTAGAAGAAATGGAGTAGCCCTCATAGTCAAGAGTCCGAAATGCAGTATTTGGGTGCAGTCTCAAAAACAACAGAATGATCTTGGTTCGTTTCCAAGGCAAACCATTCAGTATCACGGTAATCCAAGTCTATGCCCCAGTCACTAATGCTGAAGAAGCTGAAGTTCAATGGTACTGTGAAGACCTACAAGACCTTCTAGAACTAACACCAAAACAAGATGTCCTTTTCGTCATAGGGAACTGGAATGCAAAAGTAAGAAATCAAGAAGACACCAAGAGTAACAGGCAAATTTGGCCTTGGAGTACAAAATGTGAAGCAGGGCAAAGGCTAACAGTTTTCTAAGAGAATGTGCTGGTCATAGCAAGCACCCTCTTTCAACAGCGTAAGAGATGACTACACATAGATAGCACCAGAAAAATAAGATTGATTATATTCTTTGTAGCCAAAGATGGAAAAGCTCTATACATTCAGTAAAAGTGAGACAGGGAGCTAACTATGGCTCAGATCATGAGCTCCTTATTGCCAAATTCAGACTTAAACTGAAGAACATAGAAAAACCACTAGGCCATTCAGGTATGACCTAAATCAAATCCCTTACGATTATACAGTGGAAGAGACTAATAGATTCATGGAATTATATCTGATGAACAGAATGCCTGAAGAACTATGGATGGAGGTTCCTAACATTGTACAGGAGGTGGTGATCAAAACCATCCCCAAGAAAAAGAAATGCAAAAAGGAAAAATGGCTGTCTGAGGAAGCCTTACAAATAGCTGAGAATAAAAGAGAAGCTTAAGGCATAGGAGAAAAGGAAAGATACACACATCTGAATGCAGAATTCCAGAGAATAGCAAGGAAAGATAAGAAAGCCTTTTTTAAGTCAGCAAGGCAAAGAAATAGAGGAAAAACAATAGAATGGGAAAGACTAGAGATCTCTTCAAGAAAATTAGAGATACCAAGGGAACATTTCATGCAAAGATGAGCTCGATAAAGGACAGAAATGGTATGAACCTAACAGAAGCAGAAGATACTAAGAAGAGGTGGCAAGAATACACAGAAGAACTGTACAAAAACGATCTTAATGACCCAGATAACCATGATGGTGTGATCACTCCCCTGGTGCCAGACATCCTGGAGTGTGAAGTCAAGTGGGCCTTAGGAAGCATCACTATGGGCAAAGCTAGTGGAGGTGATGGAATTTCAGCTGAGCTATTTCAAATCCTGAAAGATGATGCTGTGAAAGTGCTGCACTCAATATGCCAGCACATTTGGAAAACTTAGCAGTGGCCACAGGACTGGAGAACTTCCAGATGTACTTGCTGGCTTTTGAAAAGACAGAGGAACCAGAGGTCAAATTGCCAGCATCCATTGGATCATAGAGAAAGCTAGAGTATTCCAGAAGAACATCTACTTCTGCTTCCTTGACTACTCTAAAGCCTATGACTGTGTGGATCACTACAAACCGTGGAAAAAGAGATGGGAATACCAGACCACCTTACCTGCCTCCTGCAAAACCTATATGCAGGTCAAGAAGCAACAGTTGCAACCTGACATGGAACCATGGACGGGTTCCAGTTGGGCACGTCAAGGCTGTATATTGTCACCCTGCTTATTTAACTTATATGCAGAATAAAACATGCATCATGCAAAATGCCAAGCTGGATGAAGCATAAGCTGGAATCAAGATTTCAGGGAGAAATATCAATAACTTCAGATATGCAGATTACACTACCCTTATGGCAGAAAGGGAAGAGGAATTAAAGAGCCTCTTGATGAGGGTGAAAGAGGAGAGTGAAAAAGCTGACTTTAAAACATTCAAAAAACTAAGATTTTGGCATCTGGCCCTATCATTTCATGGCAAACAGATGCAGAAAAAGTGGAAATAGTGACAGATTTTATTTTCTTGGGCTCCAAAATCACTGTGGACAGTGACTACAGCCAGGAAATTAAAAGACACTTGCTCCTGGAAGGAAAAGCTGTGACAAACCTTGACAGTGTGTTAAAAAGCAGAGACAACACTTTGCCCACAAAGGTCTGTATAGTAAAGGCTATGGTTTATCCAGTAGTCTTCTACGGATCTGAGAGTTAGACCATAAAGAAAGCTGAGCACTGAAGAATTAGTGCTTCTGAATTGTGGTGCTGTAGAAGACCTGAGCGGAGAAGGCAATGGCACCCCACTCCAGTACTCTTGCCTGGAAAATCCCATGGACGGAGGAGCCTGGTAGGCTGCAGTCCATGGGGTCGCTAAGAGTCGGACATGACTGAGCGACTTCACTTTCACTTTCCACCTTCATGCATTTGGAGAAGGAAATGGCAACCCATTCCAGTGTTCTTGCCTGGAGAATCTCAGGGACAGGGGAGCCTGGTGGGCTGCCGTCTGTGGGGTTGCACAGGGTTGGACACGACTGAAGCGACTTAGCAGCAGCAGCAGCAGAAGACCTGAGAGTTCCTTGGACAGCAAGGGGATCAAACTAGTCAATCCTAAAGGAAATCAACCCTGAATATTCACTGGAAAGACTGATGCTGAAACAGAAGCTCCAATACTTTGGCCACCTAATGTGAATAGCCAACTCATTGGAAAAGACCCTGATGCTGGAAAGATTGAGGACAGAAGAAGGGGGTGATAGAGTATGAGATGGATAGTGTCACTTACTCAATGGACAAGAGTTTGAGCAAACTCTCAGAGATAGTGAAGGACGGGAAAGTCTGATGTGCTACAGGCCATGGGGGTCACAAAGAATAGGACAGGATTTAGCGACTGAACAACAACAATATGCATATTCATGAGTGAGTATATCTTCCATGTATTCTGGGGTTCTAGATGCACTTGCATAGTACAGCATGCTCAAACATACATGACTTGCATGTTCAAAAATGGCAGTCCTTGGGGTAGAAGTTTTAGCATTAAAATGAGGCAAAGTTCACTCTAGGCTGACAAAATCCAGGTACCTATTGAGTGAAGTCACAAGGGTCAGCAAAGTCTCATTCCTTAGGCTCCAGTTAATCTGGTGACTGAGTGCTTAAGGGGTTTTGGATGCCACAAAACAGCTCAAGAATGTGCTTCTGGTTGATCTTTACCTTTAAAACAGGACAGAACAGGGAGTCTTTACAACTGATTTGTTACATTTGCTATGGTTACTTCTCTTGCCTAATAACAGTTTTTTGTTCTTGCATTCTTTGTTCTTTTTAAAATCATTAATTACTGAGACCTATTCTTTGTTTCCACATGAAGACCTAGGAAGCCTTAGTTCACCTTTCTCCCAGTCTCCTTAGAACAGAAGCTTTCTGAAATTCACAGTCTAGTTCTTAACTCAAGCTTGTCCCATGCATATTACAATTTCTCTTATTGCCCAGAATTCTGCTTCTGCAAAATATGACAAACTCTGGTTTAACTGCATATCTTCCTTATTACTGTCTGGCTAACAAAACCACTGCTTTAAACTGAGAGCTGATAATCTTTTGGCTCTGGAGGGTCCAGTGAAGGAGAAAAGAATTTACATTTAAGTTTCTACACTAAACTGAATGTTTTACATTTAATTTGTCATTTACTTCTCATAGTAACCATATGAGATATCTGTTACTATCTCCTGTTTAACAGATAAGAATTCTGAAGCCTAAAAGGTCAGGGAACCTGCTCAAAGTCACGCAGCTAGTCAGTAAAAGGGTCTGCCTAATTCCACATCCTCATGGTGGATGCATGCTAAGTCACTTCAATCGTGTCTGATTCTTTGGGACCCTGTGGACTGTAGCCCATCAAGCTCCTCTGTCCACGGGATTCTCCAGGCAAGAATACTGGAGTGAATTGCCATGCCCTTCCCAGGGGATCTTCCTAATCTAGGGATCAAACCCATGTCTCTTAACATCTCCTGCATTGGCAGGCAGGTTCTCTACCAGTAGTGTCACCTGGGAATGCGATCAAGTGACTTAAATCCATTCACTAGCCCTGTGACCCTGAGAAAATGTATTCAGCTGTAAAATGGGATAATAATTGTTATCTCAGATGGTAGTTACGTGCACTAAATGAGATAAGATCTATGTTAAGACCTTATCTTGATGCCTGTCACATAGTAAAAACTCAGTAAAGGTTGGCAGCTGTAATTATTACTGATGATGATGATGATGAAGAGATATATAACCAAATTTTGAGACAAGTCACACTTCAGAATTTAGAAGGTATTTGGATAACAAGCTTAAATTACAAATATTTCCTGAGAGGCTTTGGGCTGTGGGCTGGGTCTTTTTTCTTATTATTTAGCCAGCATTCAGTGGCTTGGAAGAACTAGGAGTTGGTTTGAATGACTGGAGGCAGGAGATTGGGGTACTGTAGAGCAGTTATGGGGCTTCCCAGAGGGTGCTAGTGGTAAAGAACCCGCCTGCCAGCGCAGGAGATGGAAGAGACAAGGGTTCGATCCCTGGGTCAGGAATATCTCTGGAGGAGGGCATGGCAAGTCACTCCAGTATTCTTGCCTGGAGAATCCCATGGGCAGAGGAGCCTCATGGGCTGCAGTCCAGTGGATCACAAAAAGTCAGACATGACTGAAGCAACTACACATGCACACCCAGAGCAGTTACGAAGGAAAAGGTGGTGCCACAGGTGCGGCGTCTGTGGACTTTGGATTACCAATGGTGATTCACTGCGTGCAACAGGGAGAAGACAGTAGAATGATGACAACACCAGCAAATTTCCACCTGTGCTGTTTGACCTGAGGCCTTAGTGGATGCAGGCATTGGAAAACTCTGCTCTCAGATGCATAGCAAGAGGATGTTTTGTCCCAATGCCTGCAACAGTTTTCCTTGCGGGGATGAAAGTCTGAGTGAGGAAAGAGGGAAGAAAGCCACAAACTTTGACGTTGGCCCATGTTCCAGCATGCTGGTCTGGCACAGTGACAGCTGTTAGGAAGTTTTTGAAGGAGCTGTTTTTTTGCTCCTGTTAGAGGCTGTTAATCCAGTGAGAAAAGTAACAGACCCAAAGATTAATTTTTCTTACATGAATGAATGCTGCTGCTGCTACTAAGTCACTTCAGTCGTGTCCAACTCTGTGCGACCCCATTGACAGCAGCCCACCAGGCTTCCCCGTCCATGGGATTCTCCAGGCAAGAACACTGGAGTGGGTTGCCATTTCCTTCTCCAATGCATGAAAGGAAAAGTGAAAGTGAAGTCGCGCAGTCATGTCTCACTCTTAGCGACCCCATGGACTGCAGCCCACCAGGGATGGTTATATATCTGATAAATTTGGTTATATATCTCTTCATCATCATCATCATCAGTAATAATTACAGCAGCCAACCTTTATTGAGTTTTTGCTATGTGACAGACATCAAGATAAGGTCTTAACATAGATCTTACCTCATTTAGTGCACGTAACTACCATCTCCATCCATGGGGTTTTCTAGGCGAGAATACTGGAGTGGGTTGCCATTGCCTTCTCCCTGAATGAATCCTAGTCTTACATAGTTTGTTTTAGAAATCAGAGGGCCTCACAGCCTAGTGACTATTTATCACCTGCAAAATTCTCCTGTGTATTTGCAAACCAGAGCTACATATGTTTTCTGCTGGCTGGCAAGGTAATTTGTCAATGAAACCAGTTAGGTAGTATCACAGAGAAGAAAATTAACTAGAGCTGGAGATTGAGTCAAGAGCTGTTCAACAGGTCTGTGTGACCGCATGAAAATGTCTGAAGGAGCAAGGAGCTGCTTACTATCCTAGGTACATGGTAGTTTAGCTCTGATGTGCATGATATTCAGAAATCACATATGCTGGGTGCAAAGTACTGGCCTTTGCTATTCAGAGAGAAGCTGATTAGCTCAAGAGATCTAAAGAACAAGAGGAAGTGGGAGGACACAGGAAATCAGGGGAGCCTCCTGTAGGAAGGAGAGGCCTGTAGGCAGTCTGTCCTCACTGTACGTTGGAGTTGACATTCAGCAGAGTTAGGACTTCTAAATTCTTGATAATATACATCTTGGCTCACTTGCCCCAGTATAATTTTCCTTTTTCTCAATGATGCCAGCTAAATATAAGTAAGAAGAGTTCTTTGCAAGTCCCTTCAGGTCATGGCACACACAGAAAATGGTACTCATTGCATAGCACATCACTGCCCCATCCACTAAGCAGATCAGTGAAGACTGATATGGTAGTTAGTAGTCCTAATTTTTTGCAGAACTCTAGATGAAGTAAGGATTAGATCAGAAGTGATTTTAAATGTCAAAAACAAAATTTTAAGTTATTTTTTAAATCTATTTTAGGACTCAGAAAGTAAGTGTCAACTTATAAGGGTCAGTGAAAGTAAGCACAACTTGCTTCTTCCTTGACTGAATAAATTAGCATGAAGATGAGTCAAGGCATTGCAAACATTTTAGGTAATGGCTTTTTTCATTTTTATCATTTTGGTTGGTTGGCTGTCATGTTTTACTCTTTATTTTGGAATAATTAGACTTAGAAGAAGTTGCAGAAATAGTACAGAGAACCCCATGTACCCACCACCCTCCTCCCCCAGTGATGACATTTTATATAACTATAGATCATTATCAAAACTAGGAAATTGACTAAACTACACAGAACACTGTTAAATAGCTTTACTCAGATTTCTACAGTTTTTATGTCTTTATGAGTGATCCTATGTCATCTAATTATATATTAGATTATTATAACCACAAACTGTACCATCACCCAGAAAGAACACCTATCATGTTGCCTTTTTATTGTTACACAGTCCCTCTTATTTCCTAAACTCTGAAGACCATTTATCTGTTCTCCAACTCTATGCTTTTGTCATTTTAAGAATGTTTTAAAAATAGAATCCTGCAGTAAGTAACGTTTTGACACTTTTTTCATTCAGTGTAATGCTTTTAATATCCATTCAAGTTGTTACATGTATCAGTAGTTCATTCCTTCTTATTGTTACTCCATTTATTTATTTAATTATATGAGTGTACTACAGTTTGTGTTAGAAGACAAAAGTAATGAAAAGTGCCCACCAAACTGAGAAGGCATCTTGAGACCATAAAAGAAGGCAGGCAGCTCCATATAACCAATGAATCAGTTTATTATAGGGTAACTTACTCAAAGGGTGGGATTGGGATCAGGCAAACAATGACCCAGAAACATTTGCAGCTGCACACCATACCACAGAGGAGCCACAGGGACAATTTAATAGTTACCCTCGGGTATGAGTATAGATGCTTTGAAACAGGACATTTCTGAATTAAGATTTATGAACGGATAACTGGTATCATGGGTGCCAGGAATGTCAAGGGAGGCTTTCATCACTGGAGACCAGCAGAGCAGAGAGGCTGGCTACCTGATCCTAATGTTTATTAAACCGTATAATATAAACTGCAAAGCCCTAGATGTGATTCACTTCTCAGGTCAGTTTTAAAGGATAGGAGAGACTATAAGGGCCCAAGATGGTGTCAGTTATGCTAACAGCCATGCTTTGTTTAACCGTTCTTGAAGGACTTTTGAGTTGTTTCAAGTTTGGGGCTAAAATATCACGCTGTATTCTCTTTGCTATATGGTGAACACCCAACCAGAGCTTTGATGCTGTGCTGCTATTATCTGTGTATGCAAAAGCTGTGGATTCTGGCACAACTATTTTTTTTCCCTCTCATTCTTATTGCAACGTAAAGGCAAGAAAAATCACAATGTAACCCTAACACATCAGCTTTAAAATTTTTTCTAAAACCTTTCTCTTTTAGATCCGTATAAATCTGCTATCTAATTAGAAAGAAATTACAGGAAAGCAAGTATTAGAATTCCTTAGTAGCTCAGCTTCCTGAGGACTTCCCTGGTGGCGCAGAGGGTAAAGTGTCTGCCTGCAATGTGGGAGACCCTTGTTTGATCCCTGGGTCCGGAAGATCCCCTGGAGAAGGAAATGACAACCCACTCCAGTATTCTTGCCTGGAAAATCCCATGGACGGATGAGCCTGGTAGGCTACAGTCCATAGGGTCGCAAAGAGTCAGACACGACTGAGTGACTTCACTCACTTTCAAGGATTATATAACAATGCTGCTTGAGGACAGTAGCTCAGCTGGTAAAGAATCGCCTTGCAATGCAGGAGACCCTGGTTCAATTCTTGGGGCCAGGAAGATCTGCTGGAGAAAAGATAGGCTACCCACTCCAGTATTCTTGGGCTTCCCAGGTGGCTCGACTGATAAAGAATCCACCTGCAATGCGGGACACCTGGGTTAATCCCTGGGTTGGAAAGATCCCGTGGAGAAGGGAACAGCTACCCACTCCAGTATTCTGGCCTGGAGAATTCCATGGACTGTATAGTCTGTGGGGTCGTAAAGAGTTGGACATGACTGAGCGCTTTCACTTTCTAAGTAAAGTATAGGAATAAAGCCAGCCAATTAATTTTTTGGCTTCCTAGTACATACAAGTTTTATTTGTATGTAGTGTGTTAAGTATGCAAAAACATTATGTATAAAAAATATATACATATGATATATATATACCTTAATTCAAAAAAGGCCTTGTTGCTAAAAAAAAAAAAGCTAACCATCATCTGAGCCTTCAGCAGGTCATAACATTTTTGCTGGTTGAGGGGTCTTGCCTTCATGTTGATGGCTGCTGATTGATCAGCTTGGTGGTTGCTAACGGTTCGGGTGACTGGCAGTTTCTTAAAATAAGAGAACAATGAAATCTTCCTTTCGCAAAAAATTTCTCTATAGCATAGAATGCTGTGTGATAGCATTTTACCCTGAGTAGAACTGATTTCAAAACTGTTATAAATCTCTCAAACCTTGCCACTGCTTTATCAACCAAGTTTATGTGTAATATTCTAAATCCATTCTTGTCATTTCAACAACCTTCACAGCATCTTTACTACTAGGAGTGGATTCCACCTCAAGAGCCTTAAACATTATAGGGTACAGTATTGAAGTAGAATACTTAAAAGTAAGGATCATCTTATAGTTTATGGATGACTTATTTGTATAGTAGCTTAATCAAATATAAACCACCAAAATTTAATTTTGCTTGAATACATAAATATGACCTTTGTTTTGTTGTTAATACTTGGAGATGTCATCTAAGCATTTCTGACCAATCAGGTATTTAGATACTTTCTCTACTATTAAGTTCTTTTGGGAAACTTACCAAACAGTAAAATCTGTGGGGGGAGGGGGGGCTTGTTGTTTTGTTGTTTTTTTTTTTTACAAATCAATATAAGTCTTGTGTTCTCTTAAAGTTTCAGAGGTTTTTATCTTAAGTACATTTGTCAAATAGATCACAATTTGAAATTTAAAACAAAAAAAATTTGTCTAAGTAACGTATTTGTTTTTTTGTTCAACTAGATTGCTGTTAAACTTGGAGTGACTTCTGATGATGTAAAGAATGTTATCATCTGGGGAAACCATTCCTCAACTCAGTATCCAGATGTCAACCATGCCAAAGTGAAACTGCATGGAAAGGAAGTTGGTGTTTATGAAGCTCTGAAAGATGACAGCTGGCTCAAGGGAGAATTCATCACGGTGAGAAAAATCCAGGAGATCTCTTCACAGCGAAGCATCGAGAACTCTTGAGAGACACACACAGTACTGACCTGAGTCTCCCCCCAGTGGGTGGCAGGAGGAAACCCAAAGACAGCAGGCCTTTGATGAGCGTGTATATTCTTTGGGAGTCATACTGAAAGAGTCATAATCTACTCTGATCTATTGTGTGGCAGTCAAGATTGATAAAGTGGGGAAAAAACTAGATACCTTCCAGTCATCCAGCTATCTTATAGAGATCCATTTCTTCATATAAAGTGGGTCAACTTTGTGTGTGGGTCTTTAGTTGTCCCTTTTCAGAAAGACTGGTGCTTCTAAGTGAAAGAGGTTAATAAGGCCACCATGGGGTAGTTGTATGATTTTGGAGGGGACATAGTAAGCTGTAGTTTCAGCCTTTCACCCCAGGAATAACCCTGCTATCTCTGCCTGCCCACCCAGACTGTGCAGCAGCGTGGTGCTGCTGTCATCAAGGCACGAAAACTGTCCAGCGCAATGTCGGCTGCAAAAGCCATCTGTGACCACGTCAGAGACATCTGGTTTGGAACCCCAGAGGTGAGGACTCAGTGACTTCCACAGGCCACTCTTTTATTTTTTCCTCTGATGCTATAATGTAGAAAATCAAACAAAAAGACATGTGGCCTTGCAGTCAGGCTAGTTAGGTGCATATCCCAGCTCTGCTACTGACTAGGTGAGTAACCTTGGGAAAGTTGCTTAACCTCTCTGAGCAGTTTTGTCATCTCTTACATGGCATTTAACTCAGGGTTATAAGGTCAATGAGATGAAATGTGGAAAGCACCTAACATAGTAAAGGTGGCTTTATTTTTCTTCTTAAAACCTATGTTGGGCCACCAGCTTCCTCATTCATAAAATGAGGGTTTCTCTGGCTTACTTTACACATAGATTGAAGAGTAGACTGAGATAGTAACCATGGAAGTTGCCCTTTTGGGTAAGTGCCTGATGATGATTCTTCATACAGTAATGAAGTTATCCAGAGTATCAATAAGAACCTATCACCTGGTTTAATTTTGTTAGTTCATCTGCCCTTTGGTTATGAAAAGAAATTCTTTATCACCATGCGAATGTAAAACATTGACTGTTACTTCTTTTCAGGGAGAGTTTGTGTCCATGGGCATTATCTCGGATGGCAACTCCTATGGTATTCCTGATGATCTCCTTTACTCGTTCCCTGTTACAATCAAGGTAAGGTATTGTGGGTTTTTTTCTTTAACCCTCTGTCCCCTAATGGGAAACCAGTTGTGTGTTTTTATTAACAGTGGTATATTTAGTCTAGAAAGTTGTTCCTTTAATAGATTAGACATTTTTCTCAGCTTTAAAATCATGTGAAGCACAACTTCAGGTCACTAAAAGATTGAAAATAATCTGGAAAGCAAGTTTCAACTCTCCCAACTAGACACTTTTTATTACTATGCCTCTCATAATGGATATCTATAAATATTCTCTTACTTCTAAATGAAACAATGATTCTCAATATTGTTGCTCTGTATTACAGCTGTACTGAAGTTGTTTTTTATATTTGCTAATTAAAGCCTCATTTAAAGATGTTTTTTCTAGATTCAGTCAGTTTCAAATTCACATGTTGAGTTTTTATCAGAATTATTTGTTAATTAAGATAAATTAATTTTGATTTGCTCCTTTAGATTCACATTTTAAAACATACTCCTCTTAAGTTCAAACTAAGTTGTCGCTTGCTGGAACAACTTCTAGTTTAATCATAAATCTCTTAATTTGCATTTATTTTCAAACAGGATAAGACCTGGAAAGTTGTTGAAGGTCTCTCTATTAATGATTTCTCACGTGAGAAGATGGATCTTACTGCCAAGGAACTGGCAGAAGAGAAAGAAACTGCATTTGAATTTCTTGCCTCTGCCTGACTAGACGACAGTCATTTCGATGTTACTAAATGCCCCAAAGCTGAAGAATCTAAATGTCGTCTTTGACCCTAGTACAAGATAATAATAATGCATACTTAAATTACTTGTGAAAAACAACACACTTTAAAGATCATGTGCTTCTTGGTACCAGTTTGTGACGGTTATCATCATGTGTTAGTGTCGCGTTCTAAAATAAATATATATTAAGTGAAGATGACCTGGACTCTAGTTCTAGATATTTTGTTTCTATTCAGAAAACAAATGTGTGTGTTTCCCAGCTTGCCTAAGAGGGTTATGATTTAAAAAAATAAAAAACAGAAAAAGGGAGTAAAGATAGAAAATGTTACAAAGTAAAGCACAATTCTCTCATATTTAAATAGAATAGGAAAATCCCACCTCATAACCAATCTATTTGGAATATAATTTTAAGTCAGTGTTTTCTTTTTGGCCGCACCATGTATGGGATCTCATTTCCCTGCCCAGGGAGTGAACCAGTGCCCCCTGCAATGCAAGCACAGAGCCGCAACCACTAGACCACCAGGGTAGTCCCCAGAATATAATTTTAAACATTACCTACATTAGGCAGTTAAACATATTTTTTTAAACCTTGATTTATGCTTTGTGGATAATTTAGTTTTAACATTAGCTGTTAAATAGACTGCAGGTAACATTAGCTGTTAAATAGACTGTAGGTAATATTCTGTTAAGTTTAATGCCATTGGTAAGGGTGGAACAATCATTTTCATGACAGAAAAGAAAGATCATAAGCTGTCCCTTGAGGTATTCTATAGCAGACAAGGATTCATTTACACTTCATAACTGTAAATGGCACAGAACTTTATACTAGCAGAAATATTCCCAATCTAAGCTTATTACTAGAAACATACTCCTATTCGAAAAAACTAGCCTTTTCTTTTTCCAAAATTCTTGAGGACAGGAAACAACTATCCTTCCATCTTTGTTGTTAACTCTGTACATAAAAGATACTCAATATCATAGATCTCTCAGGGCTTATTACAGTGCTCTTCATGAGTGCCCAAATACACGACTGGGTTTGTTATTCATCTCATTTCATATGTAGAAGAGAAAGCAAGTAAGTAAAAAAAGCTTATAGAACTGCTATCAGATGTATAAAAATTTTCATAGAAAATTTTTAAAATTTTAGAAAAGCACAAATGTTTATCAGTTATTAAATTATTTTCACTTCCAAACACACCCTTCTGTTCTCTTCTTGTGACACTGAAACTAGGACTCTGCAAACATTTCTTTACCAGCTACTCCTTGTTAAAATCTGACCATAAAAGTCACCAGAGGAAGAGGAAAAAGTGTGCTCCGGCTCCTCCACAAATGAGTCAGACATACCTTTAAAAGAGCAATGAGGGCTTCCCTGGTGGTTTAGTAGTGAAGAATCCGCCTGTCAGTGCAGGGGACATGGTTCGGCCCCTGGCCTGGGAAGATCCCATTTGCTTTGGGGCAACTGGGCCCCTACGCCACAACTATTGAGTGTGCGCTAGAGCCAAGGGCACATCTACTGAGGCTGCTGCTGCTGCTGCATCGCTTCAGTCGTGTCCGACTCTGTGACCCCATAGACAGCTGGTGTGCTCTAAAGCCTGTGCTCGGCAACCAGAGAAACCACCCCACTGAGTAGCCCCTGCTCACCACAACAAAAGAAAACCCAGGTGCAGCAACGAAGACCCAGAGCAGCCAAAGATAATTTAAAAATAAATCTTAAAAAAAAGGCAACGAAGTGGAAGCACAAAGTATTTCAGGTAAAATTTTAAAAATGCTATATGAAGTAAGCATGTGAGTATAAAAGTTATACAAGCCAGGAGACACAACTGAAAGATAAAGTACAAGGTTAAATTTATTCAACAGTGTTCACCTCTATTTTATCATCCATTTTTATACACTGGCCTATTACTTGATTCTGTAAAATAACCTCACCCAACTTCTTATAATCAGGGATGACATAAATATAAATGAAATGATAGTACATTTGAGAGAGAACTGGGAGATTGAGAGATCCTTCTATAGAAATAAGTAGTTTCTCACCAACTGTGCTTCTGAAGCATAGCTTTGTGTTGCATATATTCACCTTGTGAAATATCCTTTATGATTTCACTTCTGTCACCTTAACTAAGAAAACAAAGCATTTTATTGCCTCCTCTCTTCTTGGACAGGGTCCAGGCCCAGGAAATCGTGCCCTTCAGAAGCGTGATAATTTGTAAAAAGCCCATGCCTTTCATAAGCATTTTACTAGAATTTGAGGAAATTTACATGGGTGACTATAGGGCAAAAGACAGTACATTGTAAACCAATGAAGTCAGATTCAAAAACTTTGCAGAAAAGTTACAATCTGAATAAATAAATAAAGGACTTAGGAGGCCTTTAAAGATTCTGATCTTCATAATGTTTCCCAAACAACAAAGATGGCCAGCAAAAGCTTTTTTAAAACATAAAATATATTGGATTGTTTTTAATTGTAAGAAACCATAAAGAAGGAGGGGGTGGGGAAACCCCTATGATCCTCCTGCCAATTAAATCATATTTTAAATAAAAATAGTACATACATGTTAGAAAGTCAGTGAAATGGTGTTAAATGAAAACCAAAAAGCCCCTTCCTTCTCCCAAGGATAAACTCTTGAAAAAAAGGAGCTGCTTTTTATCCTTACAGGAAGAAAAACTACAAACACATTTATTTTGAAAGTTAAAAAAAAAAAAAATTGAAAGGCTATACAATGAAAAGAAATTTCCCTTATTCATGTAACTCCCACACACTTAAACCTCATTTTTATCTCCTTGATGAGAATACAGAAATAATTGATGCATAAACCAAGTATGTATGTGAATATGTGGGGGTGTGTTTATAATCTTCCCCTTATATACATAAATCATAACATACTAAATACAGTCCCACACTTAGCTTTTTTCTCTCAGTTATATCTCTTAGAGCTATGTTGATATCTACAGAGCCACTTCATTTATTTGATCAGCTGTGTAGTACTCCATTGAATGGATATACCAAAATTTACATGCTTAAGTCACTAGTTAATGCACTGTCAGAGTCTTTCCAATCTTTTACTATACTGTTAAGAGGCTATACTATTTTTGTAAGGTTATTTCACACATGTGCAAGTACATATGTGGAGTAAATTCTTAAAGCAAAATGGATTTTTTATAACACTGTTGAATCTGATTTGCTTTAAAAGCAGCAGCCTTCTGGGTCCTTTAAACCAGTCATATTTCTCAAGGAATGTCAACCAGGGACAAAGTCTATCACAAGGTACCTTTCTGAAAACAAAAGACAACAGAAATAGTTTCTAAGTTATCCTTTTGAAATTGGAATAAGAACCCATGATATTTATGATCTTCTCAGCTTTAAACAACCTTAACAAAATAAGAAACCCACATGTGGGTTTCTGAATATCGGTTGGTTCTAACATTAATAGAGCTTGCAAGGGTTAGTAACTCAGCAGGATATGTAAGCTTTGTGATATTTTCCCATTCAGTTCAATTCAGTTCAGTCGTTCAGTCGTGTCCGACTCTTTGTGACCCCATGAATCGCAGCACATCAAGCCTCCCTGTCCATCACCAACTCCCAGAGTTCATTCAGACTCACGCCCATAGAGTCAGTGATGCCATCCAGCATCTCATCCTCTGTCGTCCCCTTCTCCTCCTGCCCCCAATCCCTCCCAGCATCAGGGTTTTTTCCAAGAGTCAACTCTTCACATGAGGTGGCCAAAGTACTGGAGTTTCAGCTTTAGCATCATTCCTTCCAAAGAAATCCCAGGGCTGATCTCCTTCAGAATGGACTGGTTGGATCTCCTTGCAGTCCAAGGGACTCTCAAGAGTCTTCTCCAACACCACAGTTCAAAAGCATCAATTCTTCAGCGCTCAGCCTTCTCAGTCCAACTCTCACATCCATACATGACCACAGGAAAAACCAGAGCCTTGACTAGATGGACCTTTGTTGGCAAAGTAATGTCTCTGCTTTTCAATATGCTATCTAGGTTGGTCACAACTTTTCTTCCAAGGAGTAAGCGTCTTTTAATTTCATGGCTGCAGTCACCATCTGCAGTGATTTTGGAGCCCCCAAAAATAAAGTCTGACACTGTTTCCACTGTTTCCCCATCTATTTCCCATTAGTGTTCCCTAATTGATGACTGGTACTGTGTGGGCTATACTGACACTATTAGCCATCCTACGGTTTCATAATGTTTATGACACCTACCACACTGGATTGCGGTAAAATTAAATTAGATAATATTCACATAGGTGCTTGACACTCAGTAGATGAAAGATAAATGTTACTTTTCTTCACTACTTACACTGTGCTTAGTGAAAGATGAAAACCATTTCATCCATTGCTAAGATACCAATTTATCTAGTAGAAAATTATACAGGCTAAATTTTTTTTAATATGAAAAAGTCTAATGTGCAAATTTAAGTCCTTTCTATATCCTTTATAGCTTAAAATAAGAAATATCAAAGAAAAATAAAATAATTTTAAGATTCCAGTGGCTTTGGTATTGCTAATAATGTCGATTAGTGGACAGTTTTGCTTATCCTGAAGGGAAACAGGCTATATCACTCTACTGCCTGCCTCTAATATTACAATTCAAATATGGTAGAATTACTTAAATGCAGCAGTTCATGTGTAGAAAAAATTAACATAATGAAAAAGTATATGCAAATAAGGATATTAGTGATAATGTGAAAAAGAACTAAACAAAATTACAATCCATAGAAGGATTGTACAGCAGGCAGAAATCTTTAAGATTATTTAGTAAAACCCCTTTGCATTTATTTTTTTAAAAAAGAATTGATCTAATGACAAAGATCTTTAAAGTTTAAGTATCTTGGGTGTTTATAAAAAACAAAAGGACTTTCTATAACATGCCCCCCCACAAAGAGCAGATTAAATAAAAATACACATTTAGCAATGGATGCAAACCAGGAGCTTTGGCCTCGTCTCTGCTCTCCTGGTAGGTCCTCTGGGGCAGAACTGAGCTCCAGTAATTAGCACTTCACCAGGGGAGGAATTTTTAAGAACTCTCAACTAAGCTATTCACAGCACAGAGTAAATTCTTGCACTTTACCCAAGAGGGGAAAAAAAATCTACACTGACCATACTTTTGCAATCCCAAGAAGTAATAATTAACCATGGTTTAATGTGTTTGTTGGAGTAATAATGTAGACCAATTGCCCTTCAACTCATCCATCAAACTCAAAATTTTTCAGGATTATTTTGAATTTAGAGATGGGTTGAAAGTAAGATTAGAATGATTACATTGTACTTTCAAATGAAACTATGACTTCATTCCTTCATATATGTATATATTTACATATAAATTTTTATTTTAATCTTGCAGTGGGAAAATAAAAACAAATATCTTAGAAACCATACCAATTTTAGATAAAACATGAAAATAAAAGAAAGATATTTTGTTAAAATTCTTCCTCTGTACTGTTTGTTTTCTCATAAGTTTTTTCTCATTTAGTGAAAAAGAAGAATTCATCTTTGCATTTTGCATTTCAACTACTAAATCCTTAAGGATTAAGACAGATTTAAATGAAAGAGGAGCTTATGTAAATACAACCACCTTTGAGTTGGAAATGGGAACAATTTTCTCTTCTGCTCAGATACCAACGTCCTGTTGAGAAGAAGATTCTCCAAAAATGCTCAAGCGAGTGCTGTGAATGAAAGCTCAGCCAGCATGGAGTGGAGAACTGGGAAGATGAGGACGATGCTTTATATTCTGGGGAAGGGGCCGGGGACTGCACTTTCGAATTTAATAACTTAAGGGGAGGTACAATCTGTAACTTAGGTACAAATGGATTTCCTTGTATTCTTACAACACATTCAGTACAGTTAAATGTAATCAGTAATTTACGATTAAGAATTTAATTGCCCAGGTGTCAGGCCGTTTTTTTCCTGAATCTGTTTACTACAATTGTCTAATGATAAGTGATTATCTCCTATGTTCATCCCTCAGATGCTGAGCACTGGGCGTGCTGGAACAGTTTCTCTTTTAATACCCCTGGGCTCTAATTGACACAATTCTGCATGCCCAGGATTCGCTTTTCTAAGCTTAGGCACCACAACCCTTTTTAAGATGTTTTACCCTTGATAAAAGAGGGATAATCATTTGGTTCTAAATTGGTTGTAAATTGTATGTTATGAGGAGAGTCTAGTTCAACTCTGACCCATGTTAAGATGTAAAATTAAACACAACCACTATCAGGTTTCCCAGGAGGATTTTCTTTATTCTTTGATCCTTCTATTGCATTTCTTGACCACTGCCTCCTTCCCCAGCCCACGTTAGTCTGCTGACCATCTGGGGAACAAGAAAAAAGAATGAAAGGCAGTGAAGAGTTTTAAGCTTGTATCAGAATGTTGGGTCATGGGTAACTCGGATCATCCACAAAAATTATCCAAACAACTTTTTAAAAGACTAACAGAAGGAATTTCCAGGCTGGATATGATCATCCTCCTTCAACTCCATCTACCCACAACCCCTCGATTCTTCAAGACGGCTTAATTTCACTGTCTCTATAAAGCTCCAATCTAAAGTGATTCTTTATCTTCAACTCCCATAGAGTTATTCAGTATAACTAACTCGCATGACTTGGCAGCATCATCCCCCATTGAGCTCAAACTGCTGTTATTACTTACTATCCCATGGGTCTATGTCCTATTTCTCTAGATTGTAAACACCTGAAGGGCAAGATCTACATCTTTATTTTCTCTAACAGCCTAATGCTTTAAATAATTGTTGATTTTAAACTAAGCAGGAAGACTTCCGTGGTGGTCCAGTGGCTAAGAATCGGCCTGCCAATGGAGGGGGCAGACCTTGGTCTGGGAAGATCTCACATGCCGAGGAGCAACTAAATCTGTGCCCCACAACCCATGAAGCCCACAGGCCTAGAGCCAGTGCTCCACAACATGAGAAGCCCCTGTTTGCTATAACTAGAGAAAGCCCATGTGCAGCAATAAAGACCCAGTACAGCCAAAAATAAATGTTGTATGAAAGGAAATGTTAAAAAAATAAATTTTAAAAATTAAAGAAAATGAAAACAGGCACAAGGCAACTGGTTCACATGAAAAGTCGAGGACTTGGGTAAATGACACATTTTGTGAGTATTCCAAAAAAGGGATAATTTTCCTGCTTTGATCTTGATTAGCCCTTTTTGTTTCCTAAAACCTCAGTCTCAAATACTGAATTTTCTGTTTCCCAAGAACAGGAGTCCTAATAGACTATATTTAACTCAAACACAAAGCTTATTTATTCTTAACTTTCCTCAGGATTTTCATGATCTAAAGTCACAAGAGTCATGACATTCAAGGAGCATTTTGCTGACAATATTTACATTCTAGTTAATGACTTTTGTACTTTAAAAATACTGAAAATCATAACTTTAATGTTATATGGTCTGCAATACCAGCTTCTTACACTATAAAATAGGATCATCTTTCTATTTATACCAACAAAATGCACTGTTCTTTCCCTCTCACTTGAAAAAAATATTATACAGTTTTCCCACTCTTTTAACTCTCAAAACAAATGAGTATCACACACTTAATTATATCTACTCAGTAAAAGATGGCAGCAATAAATGTAGATCAGAATATATACCCCCAAATATGCCACTCTGGCATAAGTGCTAAGTAGCTTCAGTTCAGTTCAGTTCAGTTCAGTTGCTCAGTTATATCTGATTCTTTGCAACCCCATGAACCACAGCCCTCCAGGCCTCTCTGTCCATCACCAACTTCTGGAGTTCACCCAAACCCATGTCCATTGAGTCGGTGATGCCACCCAATCATCTCATCCTCTGTCATTCCCTTCTCCTCCTGCCCTCAATCTTTCCCAGCCTCGAGGTCTTTTTGAATGAGTCAGCTCTTCGCATCAGGTGGTCAAAGTATTGGGAGTTTCAGCTTCAGCATCATTCCTTCCAATGAGCACCCAGGACTTCAGATGGACTGGTTGGATCTCCTTGCAGTCCAAGGGACTCTCAAGAGTCTTCTCCAACACCACAGTTCAAAAGCATCAATTCTTCAGTGCTCAGCTTTCTTTATACTCCAACTCTCACATCCATACATGACTACTGGAAAAAGCATAGCCTTGACTAGATGGACCTTTGTTGGCAAAGTAATGTCTCTGCTTTTGAATATGCTATCTAGGTTGGTCATAACTTTCCTTCCAAGGAGTAAGCGTCTTTTAATTTCATGGCTGTATTCACAATCTGCAGTGATTTTGGAGCCCAGAAAAATAAAGTCTGACACTGTTTCCATTGTTTTCCCATCTATTTCCCATGAAGTGATGGGACCAGATGCCATGATCTTCGTTTTCTGGATGTTGAGCTTTAAGCCAACTTTTTCACTCTCATCTTTCACTTTCACCAAGAGGCTCTTTAGTTCTTCACTTTCTGCCATAAGGGTGGTGTCATCTGCATATCTGAGGTTATTGATATTTCTCCCGGCAATCTTGATTCCAGCTTGTGCTTCCTGCAGCCCAGAGTTTCTCTTGCTTCAATTATGTCCAACTCTTTGCAGCCCTGTGGACTATAGCCTGCCAGGCAACTCTGTCATGGGATTCTCAAGGCAAGAATACTGGAGTGGGGTGCCATGCCTTCTTCCAGGTGATATTCCTGACCCAGGGATAGAACCTGTGTCTCTTACATCTCCCGCATTGGCAGGAAGGTTCTCTACCTCTAGCATCACCTGGGAAGCCTACTGATGTAAGAGCTAAAGACAACTGAGAAAAAGCAGAGAGGATGAGCTCTCTGATGTTCCCAAGCTACCTGAAAACAGATCATAAATTCCCCTTGTGACAGTGTCACCTTCCCCTATCTCCACTTCCTAGAACAGGAGGGGAATAACAACTTTACCATCAAAGACAAGATGACACCAAGAAAAAATTCTACACAAACAAACTAGCCCTAACTAACTAGCACTTATTGACCATTAGTTCCCTACATATGTGCCTTCCTACAATTTACTGCCCCTAGAGCCCCAAAGTTCCCTGTCACTTCTCATTAAATTTGTTTTCCTTTGTCCAAAATGTATAAAAGTTTCCAAGCCTAACTGTATCTTTAAGGATTGTCTTTATTATCTATGTTGAAGCCCCCAGGAGCAGGTAAAACTTGTAACTTCAAATAAATCTGTATGCATTTTCTCCTATTATCCTGCCTGTTGTCAGTTTATTTCACAGAATCAGCCAGAGAAACTAAGAGAGTAGAGGAAAAATGTCCACCCCCCATATAAACATATTCTGATAGTGAACGTGAGGCAAGAGATAGATGGGCTACAGGTTAGACATGTATAGCCAGCCTCCTGTTTACACTTTTAGATAGAAATAACAACAGGAACAAGGTAAAGAGCTGCACTTTGACTCTGATGGACACTTTAAGATAGCAGTCACGGCAGGGGCAGACAGGAGCTGAGTCCTGCCCCGATAAAAGATAAAGAGAGCACATATTTCTCATTCCTGAGGTCAAGAAGACCTTCTCGACTACACATGCACAGAAAGGCTCCTTGAGGATCAAAAAAGAGGAGGCACTGCCCCAGAATCTGTGATGCCAAATCTCCCACAGACCTCTGCAGTGGAATCGTCTGGCAAAAAGTCCTTCACACATGTTGGGGAGGGTCCTAGGGCAGGTCAGGTGGGAAAAGAAACAAGATAATTGGCCAAAGGTAAACAAAGCCCTGGAAGAACTGCCTTATATAAATAAATAACTTAACTACCTCTTTATGGTGTTCCTCCTTATTAGAGGGGATGAAAGTTAAAGTGTGAAAGTGTTAGTCTCTCAGTCACATTCATGGAATTCTCCAGGCAAGAAAACTAGAGTGGGTTGTCATTTCCTACTCCAGGGGATCTTCCTGACCCAGGAATCGAACCTGGGTCTCCCATGTTGCAGGAAAATTCTTTACCATCTGAGTCACTTGGGAAGCCCCTTTAGAGAGGATGCCTACACCATTTTCTCTCTGGGTGTGTATCTCTGTTTTGCTTCTGTCAAATAAGCAAACTGTTTCTCTGTGTACTCTCCCATTTGATGTGCTGTGTCTCTAATAATAAGCTTTGCATCTGTTTTTACAGTTTTTGTCACCTTGAAACACTCTTGCTTTCAAACAGGGCAAGAGCTAGAGGAACTCTGCTTCTAGCCTCTAGCTCTTTCTGGTGTAGTGGTTGGGATTTTCTGGTTTTCATCCAGCTATGCAAGTTTAATTCCTGGGCAAAGAACTAAGAGATCCTCCTTCAGGTCACCACTTACTGCTATCTCTTCCAGACAAGATACAGCTTCTGACCATTCTATTGTTGAATTTAGGAACAGACACAATAGCCCTCATCTTTAAAAATTTGTTTAAAAGGCATAAATGTCTAAAAAATAAAGTCTACTAAAGAAAAAAAACAGGCATACATGTCAAATGAGGAAAAAGACAAGAGATGTTAAAATAAGGAGAGATTTCATTCTAAAATTCAAAAAATATTTTTTTGAAAAATATTTTCTACTACTTCTTTTCTGTTCTTTTCTGTTAGGGAATTCACAGCTACCAGTTTAAACTTCATCTGGTTTAGAGGAATTCATTTTTTTCATACAGAGCATCAGCTCTCAACTTAACACCTTAGTATGAGACTGCTGCTGCTGCTGCTAAGTTGCTTCATCCTTGTCCGACTCAGTGTGACCCCTTAGATGGCAGCCCACCCGGCTCTGCCATCCCTGGGATTCTCCAGGCAAGAACACTGAAGTGGGTTGCCATTTCCTTCTCCAATGCATGGAAATGAAAGTGAAGTCGCTCAGTTGTGCCCGACTCTTAGCGACCCCATGGACGGCAGCCTACCAGGCTTCTCCATCCATGGGATTTTCCAGGCAAGAGTACTGGAGTGGGTTGCCATTGCCTTCTCCGGGTATGTAGCCTAAGGAAGTTCAAAGCCATCTGCAATCGCTGCCTGCCTTTTAAGTAGAAAATCACAGGAGTCTAGGAGGAGGGCACATCCTATGACAGTTAGTTTAGCAATCAATTGGGTTAAGTTGGAGAATACTAAAGGCCTTCAGTTCAGTCACTCAGTTGTGTCTGACTCTTTGAGACCCCATGGACTGCAGTATGCCAAGCCTTTCTGTCCATCACCAACTCCCAGAGCTTACTCAAACTCATGTCCATTGAGTCAGTGATGCCATCCAACCATCTCATCCTCTGTCACCCCCTTCTCCTCTTTCCTTCAATCTTTCCCAGAATCAGGGTCTTTTCCAATGGGTCAGTTCTTCACATCAGGTGGTCAAAATATTGGAGTTTCAGCTTCAACATCAGTCCTTTCAATGAATATTCAGGACTGATTTCCTTTAGGATGGACTGATTTGATCTCCTTGCTTTTCAAGTGACTCTCAAGAGTCTTCCCCAACACCACAGTTCAAAGCATCAGTTCTTCAGCAGGTCTCTCCTAAAGAGCCCAGACCCAGGACCAGAACACAGAACACTGCATCTCAGGGCTAGAACGGGCCTCATTGCTGCTTAGTCCAGTGGCCCCAAACTTGAACTCATCTACAAGCTTCAAAAAAAAAACACTCAGGACTTTTGCTTCCAGAAAAGTGGAATTGACATTATTTTCTCTATTCCTCCTGTAAGTATAACTTAAAACCCTGTCATTATATATAAATAAATATTAAAAGGCTCTGAAAACTTGAGAGAAGGCAGGTAGGATCAAATATGTTCTCTGACCATGATAGAATCAAATTAGAAATAAAAAATGGAAAGGTAACATAAAATCTCCAAACACTTAGAAACAACAAATGAAAATACAACATATCAAAAATTGTCAGACACAGCTGAAGCAATGCTGAGGGGAAATTTAATAGCACTGCAGCCATGAAATTAAAAGATGCTTACTCCTTGGAAGAAAAGTCATGACCAACCTAGATAGCATATTCAAAAGCAAAGACATTACTTTGCCGACTAAGGTCTGTCTAGTCAAGGCTGTGGTTTTTCCTGTGGTCATGTATGGATGTGAGAGTTGGACTGTGAAGAAGGCTGAGCACAGAAGAATTGATGCTTTTGAAGTGTGGTGTTGGAGAAGACTCTTGAGAGTCCCTTGGACTGCAAGGAGATCCAACCAGTCCATTCTGAAGGAGATCAGCCCTGGGATTTCTTCGGAAGGAATGATGCTGAAGCTGAAACTCCATTACTTTGGCCACCTCATGCGAAGAGTTGACTCATTGGAAAATGAGTGCTGATGCTGGGAGGGATTGAGGGCAAGAGGAGAAGGGGACGACAGAGGATGAGATGGCTGGATGGCATCACTGACTCGATGGGCATGAGTCTGAGTGAACTCCGGGAGATAGTGATGGACAGGGAGGCCTGGTGTGCTGCGATTCATGGGGTCGCAAATGGGTCACAAAGAGTCGGACACGACTGAATGACTGAACTGAACTGAACTGAAGTGCATACATTAGAAAAGAGGAAGAATCTCAAATCAATTATTTAAACTCTTACCTTAAAAACCTGGAAAAAGATGAAAGAGGAAAAAAACGAAGGAAGAAAATATTAAAGACAACATAAATCAATGAAATTGAAAATAGAAAAACAATAGAGAAAAATCAATGAAACAAAGAGCTGTTCTATGAAAATATCAATAAAATTGACAAACCTCTAGCATGAATAACAGAAAGAACAGAGAGAAGAACAAATTACTAATATTAGTAATAAAACAAGGACATCACTAGACTCTACAGACACTAAAATAATAATAAATGAATACTAAAAACAACTCTACATTCAGAATTTTGACCACTTAGGTGAAACTGATTCTTTAAAAAATACAAACTACCACAGCTCATACAATATGGAATAAATCATTTGAATCACCCTATAACTATTAAAGAAATTGAATTCATAATTTCAAAGCTTCTAAAATTGAAATCGCCAACCCCAGAGTTTTTCCAGATAATTTTTTTAAATATTTGAGAGAATTAACACTAATTCTACACAATTTCTTCCAGAAAATAGAAGAGGAGGAAACACTCCTCAATTAATTTTATGAATTTAGCACTACTCTGATAGCCAAACTGGACAAAGACAGAAAAAAGAAAGAAGACTACAGGCCAACATCTCTCATGATTACAGATGAAAAAATAGTTTATAAAATATTAACAAATAGAATTCATCAACATTTGAAAAGAGCTATACATTATGACTAAGTGGAGTTTATCCCAATATTTGGAAATCATTCAGTGTACTCTATCATAGTAACAGGCTAAAGAAGATAAACCATATAATCATATTAGTCAATACAGGAAAAGTTTTTTACAAAATTCAACACATTTATGATTTAAAACTCTTTGCTAAGTCACTTCAGTCGGGTCCAACTCTGTGCAACCCCATAGACGGCAGCCCACCAGGCTCCCCCATCCCTGGGATTCTCCAGGCAAGAACACTGAAGTGGGTTGCCATTTCCTTCTCCAATGCATGAAAGTGAAAAGTGAAAGTGAAGTTGCTCAGTTCTGTCAGACTCTTAGCGACCACATGGACTGCAGCCCACCAGGCTCCTCTGTCCATGGGATTTTCCAGGCAAGAGTACTGGAGTGGGGTGCCATTGCCTTAGGAAAATGGAAATATTAAAGGCAAATACAAAAAAATAACCTTTAGCTCAATGGTAAAAGAATGAACACTTTTTGTTATGAACTGAACTGTGTCCCCTAAATGCAATGTTGAAGACCTAAACCCTCATGCCTCAGAATTTGACTCTATTTAGACATAGCACCTTTAAGACATAATTAAATTAAAATGAGGCTCTTGGGGTGTCAGATTGGTGTCCTTGTAGGCAAAGGGAGATTAAGACACCCAGAGAGATACCATGGGTGTGCATACAATGAGGGATGACAGTATAAAGAGACTGTAAGAGGCCAGACCAGCCATGTGCAACTCAGAGAGTACTCAAAAAACCCCACACCTACTGACACTTTGATATCAGTTTCTAGTCTCAGGAACTGTGAGAAATTAATTTCTTTTATTTTAGCCACCATTCTGTTATTTTTGTTATGGCAGCCCTAGTAAACTAGTATACTTTTCCTTCCAGTATCAGGAAAAAGCAAGATATCTGTTCTCTCCACTCTTAACATAGTGCTGGAAGCTCTAACTAGTGCAATAAGGCAAGAAAAGGAAATAAAATGCATACAGATTTCGAGGAAAGAAATAAAACCTCCCTACTTGTCAATGATATGAATGTCCATGTAGAAAATCCTAAGGAATCTGCAAGAAGTATCCTAGAATTAATAAGTGTTTTCAGTAAGATCATAATATACAAGGTTAACATATAAAAATTAGTTCTATTTTTATATACTAGCAATGAATATACTGAAAACATCAAAATTTTAAATGGTTTCAGGTATACAGAAAAGTGATTCAGTTATATATATATGTGTGTATATATATATACACATATATGTGTGTGTGTATATATATACATATATGTGTATATATATATGTATTCTTTCAGATTCTTTTCCATTATAAGGTTATTACAAGACATTGAATATAATTTCCTATACTATATAGTAGGATCTCATTCTTCATCTATTTTATTTACAGTAATCTGTATCTGAAAGTGAAAAGTGTTAGTTGTTCCATTGTGTTCAACTCTTTGCAACCCCATGTACTATAACCTGCCCGACTCCTCTGTACATGGGATTTTCCAGGCAAGAATACTGCAGTGGCTAGCAATTCCCTTTCCAGGGGATCTTCCAAACCCAGGGGTCGAACCCAGGTGTCTCTCATTGCAGGCAGATTCCTTACCATCTGAGCCACCAGGGAATCTTATCCCAAATTCCAGATGTATCCCTCCCTACCTTCTCTCTTTGGCAACCATAAGTTCTATGTCTGTGACTCTATTTCTGTTTTGTAAATAAGTTCATTTGTTTCATTTTTTAGATTGCACTCTGTGATATCATATGATATTTGATGATATCTAGGTCCATCCCTGTTGCTCCTAAGGGCATTATTTCATTCTTCTATATGGCTGAGTAACATTCTGTTGTATATATGTACCACATCTTTCTCCACTCATCTGTCAATGGACATTTAGGCTGTTTCCATGTCTTCGCTATTGTAAATAGTGCCGCTATGAACACTGGGGTGCCTGGATCTTTTCAAGTTAGAGTTTTCTTTGGATATATGCCCAGGAATGGGATTTCTGAACTATCTGACTACCTTTTGACAAAGTTTCAAAAGCAATTCAGTGGAGGAAAGACAGTCTTTTTTAACAAATGGTGCTAAAGCACTTAGACATTCATAGGTAACAAAGAAAACCTAGACCTCAATCCTTATTTAAAAATCAACTCATAATGGATTACAGACATAAATGTAAAACATAAGACTAAAACAGTTTTAGGAAACACAGGCAATGTCTTCAAGATCCAGAGCTAAGCAAAGCACTTTTGGACTTGACATTAAAAGCATAATCCATAAAGGGAAGATTGATAAATTGGACTTCATCACAATTGACTATTTTTGCCCTGTGAAAGACCTTGTTTCAATGGCACCCCACTCCAGTACTCTTGCCTGGAAAATCCCATGGACGGAGGAGCCTGGTGGGCTGCAGTTCATCGGGTCGCTAAGAGTCGGGCACGACTGAACGGCTTCACTTTCGCTTTTCACTTTCATGCATTGGAGAAGGCAATGGCAACCCACTCCAGTGTTCTTGCCTGGAGAATCCCAGAGACGGAGGAGTCTGGTGGGCTGCCATCTATGGGGCGTGGAGAGTCGGACACGAGTGAAGCGACTTAGCAGTAGTAGCAGAAGATGAAAAGACTAGGTACAGACTGCTGCTGCTGCTGCTAAGTTGCTTCAGTCATGTCCGACTCTGTGCGAACCCATAGATGGCAGTCCATCAGGCTCCCCCATCCCTGAGATTTCCAGGCAAGAACACTGGAGTGGGTTGCCATTGCCTTCTCCAGTGCATGAAAGTGAAAAGTCAAAGTGAAGTCACTCAGTTGTGTCCGACTCTTAGCGACCCCACGGACTGAAGCCTACCAGGCTCCTCCGTCCATGGGATTTTCCAGGCAAGAGTACTGGAGTGGGGTGCTATTGCCTTCTCTGAGATACAGTCTAGGAGAAAATATTTGCAAACCACATATTTAACAAAGGATTAGTATCTGGAACATATTTTTAAAACTCAACAGCAGGAATCAACAGTTTAATTAGAAAATGAGTGAAAGACATGAACAGATACTTTACTAAAGAGGATATACAGGTGTCAGGTAAGCACATAAAAAGACATTCAACATCCTTAGCCATTGTTGTTGTTGTGTTAGTCACTCAGTCATGTCTCGGACTCTTTGCGACCCCGTGAACTGTAGCCTGCCAGGTTCCTTTGTCCATGGAATTCTTGAGGCAAGAGTACTGAAGTTTGCAGCCATTCCCTTCTCCAGGGCATCTTCCCAACCCAGGAATTCAACCCAGGTCTCCTGCACTGCAGGCAGATTCTTTAGCTTCAGAGCCAACAGGGAAGCCCCATTAGCCATTCAGTTCAGTTCAGTCACTCAGCCGTGTCCAACTCTTTGTGACCCCATGAATTGCAGCATGCCAGGTCTCCCTGTCCATCACCAACTCCTGGAGTTTGCCCAAACTCATGTCCATCAAGTCGGTAATGCCATCCAGCCATCTCATCCTCTGTTGTCCCCTTCTCCTCCTGCCCCCAATCCCTCCCAGCATCAGGGTCTTTTCCAATAAGTCAACTTTTCGCATGAGGTGGCCAAAGTATTGGAGTTTCAGCTCAGCATTAGTCCTTCCAAAGAACAACCAGGACTAATCTCCTTTAGAATGGACTGGTTGGATCTCCTTGCAGTCCAAGGGACTCTCAAGAGTCTTCTCCAACACCACACTTCAAAAGCATCAATTCTTCGGTGCTCAGCTTTCTTCACAGTCTAACTCTAACATCCATACATGACCACTGGAAAAACCATAGCCTTGATTAGACGGACCTTAGTCGGCAAAGTAATGTCTCTGCTTTTGAATATGCTATTAGGGAAGGACAAATTAAAATCATGATGAGTTATTGCTACATGCCTATCAAAATGGCTCAAATAAAAAACAGCGAAAAATGCCCAAAGCTGGCAAGAATGCAGAGAAACTAGATCACTTATATATTATTGGTGGGACTGTAAAATGATACAGTCATTATAGAAAACTAAAACTTGTAAAACTAAACATGAAATCCCCATGTGACCCAGACCTGCATATAAGTGTTTATAGCCATTTTATTCATAATAGACTCAAACTGGAAAAAAACTAGATCTTTTTTATCAGGTGAACAGTTAATCATATTGTGGCACATCTATACCATATGTAATACTACTCAACAATAAAAAGGAATAAGTTATTGATACATCTAACTACCTGGATAAATCTCCAGAGAATTCAGTTCAGCTGAGTCACTCAGTCATGTCTGACTCTTTGCGACCCCATTAACTGCAGCACACCAGGCCTCCCTGTCCATCATCAACTCCTGGAGTCCACCCAAATCCATGTCCATCGAGTCAGTGATGCCATACAACCATCTCATCCTCTGACGTCCCCTTCTTCTTCCCTCAATCTTTCCCAGCATCAGGGTTTTTTCAAATGAGTCAGTTGTTCGCATCAGGTGGCCAAAGGATTGGGGTTTCAGCTCCAACATCATTCCTTCCAATGAACATCCAGGACTGATCTCCAGGATAGACTGGTTGGATCTCCTTGCAGTCCAAGGGACTCTCAAGAGTCTTCTCCAACACCACACTTCAAAAGCATCAATTCTTTGGCGTCAGCTTTCTTTATAGTCCAACTCTCACATCCATACATGACCACTGGCAAAACCATAGCCTTGACTAGATGGACCTTTGTTGGCAAAGTAATGTCTCTGCTTTTCAATATGCTATCTAGTTTGGTCACAACTTTTCTTCCAAGGAGTAAGTGTCTTTTAATTTCATGGCTTTAGTCACTATCTGCAGTGATTTTGGAGCCCCTTCCAAAAAAGTCAGCCACTGTGTTTTTACTGTTTCCCCATCTATTTCCCATGAAGTGATGGGACCAGATGCCATGATCCTAGTTTTCTGAATGTTGAGCTTTAAGCCAACCTTTTCACTCTCCTCTTTCACTTTCATCAAGAGCCTCTTTAGTTCTTCTTCACTTTCTGCCATAAGGGTGGTGTCATCTGCATATCTGAGGTTATTGATATTTCTCCCGGCAATCTTGATTCTAGCTTGTGCTTCTTCCAGCCTAGCATTTCTCATGATGTACTCTGCATATAAGTTAAATAAGTAGGGTGATAATATACAGCCTTGACGTACTCCTTTTCCTGTTTGGAACCATTTGTTGCTCCATGTTCAGTTCTAATTATGTTGAGTAAAAAAACAAAAAACAGTCTCAGAAGATTATATATTGTATGATTCCATTTATATGACATTCTTGAAATAATAAAATTACAGACATGGAGAACAGATTAGTAAATAGCCATATCATTCCTAAAGCTCACAATGACACTAAATCAGTTTCCCACCAGTCAAACTGGAGACTTTGCTGAGTATGTGGAGGGTTTGGTAGAGATCACAGATTGGTCAGATCTTAGTAGTGGAGCTAAACTTAGCCTACACCATAACCTTAGATGTGTCCGAAGAGAATCTTCATTGGAAAAGACTCTGATGCTGGGAAGGATTGGGGGCAGGAGGAGAAGGGGACGACAGAGGATGAGGATGAGATGGCTGGGTGGCATCACCGACTCGATGGATGTGAGTTTGAGTGAATTCCAGGAGTTGGTGATGGACAGGGAGGCCTGGCGTGCTACAATCATGGGGTCGCAAAGAGTCGGACATGACTGAGCGACTGAACTGAAGAGAATCTTCAAAGCAAAATTGAAAAAGATCAAGCTAATCTGTGAATAACTCCTACTAGAATAAAGTCAAACACTGTTTATAGGAACAAAACAATAGCTTTTACTCAGTAATGTGAAATTTAAGTCCAACATCTAATAAAAATCACTGGACATATAAATTACATGGGAAAATGTGACCTATAACCCAGAAAGAAAAAGTGGTTGATAGGAACAGACCCAGAAATGACAGATGATGAAGTCAGTAGACAAGAACTTGAACTATCAGAAGCAATAGATACATGCTCACTGTTCGCCACTGCCCTGAGTAGTGGTCTATATCTTTATGTGGTAAATAGAGCAATTGCTTCACATTATAGCTCGATTTTGACTCCTGGTTAAAAAAAAAAAAAAAAGGTGTTTTAAATGGCTTGGATAGAGTTGCTTCATATATACCCTGTAATAGTGCAAAGAAA
The DNA here is from genome assembly GCA_006408695.1 of Aepyceros melampus. Taxonomy (NCBI): domain Eukaryota; kingdom Metazoa; phylum Chordata; class Mammalia; order Artiodactyla; family Bovidae; genus Aepyceros; species Aepyceros melampus. The sequence continues at coordinate 94,314 of SJXQ01011342.1, forward strand.
GTGTCCAAAGTCCAGATGATCTATGTCCTGAATAATCTCTTACAATCTCAAAATGCATTTGTGGACAAAGATGGAGTAGGTGGTTTAAGGAAGTCCTTCCTGGGATGTGCCATCTGTTTTGCAGCCAGGTACTTTTTTGCCCCTTTTCTATGATGGGGTAATCTGCCGTATATACTGATTATGCAGAGAGGTCACTTGGATCCAGTAGAGAGGTTGAATTATTTCAATCAAAAGAAAACTGGAAAAATATTGCTTATCCTGTTTATTATAAAATCAAGACACTGTAGTAATACATACAAGTTAGTTGTTCCAAAAGGCAGGAGTTACTTATACACCCTTTAAACACCCAAATAACAATAATTTGTACCCCTCAATCCTGTGTAATGGCAGAAAGTTCAGTAGTTTATTGAGTCCTCTGATCTGAGTGTTACCAGATCACTTGGGAAATGCTGGTATGTTCCACAAGGCTGAAGGACTTTTCATGGATCATCTTAGTCACTGGGCTCACTATGGCCCACTGCTTCCTCTCTTCATGCCTCCTCTAACTTTCACGTTCAGCCGGGCTGTTGACAGCTTCATCTCTAGTGGTTGAGTCTCTGCCAAAACAAGACTAAGTTTGACCTCACTTGACTGAAAAAATGTAGGACAACAGAAAAAAATGTTCACACTCATGAGAAAAAAATCACTGCAGATGGTGACTGCAGCCATGAAATTAAAAGACACACTTCTTAGAAGAAAAATTATGACCCACCTAGGCAGCATATTAAAAAGCAGAGACATTACTTTGTCAAAAAAAGGTCTGTCTAGTCAAAGCTATGGTTTTTCCAACAATCATGTATGGATGTGAGAGTTGGACTATAAAGAAAGCTGAGCAGCAAAGAATTGATGCTTTTAAACTGTGGTGTTGGAGAAGACTCTTGAGAGTCACTTGGACAGCAAGGAGATGCAACCAGTCCATCCTAAAGGAAATCAGTCCTGAATATTCATTGGAAAGGACTAATGTTGAAGCTGAAACTCCAATACTTTGACCACCTGATGCAAAAAACTGACTCATTGGAAAAGACCCTGATTCTGGGAAAGATTGAAGGCAGGAGGAGAAGGGGATGACAGAGAATGAGATGGTTGGATGGCATCACCAACTCAATGGACATGAGTTTGAGTAAGCTCCGGGAGTTGGTGATGGACAGAGAAGCCTGGCATGCTGCAGTCCATGGGGTCGCAAACAGTCGGACATGACTGAGTGACTGTACTTAACTGATGAGAAAAAAATAAAACTAGATATATAGTAGGCTGCATGGTGGCCCCCCAAAAGACATGTCCTAATTGCTGAAACCTGTAAATGTTACCTTCTTTGGATAAGTCTTTACAGCTGTAATTTTAATTTTAATATCTTAAGAAGAAAAGCTTACCCTGGATTAACTAGCTGGGTCCTATATTTAATCACATGTATTCTTATAGGAGAAAGAGAGATCAAACTGAAAAACACAGGGGAGATAAACACACAGAGATGAGTAGGAGGCAATGTGACCATGGAGACAGAGGTTGGGTGTTGTGGCCACAGCCAAGGAATGACTGTAGCCATCAGATCCTGGAAGAGGCAAGGTATGGATTCTCCCCTAGAGCCTTGGAGAAAAGAACACTTTGATTTTGGATACCTGGGCTAGAGAGAGGATAAATTTCTATCATTTTAAGTCTTCCAGTTTGTAGTTATTTGTGAGAGCAGTCACAGAATCTAATACTAGATACTGATATTACTGACTATGAACCCACAATTTCCCACAGTGCCCCAAAATGGCCACCCTCAACCTAAGCCCCCAGTCTGTGACCACACTGTAGGACCAGCTCCCATCCTCATGATTTAGTTAGTATATTGGAGTATAGACCAATTTCTCTTTTATTCTGAAGAATGGCGAAAACCCCTCCATTTTAATGATCCAACCATTTCAAGAACCTCTGCATGGGCTTCCCTAGTGGTCCAGTGGTAGGACTTCACCTTCCAATGCAGAGGATAGGGGTTCAATCCCTGCTCAGGGAACCGAGATCCCGCATGCCTTGTGGCCAAAAAACCAAAACATAAGACAGAAGCAATAGTGTAACAAATTCAATAAAGACTTTTAAAATGGTCCACATCAAAAAAAAAAAAATCTTAAAAAAGAAGAATCTCTGCAAAGATGCAACTATGGCCAAAATAAAAACAGCAGGAGGATTATAGGAATATGAGTGCCCAAGAGCAAGTTTACGTAGGAAAAAGGGTAGAGGGAAGGTAGTGTAGAAGAACAGAGAAAATGAGATAGAGGAAAGAAGTGGTGAGAGCCTGTGGTTGCTGGAGATTGTGTTTCCATCCACCCTTTATCAATTATGTCATTCTCTAAATAATGTCTTAGTAACAGAGCACTAGTTGAGCTTAGTAAGAACTCTTCACATAAGAATATAGTCAAGTATAAATTATTACTGCAGATGTTTTCTTCATCAGTAAAAAGGATCTTTTAACTGCATGTATTTGACAGAATTCAATTCCATTTAGTAGAAGACAAATATAAATTTAAATTAGGAAATCCTATTATAATTCTCATTCTATCCTTCTATTTCATAGCACTTAAAATTATTTGTAGTTACATATTCACTTGTATGAGTGAATCTCCTCAAAACTTAGTGATTTAAAACAACACTCTATTAACTCACAGTTGCTATGAGTCAGCTTCTATGGGTTCTATGTGCACAGCTGAGCTGGGTGTTCTACTTCAGTCCCTCTTACAAGGTTGTAATCAAGTTGTCAGTTGGGGATGTCATCTCATTTGAAGACAACCGAGGGGATTTACTTTCAAGCTCACTCAAGTGGTTGTTCGGAGAAGGCAATGGCACCTCACTCCAGGACCCTTGCCTGGAAAATCTCATGGATGAAGGAGCCTGGTAGGCTGCAGTCTATGGGGTCGTGAAGAGTCAGACATGACTGAGCAACTTCACTTTCACTTTTCACTGTCATGCATTGGAGGAAGAAATGGCAACCCACTCCAGTGTTCTTGCCTGGAGAATCCCAGGGATGGGGGAGCCTCATGGGCTGCTGTCTATGGGGTTGCACAGAGTCGGACACGACTGAAGTGACTTAGCAGCAGCAGCAGCAGCAAGTGGTTGTTGGCAGGATTCACTTCCTCGAACTGTTGAATTGAGGCCTCAGTTCCTCAGGAGCCTTTGGCTCCATGCCACATGGGCCTTTCTATAAAGAAATCTATAAAGAGATTCTATAAAGAATCTCCCAGCATGGTAGCAAGCAAAAGGACAAGAGAGACAGAAAAAGACAGTAAAAGAGAGAGTTATTAAAGTACAACAGATCTTACAGTCTTCTGTAATCTAATCATGGACATGATATCCCTTCACTTTTGCTATATTTTTTTCTGTAGAAGTTTAGAGGTGAGTCTCTAAATTTAGTTCACACATAAGGTGAAGGGATTACACAAGGCATTGAGTACCAGGAGGTGGGAATTGTTGGGGTCATCTTAGAAACCTGCCTACCAATGAAGATTTAATGTCTATCCTTTCTACCTCCTCAACTGATGGTAAACTTTTTGAAGGACATGATCACATTTATGTGTTATGACTGTTTTCCTAGCATCAAGTACAACTCATGGCAAAGAGTAGGATTTACTACATTCTTCTTGAGATAATAACATACTTACTGGCTATGATTATTGATGTTTAAACAAACAAACAGATATTTATTTTATCATCCATAAATGTAGTGTTTCAATCATCTTTAACACACACACTCATATCAGTTCAGTTCAGTTGCTCAGTCATGTCAGACTCTTTGTGACCCCATGAATCGCAGCACGCCAGGCCTCACTGTCCATCACCATCTCCCAGAGTTCACTCAGACTCACATCCATCAAGTCAGTGATGCCATCCAGCCATCTCATCCTCAGTCGTCCCCTTCTCCTCCTGCCCACAATCCCTCCAAGCATCAGAGTCTTTTCCAATGAGTCACCTCTTTGCATGAAGTAGCCAAAGTATTGGAGTTTCAGCTTTAGCATCATTGCTTCCAAAGAACACCCAGGGCTGATCTCCTTTAGAATGGACTGGTTGGATCTCCTTGCACTCCAAGGGACTCTCAAGAGTCTTCTCCAACACCACACTTCAAAAGCATCAATTCTTTGGCACTCAGCTTTCTTCACAGTCCAACTCTCACATCCATACATGACCACAGGAAAAACCATAGCCTTGACTAGATGGACCTTTGTTGGCAAAGTAATGTCTCTGCTTTTCAATATGCTATCTAGTTTGGTCACAACTTTTCTTCCAAGGAGTAAGTGTCTTTTAATTTCATGGCTTTAGTCACTATCTGCAGTGATTTTGGAGCCCCCCAAAATAAAGCCTGACACTGTTTCCACTGTTTCCAGATCTATTTCCCATGAAGTGATGGGACCAGATGCCATGATCTTTGTTTTCTGAATGTTGAGCTTTAAGCCAACTTTTTCACTCTTCTTTTTCACTCTCATCAAGAGGCTTTTTAGTTCCTCTTCACTTTCTGCCATAAGGGTGTTATCATCTGCTTATCTGAGGTTGTTGATATTTCTCCCAGCAATCTTGATTCCAGCTTGTGCTTCTTCCAGCCCAGATTTCTCATGATGTACTCTGCATAGAAGTTAAATAAGCAGGGTGACAATATACAGCCTTGACGTACTCCTTTTCCTATTTGGAACCAGTCTGTTGTTCCATGTCCAGTTCTAACTGTTGCTTCCTGACCTGCATATAGATTTCTCAAGAGGCAGGTCAGGTGGTCTGGTATTCCCATCTCTTTCAGGATTTTCCACAGTTTATTGTGATCCACACAGTCAAAGGCTTTGGCATAGTCAATAAAGCAGAAATAGATGTTTTTCTGGAACTCTCTTGCTTTTTCTACTTTCTGTTAAAACTTTGTTGTCAGCCTAAGTGTCTGTTTAAATGCAAAATGCCATGAAGATAAATAACTACACATTGATGCTATATTTTATAGTATCTATGAAACAAACAAAATGGCAGGTGAAGTAATAGAGGCCAAATACAGTAGGAGGCAAATGACTACTGCAGACAGTAGTTGCCATGGGAGGGCCATCACTAAGGCTCTTTTAATGATTCTTGTGCCTTGATTGATCAATAAGACCTTCGTAAATGGAGGTTGGTAAGGAGAGCTTCCAAGTAGGAACAAACACCTAGACAAAGACTTGAAGGTAAGGGTGTATGTGTTGTACTCAGAGATTCATAGTAGAATATTTGGCAAGAGAGGAGGGTACCTACAAGGAGAACTTCGAAACAAGGCAGAAGGGAAAGCATAAAGTCTTAAAATTATGAAATTGGAATGGAACTAGGTGGTCGTATCATATGAGCTTTAGAGGGGACAAGTCCATAGCAGAGTAGGAAATATTACAGAACAAAGAGCATGTACTTTATTGTCAAATAGCTGGATTTGAAACCCAGCTCTGCCATCCATCAAATTAACTTTAGGCAAACAGCTACTTCACTAAACTTCAGTTTCCTCATCTGTAGTAATAACAGTTCCTGCCACTTGACTTTTTTTCCAGGTTTAGGGGCTTCCCTGGTGGCTCCAACAGTAAAGAATCTGCCTTTAGTGTGGGAGACTAGGGTTCATTTCCTGGGTTGAAAGATTCCCTAGAGAAGGGGATGGCTACCCACTCCAGGATTCTTGCCTACAGAATTCCATGGACAGAGGATCCTGGCAGGCTACAATCCATTGGGTCGCAAAGAGTCAGATACTATTCGGTCTGTGTAATTATGTATGTAAGCATATATATTCTGACAGGAAACACTAGATCTCTGGATCAGAGAACAGATACTTTATTACTTACAGAGTATCTCAGAACTGGTTCCCTAAGACCCATGGGCAACATGGCTAAGATCCTAATGCTATAGTGCATGAGCAAGAAGGCTGCACCACAGAAGAACCCGAAACTCATGAGACTCAGAGCTTATAATGCTGCTGGCATATCTGCCCATTCTTCTATCAAGAAATGGATAGATACCTTATCTTCACTCTGGACGATAAGCAAATGTTTCTAGAAGAGGAGCAAATGGCTCCGGGGAAAATTAATTACTCCAGAAGAATACTCTATCTCTCACTTCCTGGATGCATTTGCTATAAAATCATTCTTTAGCTAAGTCAACTGATGCACTTTGTTCAAAAAGCCCAGATAGTGCAGAAATGTGAAAATATTCTTGGAGAGCTGCCTCCCAACAGTAGGTGTCCGGTAAATGTTAGCTGCCTTCATGAGCCCCAAAACAGTGGTTTTTACTTCCAATGGTCTCTCAAACCGTTCCCACAGATGCCACTGTTGTTGACAGCCAGAGGCTCACAGGCCACCAGATACCCCAAGGTGAACAGTCTCACTATTCCATGTCATACTTGGGTCATTACCTGACCTACAACTCAGCAATCTTTTGGCTGCATTCTTGAGCTTCTTTCCCAAATGTAATTTCTGTAGATGTGAGATTCTAGAAAGCAACTTGTGTGTTCAGTTCAGTTCAGTTCAGTCACGCAGTTGTGTCCGACTCTTTGCGACCCCATGAATCGCAGCACGCCAGGCCTCCCTGTCCATCACCAACTCCCGGAGTTCACTCAGACTCACGTCCATTGAGTCCGTGATGCCATCCAGCCATCTCATCCTGGTCGTCCCCTTCTCCTCCTGCCCCCAATCCCTCCCAGCATCAGGGTCTTTTCCAATAGGTCAACTCTTCGCATAAGGTGGCCAAAGTCCTGGAGCTTCAGTTTTAGTATCATTCCTTCCAAAGAAATCCCAGGGTTGATCTCCCTCAGAATGGACTGGTTGGATCTCCTTGCAGTCCAAGGGACTCTCAAGAGTCTTCTCCAACACCACAGTTCAAAAGCATCAATTCTTCTGCGCTCAGCCTTCTTCACAGTCCAACTCTCACATCCATACATGACCACAGGAAAAACCATAGCCTTGACTAGACAGCAATCTTGATTCCAGCTTGTGTTTCTTCCAGTCCAGCGTTTCTCATGATGTACTCTGCATAGAAGTTAAATAAGCAGGGTGACAATATACAGCCTTGATGTACTCCTTTTCCTATTTGGAACCAGTCTGTTGTTCCATGTCCAGTTCTAACTGTTCCTTCCTGACCTGCATACAGATGTCTCAAGAGGCAGGTCAGGTGGTCTGGGATTCCCATCTTTCAGAATTTTCCACAGTTTACGGTTATCCACACAGTCAAAGGCTTTGGCATAGTCAATAAAGCAGAAATAGATGTTTTTCTGGAACTCTCTTGCTTTTTCCATGATCCAGCAGATGTTGGCAATTTGATCTCTGGTTCCTCTGCCTTTTCTAAAACCAGCTTGAACATCAGGGAGTTCACGGTTCACGTATTGCTGAAGTCTGGCTTGGAGAATTTTGAGCATTACTTCACTAGCAGGTGAGATGAGTGCAATTGTGCGGTAGTTTGAGCATTCTTTGGCATTGCCTTTCTTTGGAACTGGGATGAAAACTGACCTTTTCCAGTCCTGTGGCCACTGCTGAGTTTTCCAAATTTGCTGGCAAATTTAGTGCAGCACTTTCACAGCATCATCTTTCAGGATTTGAAACAGCTCAACTGGAATTTCATCACCTCCACTAGCTTGTGTGTAGTGAGATAATATTTTAAACTATTAATTAATGGTTTTCTTGTGCTTTGCCTTTCCTGTTCTTTGTCTTTTAATGAAGTTAAAAGATGCTTACTCCCTGGAAGAAAAGTTATGACCAACCTAGATAGCATAATGAAAAGCAGAGACATTACTTTGCCAACCAAGAAAACATGAGAAAAATCAATAGTATAGTCAAGGCTATGGTTTTTCCTGTGGTCATGTATGGATGTGAGTTGGACTGTGAAGAAAGCTGAGCGCTGAAGAATTGATGCTTTTGAACTGTGGTGTTGAAGAAGACTCCTGAGAGTCCCTTGGACTGCAAGGAGATCCAACCAGTCCATTCTAAAGGAGATCAGCCCTGGGATTTCTTTGGAAGGAATGATGCTAAAGCTGAAATTCCAGTACTTTGGCCGCCTTGTGTGAAGAGTTGACTCACTGGAAAAGACTCTGATGATGGGAGGGATTTGGGACAGGAGGAGAAGGGGACAATAGAGGATGAGATGGCTGAAAGCTGAGCGCTGAAGAATTGATGCTTTTGAAGTGTGGTGTTGAAGAAGACTCCTGAGAGTCCCTTGGACTGCAAGGAGATCCAACCAGTCCATTCTAAAGGAGATCAGCCCTGGGATTTCTTTGGAAGGAATGATGCTAAAGCTGAAATTCCAGTACTTTGGCCGCCTTGTGTGAAGAGTTGACTCACTGGAAAAGACTCTGATGATGGGAGGGATTTGGGACAGGAGGAGAAGGGGACAATAGAGGATGAGATGGCTGGATGGCATCACTGACTCGATGGATGTGAGTCTGAGTGAACTCTGTTAGTTGGTGATGGACAGGGAGGCCTGGTGTGCTGCGATTCATGGGGTTGCAAAGAGTCAGACACAACTGAGCAACTGAATTTAACTGAACTGTGCTTTGCCCATTGCACTTCTGCAAATGTGACAACTACGCCTGGAATCACTATTATTCAGGGAAAATTTATCACCAGGAAATCAGAGAACAAAGATGCCAAGTACTTCAAGAGCTCTGATTCAAAGAGCTCTGACTCAGATATTTAGAAACTACCTGATCTTATAAGACACACAATGTACTTACAATTACACAATGTACTCCTTTCCTACCCTAGGATTAGATATAGACCCCTCCAATGGAAAGTAAGAAAAGAGAGTAACAGTGCACTCCTGCTGTAGATTGGCTCCCAACCTGACCCAGACTGAGGGGATAGGGAGGAAGCAGAAACAGAATCCCGCACAAAGTGGCAAGTAAAGAGTACAAAAATGAAGGTTAAAGGATGAACTTCAGAGGTTTTAAGATTTTGTATGTGTCATTTAAAAGATTTTATTGGAGTCCAGAGTGACTTGGGTTTCTAAAGTTAGATGTTTTCTGACTAAAATATTTGGAGGGAGCTTATAGATTAATTGTATTTTGTAATGATAGGCTTTTACCTTGTAGTTGTTTAACTCTTATGTTATTATGAAACAATTAGAACTGGAATGTTTTAATTTGACAACTGGTGTTGATTTTATACATTTATTGATTTTGTTCATGTTTTCAATAGAATTTTTTCCCCTAGTTTGCAGAATTGAGCATTTGCCCCCTGTATCAACACGCTCCCCACACCTAGCCCAAGCTGGGCTGAGGGGCATTTGAGCATCTGATAATTCCATTAAACTGAGAATCTATAGTTAAGGGAGACTTGAGATAATTAAATCAGCATTACAATTGGTTATGGGCAAGTTTGCTTCAAAGTCATATTCTTTTTATTGAAGTAGAGTTGGTTTACAATATTGATTTAGTTTCAGGTGTGTAGCAAAATGATTCAGTTTTATATGTACATGTATTTTTGACATATAAGTATTTTAGATTATTTTCATTATAGGTTATTAATGATAGTGAATATGTTAATCATTCCCTGTACTATACAGTAAGTCCTGTGGCTTATCTATTCCAAGGTCATTTTTAGAACTTGGAGAGGTCCAGATAGAATTCTAAATGAGAAGTAGAGGCTGAAGCTCCAGGTTTGGAAACCATCAGTATATAAGTGGTCATTGAAACCAAGGTTGCATCTATCAAGGTTCTTGGTTACAAACAACAGAAACCAACCCTGGTTATTTAAGGAAATAATTTATTAGAGATAATAGGTAGCTTATGGAGTCTCTAGGAAAACAAGAGCACCAAGCTTAGAGATTTTATGATAAGAAAGAATTCCCAATTCACATTGCAGGTGCTGGGTGCAGAGTCAGGACTCTGCAATTGGTACCACCAATCCTGCCAACACATGGCATTGGGTGCTAACATCAACTTCTGTGGCAGCTGCTTCTGGACACTGGAAGTGCTGCTTCCACCTTTGCCAGAAGGGCTCCATGAAAGGCTCCTCTTTCTTTTACTGGTTTCCCAACTCAGTCTGGCATGGGTACAATTGAAATGCCTGGGTTCTAGCTGCAAGGGAGCCTGGAAATGTGCCTATTGCTATGGCCTCTTAGTAGTATGCCACCAGGTGGTTGGTGGTATAGTGGTTAGCATAACTGCCTTCCAAGCAATTGACCCAGGTTCTATTCCAGGCAAATGCATGCCCTTGGGCTTTCCTGGTGGCTCAGACAGTAAAGAATCCACCTGCAATGCAAGAGACCCAAGTTTGATCCCTGGGTCAGGAAGATCCCCTGGAGAAGGGAATGGCTACCCACCCCAGGTGTCTTGCCTGGAGAATTCCATGGGCAGAGGAGCATGGTGGGCTATAGTCCATGGAGTCACAAAGAGTCAGATGTGACTAAACAATTAACATTTTTTCACTTTTAGTAGGAAGCAAGGCCTTTTAAGGAGGAAAGAGGGCTAAATGTGCAATGTGGTCAAGTGCTAAGTCACTTTAAGTCATGTCTGACCCTTTGCGACCCTATGGACTGTAGCCTGACAGGCTGCTCTGTCCATGGGATTCTCCAGGCAAGAATACTGGAGTGGGTTGTCATTTCCTTCTCCAGGGGAATCTTTCCCACCCAGGGATCAAACCCACATCTCTTACATCTCCTGCACTAGCAGGCGGGTTCTTTACCACTAGCGTCACCTGGGAAGCCCTTAATGTGGCCAAAATGAGTAACAAATGTCCACTATAAGAACAGAAGCTGAGATGGTGAAAGAGCACATGTGGAAGTAAAGAGAGAATATAATAATTAACAGTAAATATTTATTGAGTGCATACATGTTCAGTACTTAATACATATGAAATGATTTACTCCTTAAAACAACTCTCTCAATTAAAAACTTAAAAAAAAAAAACAGCACACATGTTTGAGAAGTGGACAGTCATTCTTAGTTGTCTCACATAGAAACTATTGGTTTGCAGGTAGGGAAACTGACTCAACAGAGAGATTAAACTCATTATCCACAGTGACCCAGCAAGGAGTGCTAACTCCAGAAAACTTGATACTGCCTCTCCATGGAGAGGATGAAGGTGGAATTCTAGGAAACACAGATATTTAGGCAACAGACAGAGGAAGTGAAATGGATGAGAAGCAATAAACGGTCACAGAGCCAGAGAAAACTCAAGAGGAGTACTCCATATCAGAAGTCCTGGAATAAGAAATGGTAGTTGTGTAAGTTTCCTAGGGCTGCTGCAACAAAGGAGCTTAAATAACAGAAATTTATTGTCTCACGCTTTTGGACGTTGGATGCCTGAGATGAAGGTACCAGCAGAGTTAGATCCTTCTAAGGGCTAAGAGGGAAGGATCTGTTTCATGCTTCTCTTCTAGTTTCTAGGGCTGTGCTGGCAATCTTTAGCATCCTTTGACCTGTAAGTGCATCACCTGAGCTCTGCCCTCACATGGCATTCTCTTGAGTCTTCCCTCCTTATATGTCTGTCTCCAAATTCCTCCTTTTTAGAATGACACCAATCATATTGGATTAGGGGTCTATAATACTCTCATTTGACATCATCTTAGCTAATTTACATCTGTAGTGGCCCTACTTCCAAATAAGATTACATGCTGAGATACTAGGGGTTAAAACTTTGACACATGAATTTGGGGATGGGTAGGCATTCAGTTCAACTCACAATCAATTCAGTTCATTAGCTCAGTCGTGTCCGACTCTTTGCGACCCCATGAATTGGAGCACACCATGCCTCCCTGTCCATCACCAACTCCCGGAGTTCACTCAAATTCACATCCATCGAGTCGGTGATGCCATCCAGCCATCTCATCCTCTGTTGTCCCCTTCTCCTCCTGCTCCCAATCCCTCCCAGCATGAGTCTTTTCCAATGAGTCAGCTCTTTGCATGAGAAGTACTGGAGTTTCAGCTTTAGCATCAGTCCTTCCAAAGAACAACCAGGACTGATCTCCTTTGGAATGGACTGGCTCCATTCCAAGGGATTAACAGTCTTCTCCAATACCACAGTTCAAAAGCATCAATTCTTCAGCACTCAGCTTTCTTCACAGTCCAACTCTCACATCCATACACAGCTACTGGAAAAACCATAGCCTTGACTAGACAGACTTTGGTGGCAAAGTAATGTCTCTGCTTTTGAATATACTTCTAGGTTGGTCATAACTTTTCTTCCAAGGAGTAAGCGTCTTTTAATTTCATGGCTGCAGTCACAATCTGCAGTGATTTTGGAGCCCCAAAAAATAAAGTCTGACACTGTTTCCACTGTTTCCCCATCTATTTCCAATGAAGTGATGGGACCAGATGCCATGATCTTCGTTTTCTGAATGTTGAGCTTTAAGCCAACTTTTTCACTCTCCATTTTCACTTTCATCAAGAGGCTTTTTAGTTCCTCTTCACTTTCTGCCATAAGGGTGGTGTCATCTGCATATCTGAGGTTATTGATATTTCTCTCGGCAATCTTGATTTCAGTTTGTGCTTCTTCCAGCCCAGGATTTCTCATGATATACTCTGTGTATAAGTTAAATAAGCAGAGTGACAATATACAGCCTTGACGTCCTCCTTTTCCTATTTGGAACCAGTCTGTTGTTCCATGTCCAGTTCTAACTCTTGCTTCCTGACCTCAACTCACAATAGTAGTCAACTATATGACTGGTGCAGAAAGGTCAAGAACAGTGAAGGCTGCATATAAACTACCAGACTTGGCAACTAGGAGTTTACAGAGATTTGGCAACTAGGAGCTTACAGAGATTTGGCAAGAATCACGTTATTATTTCAGTAATATGATACTGGTAGACATATATTTTAAGAATTTGACATAGGAAAGGTGCTTAAGAGAGGACACTGAGGGAAGTGAAAGTGGAATTCACTCACTCGCGTCCAACTCTTTGTGACCTCATGGACTAGTCCATGGAATTCTCCAGGCCAGAATACTGGAGTGGGTAGCCTTTCCCTTTTCCAGGGGATCTTCCCAATCCAAGGATCAAACCCTGGTCTCCTGCACTGAAGACGGATTCTTTACCAGCTGAGCCACAAAGATGCATATACAATTCTCTATATGTTTGATGTGACAGGAAATATATGACCATCTCTATAGAGAGAGGCAGACCCCTTTGAAGTCTTTATCAATTACTCAATGGTATAAATAGAAACGTTATAGTTTGGTGGTGTTCTTCCTATGTGTCAAGCCAAATCTTTAGGAACTGTGATTTGAAGTCAACAACTGGTTTGGAGCAAACATCTATTCCACATGTGGTGATGTTGCCATAGTGATTGTCACTCCAAGAAATTCGGGTAGGGTATTTACTGTGTTCAAAATTTTAGAATTTACTTAGGTATTTACTGAAGACAAAATTTTAGATACTAAGAACCTTTCCATATGCCCTTCCTGAATGTTAATGTTATTCAAATGAGTAATAGAACACTTCAGATACTTTTGTTCCTTGAAAATGAAACACCTTTCTTCCTCTGTCTGAAGACACTCTTCTAAAATGCAAGAGCTCAAATAACTGCAAATTCAAATATAGTTTTTGAGCTGTACCACAGGAAGGAATAGGATTCAGAAGGCCAGTTTCAGCACCTGCTGTTTTCATTTTTCTTTGCTAGGACCAGTTGCTTTGTTTCAGAAACAGAAGCTCTGAAAGCGAGGATGTATGACTGAGAACATGGAATTGGTTCCCTACATATGTTTAAAACTCCAGTTTGAAAGAAATATTTTATTCCTTTTCAAACTTCCCTACCGTTGCAGTGAATTCATTTCTTACATGATCTCACAGGACTGAATTTTACTATCTCAACTTCAGGATGGAATTAGTTTAGTCCAGTGTGCTAATGGCTGATTCTCCCAGAGTGTGGCCACCTGGCTGCCAGGGCTTTTTGAGGTTCCTACCATATCCACGCTGCTCACTGCTGTGTATTTTTCACTTCTGTTTCTGCTCCACTGCTTTCATCCATCAACACTGTGAGAGCCCTTGTGGAGTGTGTTGGAACCTCACCATGAGTCCTACTCCACACAGCCTACTATCTCATCTCCACGTTCCACATGTGTTCTTTGCTGGAGAATCAAGGGAATCAAACTTGGAAACTTGTCAAATTTCTGCTGATAGAGCCTAACAAATATACCACAGAAAGGAAGCATAGATAGTCAAAGTACAGATGCTTTTTGTAAAAAGATTTTAGGAAGTTTATTTCACTGATGAGACACTTGATTCAAAAAGAAACCATCTCCTGGAAACATCCAAACACGTTTATTAAAATGGTGGGGCCCTATCTTGATTGTAGTGGAGGATGAGGCAACAAATAGGTGGCCATTACTGGGCAAGAACAGAACACAAAATGGGATGTTGGGCATCTTGGTTCCTTTGCAGGGACGCCCTGGCTGTCACTGATCAGCCCTCCTTAGCAACCTGGGGTGCCCTCTCACTCTCTTCTGCACTTCCTCTTCCACCTATCCCAGGCCTCAAAATTTCAGGTTCAGTGTTCCATGAAAACTAAGAAGTCTAGGGCTTAACACAAAAATAACGTTTCCACCAAAAGAAGCCAGTCCTTTTACAACAACCGGCAGAAAAGTTTTAGTTCACACAATTCTGCCTTTTTTTTTTTTTCCTCTGGACTTGGCTCTAGCACAACTAAAGAATCATTCATAGCACCACCCCAAGAAAGCTGCTGTCTAACCTAGAAGAAACTCTATATCTGAACTTTTAGAAAAATAAGATAAAAACTTGATTAAAACCTGTGAAATTACACTTTTTATTTATAGTATAAATATACATTCATAAACAGGACTCAAGATTAAGGTTTCTACATTTCCCTTCCTGGCTGACAATGCCATAGATAGGGAAGGGATGTGATAGTAGATTGCTTTATCACACACTCTACACTCCTCTGATCCCACCTCAACATTTCCAGGCAAACTGAGGAATTTGACTCTGTCATTCATTCCTCTTTTCCTTCCTTCTCTCTTAAATACACTCCTGCCTCTTTCTTAGGTATCTTTTTGTTTTGTGGGAGATCCTATTAGACAGGTTGTTTGTTTAGTCGCTGAGTAGGGTCCAACTCTTATGATCCCATGGATTGTAACCTGTCTGGCTTCTCAGTCCACGGGATTCTCCAGGCAAGAACACTGGAGTGGGTTGTCATTCCCTTCTCCAGGGGATCTTCTTGATTCAGGAATCAAACCCAGGTCTCCTTAGGTAGATTATTTACCAACTGAGCTAAAGGGAAGCTCTAATAGACAGGAATTAGATCTAAATCTGATCTTGGTCTATCACCCATAAATTATTTCTGGTGTAATTTTGAGGACACTAATTGCTCTCTATAATAATCCTCCTTTCCCAAAGTGTTAGGAAACTGCTGCCAGCATCCTTTCAGCTAGATCCTAATCATCTTAGAAGCTCAAAACTTAGCAGCTATAAGGTAATCTGCTCCAGGAAAGTGAGCAATAAATTTGCTTCTCTTTGGTACCAAGTAGATAAATGTCCCAAAAGCCACACCCATGCAAACTCTTGGGAGGAAAGCTTCAAACTGGCTTCTATGAACTCTACTCCTTCCCTTTGGAATGCCAGAAGATAAAACCATGAAGTCTGGTAGGATACAAATAGCAGTTAAAGCCCACACAGTGCAGAGTAGTAAAAAAAAAAAAAAAAGTCTAAACACAACATGGATATGTGCTTAAACTCAATCTAAGCAATCTGATTCTTCTACAAGGTTTAACTTTTAATTTAAAGAATACATGCTCTTGTTATATACATTTTAAAAGTCCTTCTCTAAATACATTTACTCAAAAGCCCAGTGGTGTGTTTAAGCACTTTGGCTTTGTCAGGACTCCTATAGTACCCAACTCTAGTCAATGTACCATGGTCTATGTGAGTAGCTCTCCTAGGAATTGTCCAGTGTGCAGCCTGCATGATAGAACATGAAGCCCCTGGTTGGAGTTCTGGTGTACTATCTACCAGCTGTGTGAACTCAGGGAAGCTGTTTCTTCTCTAAGTCTCATATTCCTCATCTGTAGAAAGGAGATGCTATTGGTACCTCACTCTTGGGATTGCTGTGAGGATTAAATGAGGTCAATTAAGGACATGGTAATAACGGTTTCCCTGGTAGCTCAGGTGATAAAGAATGCAGGAGACCCAGATACAATCCCTGGGTGGGGAAGATCCCCTGGAGAAGGGAATGGCAACCCACTCCAGCATTCTTGTCTGGAAAACTCCAGGGACAGAGGAGCCTGGTGGGCCACAGTCATGGGGTTGAAAAGAGGTGGACACAACTGAGAAACTAACACACAATAATTATTAGGTATATTGATAAAAATAACAAATGGGTACTGAATACCCTAAGGTCCCCATTCCTCTGGTATTTAGTCACAGAGAACACATCTGTAAGAGCAGTAAATGAGCATAGCGCAGGAGCACATTGCTACACCCACAGCAACATAGTTTTTCAAGGCTCTAACCTAATGTAATATTATGAATCTTGACTCCTAGAAAGCTCTTCCAGGGTGCCAGGCTTTTCTGTTACCAGTCTATCTGCTTAGATCTGCAGCAGACCTGACATCACTATGTACCCACTGTTGTCTGACTTGCCTTGGCTCTGGCCACCTAGCTTTTTTCCTTCAGCTCCTCCACTCTCCATGACTATCCACCATGGAGATTTAAACACAGTTATTACCCAGGGAAGGTGGGATCCTGGAATATAACATTGGGAGCTGCAAGTTCTATGATCGAGTACACTGGGAAAGGTAGCTTCTGGGTTTTTTCCCCCCTCCTATCCTTGAAATCCAGGTCTAGCTCCTTGGGGAGAAGCTACAGAGGTAGCTTTTCAGTGAGATTCTACTGAAAACTGCAATGCAGCAGGAAGATTACAGGAACATGAGTGTCCAAAGACAAATATAAGGGAAGGGTGGAAAGAAGGTTGTATAAAAAAGGGAATAAGAGCAAATGAGGTAGAGGAAAGAAGTGATGAGAGTCTCCAGTTGCTGGAGACTATGATGACATCTGCCCTTTATCAACCTATGTCTAGATCTAGGATCTGGTCAGAATTGGTTTCTGGGTTTATTAATCACACTCACCTTTGTATTGAGTTAGCATTGTAAATAACAAGGGTCAGTGACCTCTTATTATCTAAAGTAATGGGGACAAATTTAAGGCACAAATGTGAAATAAGAGAGAGGTAGAAAAAGGAAAAAGAAGCCTGGAGAAAAGGAAGCAGGAAAAGGAAAGCTGAAAAAAGTTATTGCTCTTGAGGAACCAGTTAACAGGCATATTGCCACTGCTATGCATATTTTGCAGAGAAGGGAATGAAAGAGGTGAAGCCTGTTGCATAGCCAGGACCCTTAATTCTGTCCCCACTCAAGCCCAGCTTTGAGATTTTGAGAGACTATAAGTAGTGCTCAGAGTACCCAGGGAGGCGGTTAGGATCCTCTTTCGTTTGTTGGCGTGGTCCTCTCCTGTCCCTGTGACTGAGAATGTGCCTGCCAGACCTCCAACTACTGGGAGTGTGAGTAGATGGGACCTAGCTCCTGTGCTCTGAAATCCATCATATTTGTTCCAAGGCCAGGTTCTCCACAGACTGCTCCTGCCAATGACAGAGTACAGCGGGGATGCTAGGGCAGGTCACTTCTGGGAGACACAGGAATCGTCTGGTGATTTTTCTTGAGGGGCGGGGGAGGGCTCTCCAGTAGCCTTGCTGAGCCTTTCTTAGTTCATGGCAGTCTAAGATCTTCCATCCATCCTCCTCCTTTCTCTCTCTTCTTCCCTTGGTATCAGATTACTTGCTTCCTGAACTGATGGCTCTTCTAGCCTTGTTGGCCTCCCTGCTTATTTTCTTTCACAGGTGGCCCCTCCTAATAAAACCCTTGCATATTTAATCTCAATTTGGTCCCTGCTTCCCAGGCTCACATAATCTCTAAGCACTAACAGAAATAGAAGTCCTAGCTCTTACTACTCATCATGCACAATGCAAGGTCCTAAATCACTGCTTGTTCATTTCTACTTAGACAGTCTTCACTGTGTTCCAGGTATGATGTAAAAGCTTTGGTGGTTGACAGGTCATTCCCATGCTTGAATGCAGCAGTTCTGGCTTTGTTTATGAGCATTCCCTTGGTCCATTTCTGTGGGAAAATGGGATATTCCACTTTCCAGGTAAAAGGCTTGGTTTTACTCCTTTAATTCCATTATAAAGGAATTTGGTCTCAACAATATAGGTGTCTAATATTCAAGGCATGGAGTACTTATTATCTATTTCTTCCCAGAAGCCTTGACCTTCAATTGCCCCATCCAAGGGAAAATCCTATTTGGAATGACACACGGGAGCCTTCTTTGTCCACCCACACCTGCAGATTCTGTATTGTATCATTACATCTATGAAAAGTCGCAATAATTCCACAGCTTTTCAACACATA
Source organism: Aepyceros melampus (assembly GCA_006408695.1). Classification (NCBI taxonomy): domain Eukaryota; kingdom Metazoa; phylum Chordata; class Mammalia; order Artiodactyla; family Bovidae; genus Aepyceros; species Aepyceros melampus. The sequence goes on from SJXQ01011342.1 coordinate 112,706, forward strand.
GAGATAAAACTGAGTTCTGTCTAAGGCTATGTCCTTAGTTTTTTCTGAGAAGCTTTACTTAATGAGCTTATAATTTCTATGTACAGTAGAGCATAGGAACATAATGAACATATATTTGGAGGATGTTGGCATATGAATATTTGGCAAAAGAAACGTGCAAACCATAATACTTTCTCTTGTTTGAAAAAGTCTACCAAACATGTAGCCTTCTAAACAAGAAGGCTTATTTTTATTTCCTTGAGCATCTAAGATTTTGTAGTTTTTTTTTATTGTGGTAAAATACACATAACATAAAATTTACCATTTAGAGCTGTAAACTTCAATAACATCTGATACATTCACAATGTGTGCAACCATCACCGATATCTAGTTCCAGAACATTTTTATCACCCCAAAAGACAGCCCGATACCCATTAAGCAATCACTTTTTTCACCTCCTCGTCACTACAGTTCCGTTTACTTCAGTCGCTCAGTCGTGTCTGACTCTTTGTGACCCCATGGACTGCAGCCTGCCAGGCTTCCCTGTCCATCACCATCTCCTGGAGTTTACTCAAACTCATGTCCATTGAGGCGGTAATGCCATCCAACCATCTCATCCTCTGTCGTCCCCTTTTCCTCATGCCTTCAATCTTGCCCAGCATCAGGGTCTTTTCCAATGAGTCAGCTCTTTGCATTAGGTGGCCAAAGTATTGGAGTTTCAGCTTCAACATCAGTCCTTCCAATGAATATTCAGGACCAATTTCCTTTAGGATAGACTGGTTGGATCTCCTTGCAGTCCAAGGGACTTTCAAGAGTCTTCTCCAACACCACACTTCAAAAGCATCAATTCTTTGGTGCTCAGCTTTCTTTATAGTCCAACTCTCACATACATACATGACCACTGAAAAAACCATAGCCTTGACTAGAAGACCTTTGTTGGCGAAATAATATCTCTGCTTTTTAATATGCTGCCTAGGTTGGTCATAACTTTCCTTCCAATGAGTAAGTGTCTTTTAATTTCATGGTTGTGGTCACCATTTTCAGTGATTTTGGAGCCCCCCAAAAGAAAGTCTCTCACTGTTTTCACTGTCTCCCCATCTATTTGCCATGAAGTAATGGGACTGGATGCCATGATCTTCGTTTTCTGAATGTTGAGCTTTAAGCCAACTTTTTCACTGTCCTCTTTCATTTTCATCAAGAGGCTCTTTAGTTCCTCTTCACTTTCTGCCATTAGGGTGGTGTCATCTGCATATCTGAGGTTATTGATATTTCTCCCAGCAATCTTGATTCCAGCTTGTGTCACTCCAAGGCAGCCACTAATTTGCTTTCTGTTTTTATAGATTTTAATTATGGATATTTCATATAAATGAAATCATATAATATGTAGCCTTCTGTGTTTCCTTCAGATAACAAATTATTTTCAAGATTCATTCACATTATCACATGTCCAAGTGTTTCATTCCTTTTTATGGCTGAATAATATTCCATTATATGGTCAGTTAATCCTTATTGCTTATAGATTCTGTATCTGCAAATTTTCCTACTTGCTGAAATTTATCTGTAAGCCTCCAATCAATACATGCAGTGTTTTTGTGATCATTCAAAGATGTGCACATGCACAGAGTGTTGAATATTTTTAATCACTTGATGCGCACGTTGCCAGTTAAGGTATAAAAAAAGCAATATTCTGTTTTTTTCGTTTCAGCACTCACACTGTTAAGTCTCCCTTTCACACTCTATTTAGTTCCAGTCAGGTTTTTTGCAGTTGGGGGATTTCTGTTGGTGATTTCATTGTTTAAAAGGCCCTCCAAGTATAGTAGTAGAATGCTGTCTAGTGTTCCAGCATCTAGTGCAAGAAGACTATGATATGTCTTATGGAGAAAATATATGTGTGTTAGACAAGCTTCATTCAGGAATGAGTAATAGTGCTGTTGGCCACAGGTTCAATGTAATGAGCAACATGTAGTAATGTGTCTTTAAACAGGAACACACATAAAACAAGGCTATGTATTGAACAGTTGAGGAAAATGTTGTGGCCAGAGGCTTGCAGGAACCTAGCCCTCTATTTCCTGTAGAGTAATAGTTCAGTTCAGTTCAGTCGCTCAGTCATGTCTGTTTGCAACCCCATGAACTGCAGCATGCCAGGCCTCCTTGTCCATCACCAGCTCCTGGAGTTCACTCAAACTCACATCCATCGAGTCGGTGATACCATCCAGCCATCTCGTCCTCTGTCGTCCCCTTCTCCTCCTGCCCCCAATCCCTCCCAGCATCAGAGTTTTTTCCAATGAGTCAGCTCTTCGCATGAGGTGGCCAAAGTACTGGAGTTTCAGCTTTAGCATCATTCCCTCCAAAGAAATCCCAGAGTTGATCTCCTTTAGAATGGACTGGTTGGATCTCCTTGCAGTCCAAGTAATAGTTCAGCATTTGCTAATTCAGTGCTTGTGACTTCTTTATAGAAAACTGTCTCTCTTTATTGTGAATAAAGAGATCCAACTGTATGAATCACATTTTGTTTATCTTTTCATCAGTTGATGGACATTTGGGTTGTTTCCATTTTGGGCTGTTATGAGTAATATTGCTCTGGACATTTGTGTACAAACTTTTGTTTCAACACCTGTTTTTTAATTCTTGGGGGTATATAACCAGATGTCCTCAGTTTTCTTTTTCTTTAATTTTTATTGGAGAATAGTTGATTTATAATGTTGTGTTAGCTTTAATCAATATTATCCCACAAGAAATCACTGCCACAAGAAATAATGAAGGAGGTTTGGGGAGTAAAAGGTGGAGAAAGAAAAGAGACAGAAGGCAAAATATGTGAGTTGGGCTCAGGGTGAAAATAGAACTGGGCTTTGAGTTGCAGAGCAAAGAAGATGATCGAAAGGAGGCCAAGGACTAACAAAAACAAAAATTTTGAAGAGATCAGGAATAGAACCAAATCAAGATCAAAATTAGGCAGGTCCTTAAGCTAAGGTCCACCCAAATGGACCAGGGAGAAGGCAATGCATGAGACAGAGAAGAGCAGATCAGAGCAAGAGGAAGACAGGAAGAACTAGAAAGAGTCCTAGAGCTGTTAGACACACTTCCTGGTGCTCTTTTTTCCTTTTTTCTAATTGAGGTATTGTTGACACAAAACACTATGTTAGTCTCAGGTATATAGTATAATGATTCAATATTTGTTTGTATTTTGAAGTGATGACTTCAATAAGTCTGGTTAACATACATCACTACACATAGTTACAATGTTTCTTAACATTTTCTTTTGTGATAAGAATTTTTAAAATCTCTTACTGGTACCCTTGATAGGTGCTTGCAACTGCCGTTAGAGGCCATTTAGCACAGCTATGTCACATCTGAAGCCAGGTCTAACTTGGGTGTATCAGGCCAGTTGTATCATACTAGATGAGTTGTTTAGTCTTTCTGTTTCAATTTTTTCATCTTAAAACACCACCAATAATGGCATTTACCTCATAAGGTAATTGTAAGAAATAAGATAACGAATGTGAATTAATTAGCATAGCACCAGGCACATAAATGCTTGATAAATGTAGATTGTTGGCCCTCTGTATCTGCGGAATCTGCATCCATGCATTCAACAAACCCTGGATCAAAAATGTTTGAATAAAAATTCTAGAAATTTCCAAGAAGCAATTTTTAATTTGCTGTGTGCTGTCAACTATTTACATAGTATTTACATTGCATTTACAACTATTTACATAGCATTTACATTGTATTAGATATTTTAAGTAATCTAGAGATTTGAAGTCTATGGAAGACTGTGCACAGTTACATGTAAATACTACACCAGCTTATATAAAGGGCTTGAGCATCCGTGGATTTTTATATCTGTGGAGGGTCTGGAACTAATCTCTCACAGATATGGGCGTGTGACTGTGTATTGACTCTATGAATGTAGACGTGTGTGTTTGGGGAGGACGATTAGAATGGAGAGGAGACGTTGAGGCAGCACACCCACAGGACAGTTATGCCATACTCGTTTTTAAGCAGAGACCAAGATGGGATTAGATATGCAAGAGATTTATTGGGGAAATGCCTGTGAAGGATAAAGTGGGAGAGAGCAGGAGCAGGTAGGAAGTGCCATCACATCACAGTGTAAGTCTGGCACATATGTAAGGAGAGAGGGAAGGAAGGAGATTGGGTAGAAAGATCCTCAAACATAGCACAGTTCTGAGCAAAGTTTGGCCAGGTTGATGGGGAGACCCTGAGCTAAAGTCGTCCGTTAGGGAAATCTCCCCTTGGGTAATGGCCTCACTTGAGTATCCGCACTGTGCCCAGTCATTGAATGGGAGCCACTGGAGGCTGCTGCTCAGCAATACTCTTCACAAAATGTTCTCTTAACAGAATATCTGAAGAGTGTATCTCTATGTCCCTTACCTCCCAACAATAACCTATCAAAACCCATTTACTCACTGACTGAATTTGCTATAAAGATAAGAGAGTGCTTTCCACGATGTATTTGTACCTCCTATAGAAGCCCCTTGGACTACAAGGAGATCCAACCTGTCCATCCTAAAGGAAATCAGTCCTGAATATTCATTGGAAGGACTGATGCTGAGGCTGAAACTCCAATACTTTGACCACCTGATGTGAAGAACTGACTTATCTGAAGAGACCTTGATGCTGGGAAAGATTGAAGGCAGGAGGAGAAAGGGATGATGGAGGATGAGATGGTTGGATAGCATCACCAACTCAATGGACATGAGTGTCAGCAGACTCTGGGAGTTGGTGATGGACAGGGAAGACTTGTGTGTTACAGTCCATGGGGTTGCAAAGAGTCAGATATGACTAAGAGACTGAACTGAATAGAAGCCCTACAATAGTCTGGTACTCGGCTTCCCCATCTGAAGTAAACTTACCAAACTTCCTTCTAATTGCCCTCATGAATTGGTTTATTTCATTTTCCAATTCCAGCTGCAGTAGGTTTCACCTTTCTACATAGTTCCTGTTGGACATAAGGCTGGATCTGCTTAACGGGTTTCAAGATTTGACTTTTCCCCGAATACTGTTCTTTTTTTTTGCTTTACAATACTGTATTCGTTTTGCTACACATCAACATAAATCAGCCATTGAATACTGTTCTTGCTTCTCTATTTGTTTCATGTCCCCAAAGCTTCAGACCTGCTCCACTCTATTCTTAATCCCAGCACCAGTTTCCAGAAATCAAACCCACATCAGAGTCATGCATTCCTTTGGTTTGAATCTAGCAACTGAAAACCAAACATTTTCTCCTCATAGATAAAAAAAAGATAATGTGATTGATTTCCTTTTTCTTTTCTATTCAACAGCAATTATAACAGGTTAATAACTCCATGTTTTCTTTTTTTCCCCCAGATAACTATATAGATTTATAAATAATAATTGAAACTTCCCAGGAGCTTTTGGGAAATTTGACAAAGTTAATCAGAGTTTATCAGATGGAATGAAAAAGTTGGAAGAATTAAGTTATCTCTGAAGAAAAAGAAAGCTACAAAGGGACAATTTCTTAGTGATAAAAATGTATTGTAAAGAATATTACAGAGGTTTTAACATTCACAGGACAAGGTGCTATAATCGAATTCAATTTAGTTCTTGGACTCAATTTCCTTGACTGTAGAAAATGCTCAATTCTGACTGTTGGTTTAACATAGTTTAGTTTAAAATGTAGTAAATGTTCAGTCAGCTCCAAGATTACCCAACTTCTTGCTGGGTTATGGATGAGATCTAATTTACCCTGAGTTTATCAGAACATCTTGGCCTGGGCAGGAGTACCTTGTTCTTGTGCTGGACTTTATCAACATGAGAGTATAACCTGTTGTCACCTGCCCTGATGTTAAGGGTTCTTTTGAACCCCATCCCAAGCTTCTTTTTCAGTCCTTTGGCTTTCTCATCACTTTTTCATAATCATTGGGAGCTCAGGAACTTTCAGTGTCTTCCAGAACCACCCTGGAGTATGAGATTCCACCAACAGGCTCTTAGGCCCATCTGCCCACACACCTCCCTCAAGCTGGCTCATCTACCTCCCAGGTGGCAAGTTTCTCAAATCCTGGCCAAAGTCACTAAACTCGGGGCTACTCAAGTTCTAGAGTCTCTTTGGTTGGGATTTCCTCAAAGCTTTCTGACTGTTTCTATTACACTTTTTCCATCTGGGCTTTGACTGTAGGTAGGTGGCATGTATAGCAGTGAAGCAAGTTAGGGGAATGGTTCTAAAGTAAAGAGTCTATATTTTATTACCCTCCTTCAAAACCTCTTCTCCCTGACTGCTGTTCAAATTTCTTGCTTCCTTTTTTCCCATGGGGAGAGGACACAGAAAAATGGCCATTATATACTGTCATGTACTCTTCTCTACTCTATTTTTTACAATAAACTATTCTTAACCCTCAGAGTTGGCATTTTCTATTTAAATCTAGTGTACAATTACAAAAAATTTTTTTCTCTTTTAACTAAAACTAAGTCTTACAAATCAAAAGGTTTCAGCCTATTTTTTCTGAACAATAATACTTAAGAATTCCTCCAAAATTCAATTGACATTTTTTGTCTTAGTAGCTAGACATTTTCCCCTTGAAGTTCAAATATGTAAACTGATATCAATTGTTTAAGTGTGGTGATAAAAATGAATGTAAAAAATAATTTAATAACAAAATATTGCCCAATGTAACATAAATTTATGGTTCAATTGTAGAAAATGTGAAAATCTTATAAGATACTCTATGACCAATTTTTCCTCCATAGTTTATAATTACAATAATTCCTATTAGTCTACATATTTTCTCTAGGCTCAGTGTTTCAGTTTTATTTAAATATTATTAAATAGAGTTCTACCTCTGGTAATGGCTGAGTAGGTTATTCGGAATTAATTCCGGAACTGATAACAACTGCCTAGGATGGAGAAAATAGAAGGTAAACATTTGTTTAAGGCTCCAGAAAACTGTTGAAACAGTTAATAGGGCCAAGATCCCCAATAGGGCCAAGAAAGAAGTCTAGAGGAGGAACTCAGCATTTGATCCTCTTTTCCATAGAGAGAGTTGCTGATTATGAAAGTGAGGGCATGAGAGGCTCAGCAAATTCTTGGGCTGGAAAAATCTATCAAGGAGGAGTGGCCTTGGGAAACACCCCAGCCTTTTGTTTGGGAAACTGAAAGGCTACATCAAGGAATAACAGTGGACAGGAAACAGTCCAGCCCTTACAACATGCTTTTCAATCATGAACACACATCAGAATTACCTAAGGAGACTGAAAAAGCTATTAATACCCTACAATTTAAAAAATATCTGTATGGATGTGAGAGTTGGACTGGGAAGAAAGCTGAGCACCGAAGGATTGATGCTTTTGAAGTGTGGTGTTGGAGAAGACTCTTGAGAGTCCCTGGGACTGCAAGGAGATCCAACCAGTCCATTCTGAAGGAGATTGGCCCTGGGATTTCTTTGGAAGGAATGACGCTAAAGCTGAAACTCCAGTACTTTGGCCACCTCATGTGAAGAGCTGACTCATTGGAGAAGACTCTGATGCTGGGAGGGATTGGGGGCAGGAGGAGAAGGGGACGACCGAGGATGAGATGGCTGGATGGCATCACTGACTTGATGGACGTGAGTTTGAGTGAACTCTGGGAGTTCGTGATGGACAGGGAGGCCTGGTGTGCTGCAGTTCACCATGGGGTTCATCATGGGGTTGCAAAGAGTCAGACGCAACTGAACTGAACTGAATAATTTTAAAAATATCTGTGCAATTACGCTGAGAAAAGCCAATCTCATGATGATATGCATGATTCGTCTATATTAACAATTATGAAATAACACTAACTGGGATGGACAGCAGATTAGTGATTGCCAGGTATTAGGGATGGAGAGGAGATGATGGGTGTGGCTATAAAGGGTGTCACAGGGAGGAACTGTACAGTTGAGCATCCCTATTGTGATGGTGGTTATGGAAGGCTTCAGTTCAGTTCAGTTCATTTGCTCAGTTATGTCCAACTCTTTGCGACCCCATGAACCACAGCACGCCAGGCCTCCCTGTCCATCACCAACTCCCGGAGTTCACTCAAACTCATGTCCATCAAGTCAGTGAAGCCATCCAGCCATCTCACCCCCGTCATCCCCTTCTCCTCCTGCCCCCAATCCCTCCCAGCATCAGAGTCTTTTCCAATGAGTCAACTCTTCGTATGATGTGGCCAAAGTACTGGAGTTTCAGCTTCAACATCAGTCCTTCCAAAGAAATCCCAGGACTGATCTCCTTTAGGATGGACTGGTTGGACCTCCTTGCAGTCCAAAGGACTCTCAAGAGTCTCTCCAACACCACAGTTCAAAAGCATCAATTCTTTGGTGCTCAGCCTTCACAGTCCAACTCTCACATCCATACATGACCACTGGAAAAACCATAGCCTTCACTGGATGGACCTTGGTTCGCAAAATAATGTCTCTGCTTTTGAATATGCTATCTAGGTTGGTCATGATTTTCCTTGCAAGGAGTAAGCATCTTTTAATTTCATGGCTACAGTCACCATCTGCAGTGATTTTGGAGCCCCCAGAAATTAAGTCTGACACTGTTTCCACTATTTCCCCATCTATTTCCCATGAAGTGATGGGACCGGATGCCATGATCTTAGTCTTCTGGATGTTGAGCTTTAAGCCAACTTTTTCACTCTCCTCTTTCACTTTCAACAAGAGGCTTTTTAGCTCCTCTTCACTTTCTGCCATAAGGGTGGTGTCATCAGCATATCTGAGATTATTGATATTTTTCCTGGCAATCTTGATTCCAGCTTGTGCTTCTTCCAGCCCCGCATTTCTCATGATGTATTCTGCATATAAGTTAAATAAGCAGGGTGACAATATATAGCCTTTACATACTCCTTTTCCTATTTGGAACCAGTCTGTTGTGCCATGTCCAGTTCTAACTGTTGCTTCCTGACCTACATACAGGTTTCTCAAGAGGCAGGTCAGGTGGCCTGGTATGCCCATCACTTTCAGAATCTTCCACAGTTTATTGTGATCCACACAGTCAAAGGCTTTGGCATATGGAAGGCTACATATGTGAAAAAATTACACTGAACTCCTCCTCCTCCACACACACACAAGTGCCTGTATAACTGTTGAATATGCTATATGAATTGTGCAATGTCCATTTCCTGGTTTTGATATTGCAGTTCTGTGTGATGTTGGCATTTGGTGAGAGAGATGTACATGCACGCAGGCTAAGTTGCTTCAGTCGTGTCTGATTCTTTGCGACCCCATGGACTGCAGCCCACCAGACTCCTGTCTATGAAATTTTCCAGGCAAGAATACTGGAGTGGGTTGCCATTCCCTTCTCCAGGGAGAGATGTGGGAAAGGAGTAAATGGGAATTCCCCATATATTTTACATTTCTTTGTAACAACATATGAATCTATAAATATTTCAAATAAAATTTTAAAAAGACTACCAAAAAAAAAAAAATGCCTCACTCCAAAAAAATTGAACCAGATCTCTGGTGTGGAGTCTCGTCACCTATGTACTTTTAAATCTTTCACTGTGATTCTAATGTGCATCTAGGGTTGAGAACTACTGCCTTACTGGTACTATTAGGACACTTTGAATAATTTCAATACTTGGTTAAGGTTATCTGCCACTAGTCTGGTTTCTTCCAGAGCAAGAATAAATTTTCTATGGAAGAAAATAACACATTCAGGGTCAAAAACTGTCTCTATAATTTTTTAAACTGAATGCCCATCAAGAGGACAAAATTTGATCTAAACAGATAATAGAAATATCCACAGAAGATCAGGATACTGAAATTATCAGCCAATGATTTAAAAATAACTATACTTAATGTGTATTGATGGACAAATGGACCAAGAAAATGTGAGACACATACACACAATGGAATATTATTCAGCCTTAAAAAAGAGAAGGAAACTTGCCATTTGTGACAACACAGGTGAATCTGTGGAGAGCATTATGATAAGTGAAATAAACCAGACAGAGAGAGACAAGTATTGCATGGTATCACTAACATGTAGAATCTAAAAAAAAAAAAAAAAAAAAATCACACTCATAGAAACAAAAAGTAGAATAATGGCTGCCATGGGCTGCAGAAGAGGGAAAAATGAGAGAAAGGTGATAAAAGAGTACCACTTTCAGGTATAAGATTAATAAAGTCTAGGCTCTAATGTGTAGCATGATGATTACAGATAATGATATTGTATAATAGAAATTTGCTAAGCATTCTCACTGAAAAATGGTAAATATGTGAAGCAATAGATGTGTTATTTAACTAGATTATGAGAATCCTTTAATAATGCAAATGTATATAAAATAATAATTAATTATGATTAACTATTAATCATTGATTAATTATTAATTAAATATATTACAGTTTTCTTTGTCAATTATGCCTCAACAAAGCTGAAAACAAATAAAAGCATTCTTAAAAATAGCTCCACAAACAGAAAAACACAAAGAAAAAAATTCTTAAGCAGTAAAAATACAAAGCAAACCACACCTATGCACATCATAGCAAAAGTACTAAAATCAAAGACAAAAATGTCTTAAAATTAAGCAGCCAGAGAATAAAAGGCATAAAGGAACAGCAATAAGATCAAATAGTGTGATTTTTAACAGAAAAATGGAAGTCAGAGTAAAGGCAATAATATCTTCAAAATACTAAAAGAAAATTAGTACCAACCTAGAATTGTATACCCAGTGAAAATTTCAAAAATGAAATATAATAAGGTCATTTTCAGACTAACATAAATTGAGAGAATCTGTCATTAAAGGAAATAAGAAAGGATATTATCCAACAGAAGGAAAATAATCCCAGATAGATATATAGGTCTGCATGAATTGAAAAACAATAGAGTAACATGTGGGTAAATCTGCATGTATATTGATAGTATATATTTTGTTGATTACACACCTTGGTAGATGCTTCACAAGATTTATTTACATAGCATTTAATACTTTAAAAAGTACTCTTAAATAAGGTATATAATTTCATTTTTATAACCATTTTGTGGCAGAAAGTGAAGAGGAACTAAATAGCCTCTTGATGAGGGTGAAAGAGAAGAGTGAAAAAACTGGCTTAAAACTCAGCATTCAAAAACCTAAGATCATAGCATCTGGTCCCATCACTTTATGGTTAACAGATGGAGAAAAAGTAGAAACAGTGGTAGGTATTATTTTTTGGGCTTCAAGATCACTGCAGATAGTGGCTGCAGCCATAAAATTAGGAGATGCTTCCTCAGAAGAGAAGCTATGACAGATCCTTGTCGGCAAAATAATGTCTAGGTTTGTCATAGATTTTCTTCCAAGGAGCAAGCGTCTTTTAATTTCATGGCTGCAGTCACTATCTGCAGTGATTTGGAGCAAAGACATCACTTTGCCATCAAAGGTCTGAATATTTAAAGCTATGGTTTTTCCAGGAGTCATGTATGAATATGAGAGTTGGACCATAAAGAAGGCTAACTGCTGAAGAATTGATGCTTTTGAACTGTGGTGTTGGAGAAGACTCTTGAGAATGCCTTGGACTTCAAGGAGATCACAGCAGTCAATCCTAAAGAAAATCAGTCCTGAATATTCATTGGAAGGACTGATGGTGAAGCTGAAGCTCCAATACTTTGGCCACCTGATGCGAAGAACTGACTCACTGAAAAAGATCCTGATGTTGGGGAAGATTGAGAGCAGGAGGAGATAAGGGTAACAGGGGTTGAGATGGGTGGATGGCATCAGTCACTCAATGGATATGAATTTGAGCAAGCTTTGGGAGATAGTGAAGCTTAGGGAAGCCTGACATGAGTGAAGCTTAGGGAAGCCTGACATGCTGTAGTCCATGGGGTTGCAAAGAGTCAGAGATGACTTTGCAACTGAACAATAACGACAGGAAAGTCTGTATATCATTTAGGAATGTTTGCCTGCAAGTATTTTAAAAGTGAATAATAGCTTAAACAAACAGGGAAAGTTTATTTTTCTCATATAATAAGAAATATAAGGCAGGCAATCCATAGCACTTGCAGCTGCTCAGTGTAATCAAGGACTCAGTCATTTTCTCATTCTGCTCCATTATTCTTAATTTGCTAGCTTTCAGCCTTATGGTCAACAGATGGTTGTCCCTCCAGGCAGCAAATTTCCATTTTTGGAAGGAAGAAAGGAAAGATCAAAAGGATTCATCATCCACTTTGTTCTTGCCTAGAGAATCCCATGGACAGAGAGCTTCATGGGCTACAGTCCACAGCGTTGCAGAGTCGGACACAACTTAGGACGCACTCATGCACACAGGGGAAAGCAGTGCTTTCCCAAGTCCACTTAGCAAACTTCTGCTTACACCTTATTGGCCAGAACTGTTTCACAAGGACACTTCCAGTTGCAGGAGAGACTGGGAATTGGCAGAATCTTTATCTTTTCAGTCTCTATTGCAGAGGAAGGCAAAGGAAAGGGGGCTGGGAAATAATGGGAAGTCAACCTACAGTACTTGCATGGTGGATAAGGTCACCTGGCTGTCTAAATATTCACTCCACCTTCCTTTTACTGTACCTTTCTGTATTGCAGAGGCTGGAAAGCTGAAAACAACTTTTCCCAAATAGGATTCTATATGATTTAGCTTTTGCTAATTAGATGCTCTTAAGATTTGGGAGATGGAAGTGAATGAGGTGAAAGCCATTCTGCTGTTTCTTTGATCCTTTCTGCTAGCAGGCATAAAGCACTGTCTTCACCTACAACCGCATTTTAGTAGCTAACTTCATGGGTAAGAATGGGCCTGTTTTAGAGGATATCCATCTCAGAGATTCCGCATATATATAAAACGAGCAGTGTGGTGGTGATGGCAGCAGCTACCTGATTCCAGGTATGTGGTCCAGAAGCCAACAGTCCCAGTGATGGTCTTCTGCTGGTAGCAGAAGTCACATTTCCATCAATGGTTAGTTATGCAAAACTGTTCTGAGAGTTATTTTTTAAAGTGTCGCCTAGAACTTAACTCTACTGCTGTTGCTAAGTTGTTTCAGTCGTGTCCAACTCTGCAACCCCATAGACAGCAGCCCATCAGGCTCCCCTGTCCCTGGGATTCTTCAGGCAAGAACACTGGAGTGGGTTGCCATTTCCTTCTCCAATGCATGAAAGTGAAAAGTGAAAGTGAAGTCACTCAGTTGTGTCCGACTCTTCGCAACCCCATGGACTGCAGCCTACCAGGCTCCTCCATCCACGGGACTTGCCAGGCAAGAGTACTGGAGTGGAGTCCATTGCCTTTAACTCTACATCTCTACCTAAAGTCCTTTAAGTTTCTAATTACATGTAAAAAACATCCTTGCTTAAAACAGTATCTGTTTTCCATAGTTGATCTTGACTCATGTAATTGGTGCTGGTGGTAAAGAACCTGCCTTTCAAATGAAGGAGACAAACAAGAGACTTAAGTTTGGTTCCTGAGTCAGGAAGATCCCCTAGAGTAGAAAATGACAACCCACTCCAGTTTTCTTGCCTGAAAAATTCCATGGACAAAAGAACCTGGCGGGTTATAATCCATGGGATTGCAAAGAACTGGACATGACTGAATGACTGAACAAATACCTTTTTAGGTTCCCAATACCTATACTTAAGTGTGCAAGTTGCTCAGTCGTGTCTGACTCTTTGCGACTGCATGGACTATAGCCTGCCAGGCTCCTCTGTCATAAGTTTCTAATTACATGTAAAAAACATCCTTGCTTAAAACAGTATCTGTTTTCCATAGTTGATCTTGACTCATGTAATTGGTGCTGGTGGTAAAGAACCTGCCTTTCAAATGAAGGAGACAAACAAGAGACTTAAGTTTGGTTCCTGAGTCAGGAAGATCCCCTAGAGTAGAAAATGACAACCCACTCCAGTTTTCTTGCCTGAAAAATTCCATGGACAAAAGAACCTGGCGGGTTATAATCCATGGGATTGCAAAGAACTGGACATGACTGAATGACTGAACAAATACCTTTTTAGGTTCCCAATACCTATACTTAAGTGTGCAAGTTGCTCAGTCGTGTCTGACTCTTTGCGACTGCATGGACTATAGCCTGCCAGGCTCCTCTGTCCGTGGAATTTTCCAGGCAAGAATACTGGAGTGGGTAGCTGTTCCCTCCTCCAGGAGATCTTCCCAACCTAGGGATCGAACCCAGGTCTCCCATATTGCAGATGGATTCTTTACCATCTGAGCCATCAGGGAAACCCACCTATACTTATCTTTTCATCAAATATATACTTAACTTGAAGGGATCATTCCATTCCCAAGATATCATTCAGTTGTTGCATTCAGTTTTAGTCATTCTCATCCCTCTCTGTCAGTTTCATAGTGGTTCCCCATGAAGCCATGGAGTTAATCTGCCTTCAACACCCCCAACCTAAAATGTGAGGAGAGAAAGAAGGATGACTACAGTATGAACAGAAAACCTGGAGCCATTAGTGGTCCATGACACACATAGAATCCTGCTGGAGAGAAATAGGGAGGGCTCTGATAGGGAAGTCAGCTCCATGGCTGAACCATCTGACTCTTAGTCCCACCTCTGCCCTTTGGAGAATCTCCCATTTATCCTCCATGGTCACATTTTATTTGGTCATTGGAGAGTATCCCAATCCTGTACAGATTTTTAGCCCACTTCTTACTGACATGGATTCAGGGTTCCAAGGATTGCTTTGGGGTCTAAATTTTCCATAACTGGTTATTAGCCAGCCAGGTCTTGCATTTCTTTGAAGCGTCCATGAACCGCTTTAGGAGGTTTCTTTTCAATCCCATGTGTAAATCACCATAGTCAAAGGCTTGCTTTGATACAATCTTGAGTCCAAATATATATATATTTTTTAACCTGCAGGCTTATTTGCTGTATTCGTCCCTTCAACTCTTAACTTCATGATCATTGTATTTTAGACTGGCTCCTCCTAGGTAAAGTTCATCTCTCTTGAAAGTGACGATCATTCTGAATAGGGTATGTATTGGGGGAAGTATTAGGAGGAGCATAATTGAATAGATCAAATTGTTGTTGGTTCTAAACTCTCCATGGTTTTCTAGGCAACTGGTTTACTCTCCTCTATATAGTTTTCTTCAACTGAAATGATGGTGTAAAAGACCCCAGTTTCAGTCTTTCCACAAAGATCAGCAATCAGACAGAAATTTATGAACAAATTCAGCTCTGTGGAGAGATATACAGTCCACTTAAGGAACTTCAGCAACACAAAAACAGGGCAATCCTTGCACAATAAAGGAAAGAAAACAGGTTCATTTTGCCTGCAGCATCCCACCCCCTAGGCTGGCACTGCTCAACGTCAGGAGAAAATTCCCTGACTGGAAAGAGTTCCCATTGCTGGGAGAGCAGAGTGAACAATCTGGTCCCCAGACTTCTGGTGCACCACATGAAGGACCCTCTTTGGTTTTACTTAACCCAGAGAACTTCAAATCTGAGATCTACAGAGGTGGCTATAAACAAGGAGAAAAGCAGGGGCTACCAGTGTCAGCCACACAGTAGGAACAATCAGTTTCCAGTGACCTGCTTGGTTGAGGGCCTCAGCAGCTTTTACCTATGAAGAACCCAACAGCCACCACAGCACCCACAGAATCCCTACAGATTTCACCATTTTTTGCCCCACAGGTATTCATGTGCACAGATACCAGCCAGTGAGTCTTTCCCATCTTCCTCTCATCTCCCTACCTTTGCTTAGGAGCTTAGGGCCTGGACTGGTAGCTGGTCCAGGCCTCTGCAGCTACATGAATGCAAGACACCACTCTCACAGCTGTGCCCTATCAATGTGTACACACGCAGGGCTAGTCCTTCAGCTGTCCCCCTGCATGCTGCCAGCCTGTCATCTGCCATCAGCCCCCACTGATGTGTGTGTACCTGTGGCAAGATCCACAGTCACACGTGCACACTGACCCTGTTTCCTGTCACTGGCCTGCACCATGGGACTCATCAGAAGTTAGGCCCTCCAGCTGCATACCTGAAAACCCCAGCCTGACTTCCAGCACTAGTCTCCACTGCTCCTGTGGTAAGACCTAGCAGTGTGTGTACTAACAGGTGGGGCCTAATAGCTGTAAGTGTACCACAGCTAGGCAGATCCTTTCTGTTTGCTGTGGCCCCCACCACTCTGTGTGTGTCTGCAGTAGGACCCTGTCACTGTATAAGGATCTATAGCTGGTTGCTGCAGCCAAGTGTGTGCACACCACCCGCACCAGTCACTACTCTTGCATTTCCTGTTACCTAACATTAGGACCTGGAGGTGCTAGTGAGGACCCCAACAGCATTTGCAGCCACTAGAGATTCTCCATGGTGCTAGCCAAGAACCACATAGTTGTTGATGCTGTGTACCCCAGCAGCCTGAGTCAAAGAGCCATGATGCCTCTTTGGATCTGGAGTCACCACAAATTCCCACACTTGTTGCCCTGTGCCACTAGGCTCAAAATCATAGTGTACTCTAGTGTGTCCCCATTCACAAGTGAAGGTCTTTCCTAGCTGAAGTCAGTCCACAAAGCATGGAAAATGTGACTGCTTCTTCAAATAGCCACATACCTACACAAGACTATAGGACTCACAAAGAATCAAGAAATCATAGCACTACCAAAGGAACATAGTAAACATTCAGTAACTGCCGGGGTCCAGCCCAGGTGGATCCAGTGAATTCGAAGGGGAGATGGTGTTGGCGAGGAAAACTTATTTATTATTAATATAAGATTAGATTAGGAAATAATAGTATAGTAGGAAAATTTAGATGGAGAAAAGAAGGCTGAATAACTTGGNAGACTGGTTCCAAATAGGAAAAGGAGTATCAAGGCTGTATATTGTCACCCTGCTTATTTAACTTATATGCAGAGTACATTGTGAGAAATGCTGGGCTGGAGGAAGCACAAGTGGAAATCAAGATTGCCAGGAGAAATATCAATAATCTCAGTTATGCAGATGACACTGCCTTTATGGCAGAACGTGAAGAAGAACTAAAAAGCCTTTGATTAAAGTGAAAGAGGAGAGTGAAAAAGTTGGCTTAAAGTTCAACATTCAGAAAACTAAGATCATGCCATCCGGTCCCATCACTTCATGGCAAATAGATGGGGAAACAGTGGAAACAGTGGCTGACTTTATTTTTCTGGGTTCCAAAATCACTGCAAAGGCTGACTGCAGCCATGAAATTAAAAGATGTTTACTGCTTGGAAGGAAAGTTATGACCAACCTAGATAGCATATTAAAAAGCAGAGACATTTACTTTGCCAAAAAAGGTCCATGTAGTCAAGGCTATGGTGTTTCCAGCAGTCATGTACGGATGTGAGAGTTGGACTATAAAGCTGAGCGCTGAAGAATTGATGGTTTTGAACTGTGGTGTTGGAGAAGACTCTTGAGACTTCCTTGGACTGCAAGGAGATCCAACCAGTCCATCCTAAAGGAGATCAGTCCTGGGTGTTCTTTGGAAGGACTGATGTTGAAGCTGAAATTCCAATCCTTTGGCCACCTGATGCAAAGAGCTGACTCATTTGAAAAGACCCTGATGCTGGGAAAGATTGAGGGCAGGAGGACAAGTGGACGACAGAGAGAGTGAGATGTTTGGATGGCATCACTGACTCAATGGACATGGGTTTGGGTGGACTCTGGGAGTTGATGATGGACAGGGAGGCCTGGTGTGCTGCAGTTTATGGGGTCGCAAAGAGTTGGACACGACTGAGTGACTGAACTGAACTGAACTGATATAAACAATAAGTATAATATCAGAGCTAAATATATTTTATTACATATAATACAAGGTATTATAAATATAATTTGTAATTATATGAGAATTATAATTTATATTTATAATATATATGTGTAATACCTATAATATGCATATATACACATACATATACATATAATACATATTAATATAACTCATATTTGTAATGTATAATATAATGTAAATAATATTTATATAATATAAATATCATGTAATAAATATAATGTAAATATATAAATATTTATATAAAGATATAAATTAAATTACATAGGGAAAGGTCATGATGTAAGAAATAAAATACATGAACACTTTACAAGAGGATTCCCTGATAGCTCAGTTGGTAAAGAATCCACCTGCAATGCAGGCGCTCCTGGTTCAATTCCTGGGTCAGGAAGATACACTGGAGAAGGGATAGGCTACCCACTCCAGCATTCTTGGGCTTCCCTTGTGGCTCAGCTAGTAAAGAATCTGCCTGCAATGTGGGAGACCTGGGTTTGATCCCTGGGTTGGGAAGCTCCCCCCGGATAAGGGAAAGGCTACCCACTCCAGTATTCTGGCCTGGAGAATTCCATGGACTGTATAGTCCATGGGGTCACAAAGAGTTGGACAAAACAGAGAGTTTCACTTTCACACATTACAAAAGAAGTATAGGAACATGATACTGTAAATCAAGTTTGGGGGTGAAATCAATGCACATGCATGCTCTTGAAATACATTTATTAACTTAGTTCTGTTATAAGCAACAGTAATATCAACAATAGCAGTTTTGCTCACAACCTAACCTCCTGTGGGCACCCTTAGTACCATGACTTTCATCTCTAATACTATTGATCTATATGGTTTTTAAAAAACTACATACTATAAAGTATATATGTGTGTGTGTGTATACCCTGGTGGCTCAGATGGTAAGCAATCTGGCTGCAATGTGGGAGACCTGGGTTTGATCCCTGGACTGGGAAGATATCCTAAAGAAGGGAATGGCTACCCACTGCAGTATTCCACCCTGGAGAATTCCATGGAAGTGTTGGACGTGGCAGAGCGACTAACAGTTTCAGTTTCATATGTTTTACTCTATTCAATCAGCAGGAGAAGTTTACAAAAACTTGCTGAATGAATGAAACAATTCACCCCAATATACACTCCATTTGTATTATAAATGTGATTGTCTCCATTATCTTAGAGCCAAATTGCTCTCATTTTTTATATCTGGAAGTATATTTTCTGCAGGTTTTGCTAGAGTCACAAATTCATTCATTCAAAAAATTTTATATACCTATAACACCACTGACCAGCAGATGGCTCCACAGAGCAATAAAACTCGATTTAAGGTTGATACATGTGTAAATCATTAGTGATGGAAATCTTTTATGTTTTAATCATAACAAATTTGACAGAAGACATTTAATTTGCTAAATTAACCTAGGAAAGTTAAATGTTTTGGGAAACTTTTAGAAACAAATATTGTTCAAGAAGTTCCTCGTGAAATTGCTATTATCATTTTCCACTTCAAAATTAACCCATACTTTTTTACAAAAGTAGCTCAACACAGATATAAACAGAAAATCATCTGGAATTAATTGCTGCTTTTAAGTACTATCTTCTAAATAACGTAAAACAAAGGAATATGCAGCAATAGTATTTATTCATATCTAAAAAGTAATGTGATGTCTAGAAAAATAAGTGTACCAAAATCTCTTCTATATGAACCTTACATGAATTTTTATTTGAAAAATACAAAACAATATTGAATATAAACTTCACCCTGAAAAGTTTCTTCAGGAATAAATATACATATCATGACACATCTTAAGGGCTTCCCAGGTGGCACTAGTGGTAAAAAACCCGCCTGCCAAAGCAAGAGACATAAGAGACACAGGTTTGATCCCTGGATCAGGAAGATCCCCTGGAGGAGAGCATGGCAATCCACTCCAGTATTCTTGCCTGGAGAATCCCAAGGACAGAGGATCCTGGTGGGCTGTGGTCCATAGCATCACAAAGAGTCGGATACAACTTAGCATGCATGCCTGACATATCTTAAAGAGAATACTCAGTTCCCTTAACATTCTTATGTACTATATTATTTTACACTCATCATTCTGGGGATAATAAAATAGTCATTATTTTTTCTAGATTTTAAAATATAGTACGTAGTCCATTCTGTTTTGTTCATTCATTCAAATAACTAATACTTATGGAATACTTGTGTGCTAAGCATGCTCTGTAAGTCACTTTACATGTATGATTTCATTTAATTCTCAAAGCAATTCTATGAAGTAGGTGCCATTATCATCCCATTTTATAAATAAGGAAACTGAAGTGGAGATTAAATAATTACTTTCAATTCAGACAGGTAATGTGTCAAATGCAAACTACGGTAGTTTAGCTCCAAGTCTACTGATCCTTCATGCATCCATTCATCAGAGTATTTTCAGAGGGGCCATGGAGTATGCTCTGCTCTCCTTGATGTCATACAAAAATCTATGCATAATCCCCATATCTTGGGGAGTGTTACAAACTAGTTAATAATGATAATAACATGTGCATTAGTATGAAACTTTATCATTTACAAGAAGTATGTTCAAACATCCATGAATGCTAAATAACTCTTTAAGGAAACACTGCAGATGTTGGTGCAGACTGGCATGTAAGATGCCACAATAGTAACAGAGTGATCTGGCAATACAGGCAGGCAAAGAGGGGATGGCTGTAGACATGATTTAATGTAGTGTTTATGTAGGCGGACATACTCTAATGAAGGTGGTGGGTCTGAGCCAGGCCTGGACAGTTGGGGGAGGATTTGGGTGGGCAGCAAGGAGATGGTATTCTAGCAGCCCCAGGGACACAGAACCAAAAAAAAAGAGACCAGATCAGAAATAACCCAAGGCAACTGGGGATGTGGGAGATAAAGGTGGAAAAGTAGGTTGGGGATAGACTTTAGAGACCTCTGTCAAAGGAATGTCAGGGACTATAAGAGCAAGTAGTTGTTAAGAAATTGGTAACAACCCAGCAGGTTCCTGGGAGGTTATTTAGCTGCTAAAGGTTACTACTGCATTTGCAATGGATCTCTCAGAGTTGAAAATACTATTCCAAAAAAGAGAAAATACTATTTCAGTGTTAAAGATTCTGCAATGTCTACATCATTTACTGATTAATAAACTTTTTAGTAATATTTATAAAGTGTTCTGAAAAACCAGAGCTACTTGATTTATGTATATATGCTAATCCTGTTTCATAAAAATTAAAACCTTTTTGCCTTATTTATGATGCTTTTATACTAATTTGTCTTTGCATACTTTTAAATTCTCCTCTGCACACACTGAGTCTCTTTCATTATACACTCATCCCCTCTCTCCTTCTTGCTTTCTCTCTCTCAGCAAAGGAAATTGGTCACAGTAAAACTAATTAACACAGGAGTAATGGATATGCATATATCTATATATCTATATCTATATCTATATATATCTCAGCAGTGGCCACAGGACTGGAAAAGGTCAGTTTTCATTCCAATCCCAAAGAAAGGCAATGCCAAAGAATGCTCATACTACCGCACAATTGCACTCATCTCACATGCTAGTAAAGTAATGCTCAAAATTCTCCAAGCCAGACTTCAGCAATACGTGAACCGTGAACTCCCTGATGTTCAAGCTGGCCTTAGAAAAGGCAGAGGAACCAGAGATCAAATTGCCAACATCC
>SJXQ01011342.1:134533-178223 GCA_006408695.1 Aepyceros melampus
AGTCTGAGTGAACTCCGGGAGTTGGTGATGGACAGGGAGACCTGGCGTGCTGCGATTCATGGGGTCGCAAAGAGTTGGACACGACTGAGCGACTGAACGAACGAATACATGATTCTAAAAGGTTTGAGTCTCCACAACAAGTCAGTTCAACCAATTATGTGAAAAATAATGTGGAAAAGCGTTGCCCAGAATCATTTAGAAATGATTTTCACTGAAGTGATTCAATCAGAAATAAACATCAGTGATAACATTACAGAAAATTCACTAAATTTCTTTTTAAAAGATCAGGCAGCTACAGTCTTAAGAGCAAAGGTTCCAAATATCAGTTTTTGAGATACATTATGATCTTTCTTTGATGTGGGTATAACTTCCTTTTCCCCATGTTTCATATTCTCCTCAAGCATTTCAGGAGATGTACTTATTGTTTAAATAAAAGGATATCAAAATCATTTTTGACTTGAGAATTTTAATCTAAATTAAGTGAGTAGTTGTCTCAGCATTACAAAAATCACAACTTGGATGCCTTCAGGGAAGCAGGAAATAATTCCACTTTATTATGCCCATCTCTATGAACTGAAAATATGGCAAAGCACAAAACCTTTGCTGACAGAACCTAGTTGTCCCTGATAACTAGGACTTGTTATAATTAATAATTTGGACCTGAATTTCTTTATCTTTAGGAGTGGAAATTATAGAAAAGGAAGGTAGAATTCTGAAAACTTGGTTCAACTCTGTGTAAGAAGCATAGTTGAAATGTCCCAGATGCATATTAGTTATTGTTGGAGAGAGAAAAAGAAAGGGTGACCTTTCAGAGATCAATAACAGATATATTTTTCAAGGTTAGCCTATGAAACCTAGTAGGAAAAGGCAGGAAAAACACTGATTATACTGAGAAGGATTCAACTTCCATCTAAGCAAAGGTTACAAAGTTCTGAGGAAGGATGAAATAGAGAGGGGCAAAAAAAAAAAAAAGGGAGGGGGAGAAAAAAATAACATAGACAAATCAGGATTGAATTTTCAGAAACACCAACCAACAGAATTCAGATTCAAATAATGAATGGGTAAACGATTTGGGCACTACTTTATTTCTTTTGCTTATCTTTTTTCCCCTCTTTTCTTTGATATGAATGTGGTAATGAGAAACCCAAAACAACAGGAGAGAGGTATGAATGAAGGAAGGATGGAGAAAGTAAAATACTACAGCACTTATTCTCTCATTTCTATCTCCTATATTTAAATTTCAGATAAACAATAAATACTTTTACAGTGTAATTATGTCCCAAATATTGCATGGGACATACATACACTAAAAAATCATTTGCTGTTTATTTGAACTAAATATACTGTACTTTTATTTGCTAAATCTGGTAGCCCTAGGAAAGAGCCACTAGTCTTAATAGAGGTAGATTGCCCTTTGTTTATCCTCTTAAAAAATTATATTAATTGAAGTAAAACACACGTACAAAAAGAACACTTATCATGAGTGTACAGGTCACTGAACATTCACAAATGAAGATGCTCATGTAGCCAGTAACCAGGTCAAAATCCATACTCTTAGCCCCCTAGAAGCCTCCCCTATGCTCTTTTCCATCCAATAAGAATAATTACTACCCTGACTTCTAACAGTAAATCTTCTAGATTTGCCCATTTCACCACTCCTTCTACTTAAGGTTGGTGGCCTCATCCTTATATTCTAAGGTTTCCACCTACTTGGCAGAAACATAGACCCATGGCACCATGTTAAATGTCTCATTGATTGAATACAGTTGAGGTCAGGGAAGAGCACTCCTGCCTCCATGTATTAATTGAATTCTCTAGGAAATGTATTTATCCAGTACCTTACAGGACAGAAGGTGGGCAGAACCTTCCAGGGAACCTAGGAGGTAATACTTTCCAGAGGAACCAGTAGATAACAAAGGCAGAAATTCAGAAGTGAATCTTCTAGGATATATTATAGTAGATTATGTACTTTGGACTAGGAGTGATTTCGTTGGTGGTACACTTAACAGAGAGATAGTAAGAACTAATCATTCAACAGACTTTCCCATGTAGAGTTTGAAGGTATCTTACCCCCCAACAAATAATGCCCATCAGTAGTATTCATCTTCACTGGCACAGCTTTTTTACATAAAGTTGTTCCATGAGGCCACCTGATACCTCTGAGTCTGTAACTCCTTCAGCCTATAGAGAGGATACTGGTCTCATGCTATCAGAATGCATCGGAATCATTCTTATAACTAAGGAAAGAGGATTAGAACAGAGAAGAAAGTCCCTTCCCATTCTCTCCAGTGCTGGGAAAGATAACTGCAGGAATGGAGCCTTCAGACAGAATGGGATCATCTCTGACAGGACCTTTACATGAACCAGCCTGGAAGAGTTGGAGGCTCCAGCGACACACTGAGTTTACTAAATATTCCCAAGTCTTCCTTGTAGCTGAGCCCATAGAGCTGAGGCATTTTTTGAGAGCTCCTGCATGAAGAACTAGAAGTATATGATATGGCTGGTCAAGGATCCTTCTTCAGTTAGATCTGAGAATGGGATTACTGGTGATTCAGTCTAGGAAGGACTTTCAGATATTAGCCTGGGTAGTGCCAAAAAGTCTGAAGAGTTTCTGAGCAGTAGCATTAGAGGCAAAAGGGAGGCAATGACATTCTCTCTGCCTCTCCAACCAAGTTCAAAATCAAGAAAGTAAAACATGGTACTTCCACTTCCTATCACTGTATTCCTTCCTTACCTGGTATATAGACTGTCCTGTTACAAATACAATGAAAGAAGGAAGTCTGATATGGTATCACTAACATGTATAATTCAAAATACAACATAAATGAACATATCTATGAAGCAAAAACAGATACACAGATATAGAGAACAGACTTGTGTTTGCCAAGGTGGAGGAAGAGGAGGCAAGGACTATGAGCTTGGGATTAGCAGATGCAGACAATTATATATAGGATGGGTAACCAACAAGGACCTATTGTATAACACAGGGAACTATATTTAATATCCTGTAATAAACCATAATGGAAAAGAGTAAGAAAAAGAATATGTAGGAATAACAGTGACTGCTGTACAGCAAAAATTAAACCAACATTGTAAATCAATGATTTTGTTATTTAGTCACTAAGTTGTGTCCGACTTTTTGTGACCCCATGGACTGCAGCATGCTAGGCTTCCTTGTCCTCCATTATCTCCTGCAGTTTGCTCAAACTCATGTCCATTGAGTCAGTGATGCCATCCAACCATCTCATCCTCTGTCTCCCCCTTCTCCCCCTGCCTTCAATCTTTCCCAGTGTCAGGGTCTTTTCCAATGAGTCAGCTCTCTGCATCAGGCAGCCAAAGTACTGGAGCTTCAGCATCAGTTCTTCCAATGAATATTCAGGGTTGATTTCCTTTCAATTCAGTTCAGTTCATTCGCTCAATTGTGTCCGACTCTTTGCGACCCCATGAATCGCAGCGTGCCAGGCCTCCCTGTCCATCACCAACTCCCGGAGTTCACTCAGACTCATACCCATCGAGTTAGTGATGCCATCCAGCCATCTCATTCTCTGTTGTCCCCTTCTCCTCCTGCCCCCAATCCCTCCCAGCATCACAGTCTTTTCCAATGAGTCAACTCTTCACATGAGATGGCCAAAGTAGTGGAGTTTCAGCTTTAGCATCATTCCTTCCAAAGAACACCCAGGACTGATCTCCGTCAGAATGGACTGGTTGGGTCTCCTTGCAGTCCAAGGGACTCTCAAGAGTCTTTTCCAACACCACAGTTCAAAAGCATCAATTCTTCGGCATTCAGCTTTTTTCACAGTCCAACTCTCACATCCATACATGACCACAGGAAAAACCATAGCCTTGAATAGATGGACCTTTGTTGGCAAAGTAATGTCTCTGCTTTTCAATATGCTATCTAGGTTGGTCATAACTTTCCTTCCAAGAAGTAAGCATCCTTTAATTTCATGGCTGCAATCACCATCTACAGTGATTTTGGAGCTCCCCAAAATAAACTCTGACACTGTTTCCACTTCATGGGAAATAGATGGGGCTAGATGCCATGATCTTTGTTTTCTGAATGTTGAGCTTTAAGCCAACTTTTTCACTCTCCTCTTTCACTTTCAACAAGAGGCTTTTTAGCTCCTCTTCACTTGCTGCCATAAGGGTGGTGTCATCTGCATATCTGAGGTTATTGCTATTTCTCCTGGCAATCTTGATTCCAGCTTGTGTTTCTTCCAGTCCAGCGTTTCTCATGATGTACTCTGCATAGAAGTTAAATAAGCAGGGGGACAATATACAGCATTGACACCCTCCTTTTCCTACTTGGAACCAGCCTGTTGTGCCATGTCCAGCTTAGATGCCATGATCTTCGTTTTCTGAATGTTGAGCTTTAAGCCAACTTTTTCACTCTCCTCTTTCACTTTCAACAAGAGGCTTTTTAGCTCCTCTTCACTTGCTGCCATAAGGGTGGTGTCATCTGCATATCTGAGGTTATTGCTATTTCTCCTGGCAATCTTGATTCCAGCTTGTGTTTCTTCCAGTCCAGCGTTTCTCATGATGTACTCTGCATAGAAGTTAAATAAGCAGGGGGACAATATACAGCATTGACACCCTCCTTTTCCTACTTGGAACCAGCCTGTTGTGCCATGTCCAGCTCTAACTGTTGCGTCCTGACCTGCACGTAGACTTCTCAAGAGGCAGGTCAGGTGGTCTGGTATTCCCATCTCTTTCAGAATTTTCCACAGTTTATTGTAATCCACACAGTCAAAGGCTTTGTAATAACCAATAAAGCAGAAAGAGATGTTTTTCTGGAACTCTCTTGCTTTTTTCATGATCCAGCGGATGTTGGCAATTTGATCTCTGGTTCCTCTGCCTTTTTTAAAACCAGCTTGAACATCAGGAAGTTCACAGTTCATGTATTGCTGAAGTCTGGCTTGGAGAATTTTGAGCATTACTTTACTAACGTGTGAGATGAGTGCAATTGTGCGGTAGTATGAGCATTCTTTGGCCTTGCCTTTTTTTGGACTTGGAATGAAAACTGACCTTTTCCAGTCCTGTGGCCACTGCTAAGTTTTCCAAATTGGCTGGCATATTGAGTGCAGCACTTTCACAGCATCATCTTTCAGGATTTGAAACAGCTCCACTGGAACTCCATCACGTCCACTAGCTTTGTTTGTAGTGATGCTTTCTAAGGCCCACTTGACTTCACATTCCAGGATATCTGGCTCCAGGTGAGTGATTTCCCTTATATATCGATAATTTTTTTTTAAAGGAAGTCTATTTGCACTGTTGTTCATAATATCAAGAAAGCAAAACACTATTTAACAATGGGACCTTCATTAAATACATTATGCTATATTCCACACAATG
The DNA here is from genome assembly GCA_006408695.1 of Aepyceros melampus. NCBI lineage: Eukaryota > Metazoa > Chordata > Mammalia > Artiodactyla > Bovidae > Aepyceros > Aepyceros melampus. The sequence goes on from SJXQ01011342.1 coordinate 139,886, forward strand.
AAATCTTATCCAGTCTTTAAAATGACATTGAGAAGAAAATACTACTATAGTCATAGTAGCCAAAGCTAAGTCCTATTGATACAAAGTCTGTACTACTGCTTGCCAGGTACTATTCTAACTACTTGGCAAATGTTGACTCACTTAAATATTCACAACTGTGTGAATTAGGAACAGTTATTATTCCCATTTTTCAGATGAGGAAACTGCAGTACCTTTATCAATTAAAGGACATGCCTAAGGGTCACACAGCAAGTAAGTAACAAAGTTGGTATTCAAATACAGACAGGCTAGCTGCAGATTCCACACTGCAACTGGATGATGACAAAGGAATCTGTTAATCATTTAACAGTAAGAGAGAAAAGCCAGGTTAAAATTTAAAAAAAGGTTGGAAAGTGTGATTCCAATTCTATATCAAACATTTTAAAAAATCATATGACTATATTATTTTATTATAGAAAAAAATACTGTAATGATATATGCCATAGTGTTAACAATGAGAGATCAGAGTTTAAATGCTTAATTCCCTCTTTATAATATTCTGAATTGTCTACATTTTCTGTAATACACACTTATTAACTATTTTAATGAGTAAAAATTGTTTAAATAAAACCATCTCTTGGTGAAATCAACTCAACAATTGTGACTTTAATGCAAAGCCTCCTGATATGAAAGGAAGGACAGCTCAGTCATATCCTACAGAAAACGTTCTACGACATGCCCAAATCACATCATGCCAACCATCTTGCCTCAGAGAAAAGTGAGCTTCAAACTTATTAATGTGTAAATCCAGTGCATGGGAGGTGAGCTCTGCAGAGTAGCAAGCAGAGTTCGAAAGCTGAAGCTGGCAGGGACCTCAAACTTCTTGAATCTATGCCCTCATTTGGTAGAAACTGAGGCTTGAGACATTACCCATAGGAAGACGTTTAACTGGGAGGCCCTTATGGAAAAATGGCATTATCCTCAAGAAACAGAACTCAGTGGGAAATTTCACAAGTCATTTAAAATTTAGTCACAAAAAGTCATGGCAATAGCAAGAGGGCATTTGAGAAGATTTTTATCTTCCTGTGGCCATGAAAGTTTGCTGTGAGTAAGCTCTATGAGTGTATTGTAGCAAAGATTCATGCATATAATTTGGGAGAGTTCAAAATTAGCTATAACTGAGAAGAATCTACCACAGATAATGACATGGACACAGAGCCTTCTATTCCCAGGCTACACCCTCTGACAGGGCTGGGTTACAGACATTCTCCCCGAAGGTGCCAGTGGAGGTAACCCAGCGTTCTTGAACTTCTACTTTAGTCTAGATTCCCTGAGGAAAGGGTAAATTGAAAAACCAAGTCTCCCAACCAGCCCCACCCTTCCAAGACATCATGGTGACTCATGGGAGGATGGTAGAGAGAGCTGACAATCTCTAAGCAACATGGTTTTTCAAAGCTTGACCTTTTCAACAGCTACTCCCAGGAACAGGGCCAATTAGTGAGTCCTGCTCATAGAGCAGCATGTGCTAACAGCTCCCCTCCCAGCTGCATGCCTTCCAGTATCTTGCTGATTCCAGGTCTTGAGCTCCCTGGCTGTGTGGATCACAACAAACTGTGGAAAATTCTTCAAGAGATGGCAATACTAGACCACCTTACCTGCCTCCTGAGAAATCTGTATGCAGATCAAGAAGCAATAGTTAGAACTAGACATGGAACAACAGAGTGGTTCCAAATTGGGAAAGGAGTATGTTAAGGCTGTATATTGTCACCTGCTTATTTAACTTATATGCAGAGTACATCATGGGAAATGCCAGCCTGGATGAAGCACTAGCTGGAATCAAGACTGCTGGGAGAAATATCAATAATCTCAGATATGCAGATGGATGGCACCCCATTCCAGTACTCTTGCCTGGAAAATCCCATGGATGGAGGAGCCTGGTAGGCGGCAGTCCATGGGGTCATGAGGAGTTGGACATGACTAAGCGACTTCACTTTCACTTTTCACTTTCCTGCATTGGAGAAGGAAATGGCAACCCACTCCAGTGTTCTTGCCTGGAGAATCCCAGGGACGGGGCAGCCTGGCAGACTGCCATCTAGGGGTCGCACAGAGTCAGACATGACTGAAGCGACCTAGCAGCAGCAGCAGCGGATATGCAGATGACACCACTCTTGTAGCAGAAAGCGAAGAAGAACTAAAGAGCCTGTTGATGAAAATGAAAGAGGAGAGTGAAAAAGTTGGCTTAAAACTTAACATTCAGAAAGCTAAGATCATAGCATCTGGTCCCATCACGTCAAGGCAAATAGATAGGGCAACAATAGAAACAGTGACAGACTTTATTTTGGGGAGCTCCAAAATCACTGCAGATGGTGACTGCAGTCATGAAATTAAAAAATGCTTGCTCCTTGGAAGAAAAGCTATGACCAAACTAGACAACATATTAAAAAGCAGACATTATTCTGCTCACAAAGGTCCATCTAGTCAAAGCTATGGTTTTTCCAGCAGTCATGCATGCATGTGAGAGTTGGACTAAAGAAAGCTGAGTGCAAAAGAATTGATGCTTTTGAACTGTGGTGTTAGACAAGACTCTTCAGTGTCCCTTGGACTGCAAGGAGATCCAACCAGTCCATTCTGAAGGAGATCAGTCCTGCGTGTTCCTTGGAAGGAATGATGCTGAGGCTGAAACTCTCGCACTTTGGTCACATGATATGAAGAACTGACTTCTTAGAAAAGACCCTGATGCTGGGAGGGATTGGGGGCAGGAGGAGAAGAGGACGACAGAGGATGAGATGGTTGGATGGCATCACCAACTCGATGGACATGAGTCTGAGAAAGCTCTGAGAGTTGGTGAAGGACAGGGAAGCCTGGCATGCTGCAGTCCACAGGGGCTGCAAAGAGTCAGACACGACTGAGCGACTGAACTGAACTGGCTCAATGATGATGTATCACCTCGAGAGGGCAGCTCAAAGCAGGGCTTTAACTGAGTTCTGGAATGATGGCACTGCAGATTTTAAAGAAACTGTTCAAATGTCCTGGAGTACATTAATCAAACAAGCCTACACTCTTTCACAGAATGTCACAATTTTCATTGCCTTCTCATGTCATTTGCAGAACTCTTGGCTCCTGTGTACAGACTAAAAATGTATACAAGTATTTAAACTAAATAGAACTATTTGATAAGAGTTGCTAGTCTTACAAAGAAAGAACTGAGAGGTTTCAAAGGGAAGGTTTTTTTCAGCTGAGATAGTGAACAAGGCATTCATCGAGGAGATGGCCTTTGAGCTGGGCCTTACAGATAGACCTAAACAAGAAAAGATACAGCAGAACAGGAATACCTAGACAGTGAGAAATATTTGAACAAGATTTTGGAGCTATGAAAGAGTCATAGCACAGCAAAACGAGGAATTGGTTTTTCTAAGATAGAGGTGTCCCATATCCAAGCCAAGAACTGAGAAGAGAACAATATTTTATGAAATCTAAGATGGCACAAGTGTATCAATTGCAAGATGCACTCTGATTTCAGAGATGTTTTCATCATTTAAAAAACGTGTTTTACATTTCTCGAAAGAAGAAATACAGATGGCCAACCAAAACATGAAAAGATGCTCAGCATCACTAATTATTAGAGAAATGCAAATCAAAACTACAATGAGGTATCATTTCACACCAGTCAGAAGGGCCATCATCAAAAAGTCTACTAATAATAAATGCTGGAGAGGGTGTACAGAAAAGGGAACCCTCCTGCAATGTGGGTTAGAATGTACATTGCTACAACCACTATGGGGAACAGTGTGGAGGTTCTTTAAAAAACTAAAAACAGACCTATCATATAACCCAGAAATTCCACTCCTAGGCATGCATCCAGAGAAAGCCAGAATTTGAAAGAACACATGCACCCCAATGTCCACTTCAGCACTATTTACAATAGCCAGGACATAGAGGCAACGTAAATGTCCATCAACAGGGGACTAGATAAAGAAAATGTGGTAGATATATACAACAGAATATTGCTCAGCCATAAAAAGGAATGAAACTGTATCATTTGCAGAGACCTATATGGGCCTAAAGATTGTCATACAGAGTGAAGTAAGCCAGAAAGAGAACAAATATTGTATATTAACACATATATGTGGAATCTGGAAAATGCTAAAGATTATCTTATTTGGAAAGCAGAAATAGACACATGAACATGGAGAACAAACATGGATACCAAGGGGGAATGAGGGGGTGGGATGAATTGGGAGACTGGGATTGATATATAACACTCCTATGTATAAAATAGGTAACTAATGAGAAACTACTGTGTAGCACAGGGAACTCTATTCCTTGCTCTGTGGTGATGGAAAGGGAAGGAAATCCAAAAAGAGGTGATATATGTATATATATGGCTGATTTACTTTGCTACACAGCAGAAATTGACACAGCAGTGTAAAGCAACTATTTTCCAATAAAAGAAATAGATGGATAAACGGTGGTATATTCATGGGGTAACATATTATTCATCAATAAAAGAAATGCATGCTCAAGAGCACAGGATATGGCAGAATTTTAAAGCATACTGCTAAGTGAAAGAAGCCAGTCTGACAAATTATAAGTGTATCATTCTAACTCTTTGACATTCTAGAAAAGGCAAGATTTTGGAGACAGGATAAAGATCAGTAGTTGCTAGGAAGTTCAGGTGGCTAGAGTGAGGTGGGGAATGGATGACTAGGTAGAACACATGGGGTTTTTTAAGGCAGTGAAATGATTCTGTATGATACTGTAATCGTGAATTCATGTAACTATTCAGATGCAACCTATGGACTTCTGTTACAATTAATGTATCAATATTGGTTAATCAATTGAAGTAAATATAGTATATTATAGCATAATGTTTATAAGAGGAGAAACAGTGGGGAGGGCATGAGAGGTTGTAAAGGAACTCTTTGTACTTTCTACTCAATCATTCTATAAACCTAAAACTGCTTAAAATAGAGACAAATTTTTTAAAAATCGCATCACTAACAAAAAAAAAGGTGTCTTAGAATAGATGAAACACAGTTAGTAAGGGTCATATTATAGAAGGTCTTAAAAATCAGATAGGAAGAGTAAATGGTAAGGAAGGGGGAACCTAGAAGGCCTTTGAACAGGGTTGTGATATTATGCTTTATGAAGATAGCTCCAGTTCTGCAAGAAGGCCAAGGTGAGCTATGTTGTGCTAAACCACTACATTAGTTCAGGGCCAAAGGAGCTAGAGGGGTGGCAATAGGAACAGAAAGGTCAGACATAAGAGATATTTTCAAGGAAAACCCAAGTGAGTCAACCACATAGACATGCTGAATGAGAGAGGAGTCAAAGATGAATTCCAGATGGGTAATGAGGAAGAATGTGCTATGACTGTCATATTTTATGTCTCCAACTTACGTTTGTTTCTTGCATGTTTTTTCCTTTCCAGATTTTGTCTAGATAGTAACTTTTGTAATTCCTTTCCTTCTCTATTTACTGTTTTAAAATTTTTTATTCCTATTTTTATAGTGATAATGGTGGCCCTTACATATTTAAGCCTACATTTTTATGCAGATGCAAAAAATTAATAGCTACTTCTTCTTGAACAGAATGGAATATTTAATTGATTTTTCTTTCCTCGCCATCCACATCCTCATCCTTACCCCTTTCTGAATTTTTTGATATTATTACATTTAGAATTTTATTTTGGTGCTAGATATAGGCACATTTCATATCTAGTCATAAGTGTTAACTAATTATGCTATAAAAGGAAAAGGAAAAAAGGAAGATATATCCATTTGAATGCAGAGTTCTAAAGAATAGCAAGGAGAGATAAGAAAGCCTTCCTAAGAAATTGGTGAAAAGAAATAGAAGAAAACAATAGAATGGGAAAGACTAGAGATCGCTTCAGGAAAATTATAGATACCAAAGGAACATTTCATACAAAGATGGGCTCAATAAAGGACAGAAATGGTATGGACCTAACAGAAGCAGAAGATATTAAGAGTTGGCAAAAATACACAGAACTATACAAAAAAGATCTTAATGACCCAGATAACCATGATGGTGTGATCACTCACCTAGTGCCAGACATCCTGGAATGTGAAGTCAAGTGGGCCTTAGGAAGCATCACTATGAACAAAGCTAGTGGAGGTGATGGAATTCCAGTTGAGCTACAAATCCTGAAAAGATGATGCTGTAAAGTGCTGCACTCAATATGTCAGCAAATTTGGAAAATGCAGCAATGGCCACAGGAGTGGAAAAAGTCAGTTTTCATTCCAATCTCATAGAAAGGCAATGCCAAAGAATGTCCAAACTACTGCACAATTGCACTTATCTCACACTAGCAAAGTAATGCTCAAAATTCTTCAATCTAGGCTTCAACAGTATATAAGCCATGAACTTTCAAATGTTCAAGCTGGATTTCAAAAAGGCAGAGGAACCAGAGATCAACTGCCAACATCCATTGGATCATAGCAAAAGCAAGAGAATTCCAGAAAAACATCTACTTCTGCTTCACTGACTATGCTAAAAACCTTTGACTGTGTGGATCACAATGAACTGTGGAAAATTCTTCAAGAGATGGGAACCAGACCATCTTACCTACCTTTTGCAAAACCTGTATTCAGATCAAGAAGCAACAGTTAGAAATGGACATCGAAGCACAGACTGGTTCCAAATTGGGAAAGTAGTACATCAATGCTATTTATTGTCACCCTACTTATTTAACTTATATGCGGAGTACATCATGAGAAATGCTGAGCTGAATGAAACACTAGCTGGAATCAAGATAGCTGGGAAAAATATCAATAATCTCAGATATATAGCAGAAAATGAAGAACTAAAGAGCCTCTTGATGAAAGTGAACAAGGAGAGTGAAAAATCTGGCTTAAAACTCAGTATTCAAAAAACGAATATCATGGCATCCAGTCACATCACTTCATTGCAAACAGATGAGGAAACAATGGAAACAGTGAGAGACTTTATTTTCTTGGGCTCCAAAATCACTGCAGATGGTGACTGCTGCTGCTGCTAAGTCACTTCAGTCGTGTCCGACTCTGTGCGACCCCATAGACATCAGCCTACCAGGCTCCCCTGCCGCTGGGATTCTCCAGGCAAGAATACTGGAGTGGGTTGCCATTTCTTTCTCCAATGCATGAAAGTGAAAAGTGAAAGTGAGGTCGTTCAGTCATGTCTGACTCTTAGTGACCCCATGGACTGCACCTAACAGACTCTTCCATCCATGGGATTTTCCAGGCAAGAGTACTGGAGTGGGATCCCATTGCTTTCTCAGGCAGATGGTGACTGCAGTCACGAAATTAAAAGACATTTGCTCCTTGGAAGAAAAGCTATGACCAACCTAGACAGCATATTAAAAAGCAGAGATATTACTTGGCCAATAAAAGTCCGTCTAGTCAAAGCTTTGGTTTTTCCAGTAGTCATGCATGACCATAAAGAAAGCTGAGTGCTGGAAAATTGATGCTTTTGAACTGTGGGTTTGGAGAAGACTTTTGAGAGCCTCTTGGACGCAAGGAGATCAGACCAGTCAATCCTAAAGGAAATCAATCCTGAATATTAATTGGAAGGACTGATGCTGAAGTTTCAGTACTTTGGCCATCTGAAGTGAAGAGCTGTCTCATTAGAAGAGACCTGATGTTGGAAAGACTGAAGGCAAGAAGAGAAAAGGACAACAGAGGAAGAGATGGTTGGATGGTATCACTGACTCAACGGACATGAGTTTGAGCAAGCTCCAGGAGATGGTGAAGGACAGGAAAGCCTGGCATGCTGCAGTTCATGAGGTCGCAAAGAGTCGGACATTACTGAGTGACTGAACAACAAATGCAAAATACTCCCCCCAAACAGGATCACTTTCAAGCCATCGAAAATATATTAAAACTATGGAGACTTCTACTCCAAGGCCTGCTATGAATTTCAGTTTATGGTCCATGTTATGCTAATTCCTAATAATTCCTAACTACCTTTTAATTGTTGTAATTTTTAATACTGCTGTAATTTTTGTTTTCCTAATTTTTTAGCTTTACTGCTCTTAAAACTCTGATTGGTTTAGAATGTCTTATTCTTATCCCAGGATGCATGTTTCTAGAATAAAGTGTACAGTTTTAATTTCTGCACCTTAAGGAAACCATGAGAGATTCAGAAGGAGCACAGAAATACAATAAAATGCTCGAGGAGCAAGGGCTGCTGCTGTGTAGGGACCAACAATAATCATTAGGGATATTACATTGGTAAAGAAATGACTTTTGGGCGTATGGTTAAGGGTTTTGAAATCAAGAGGCAAAGAAGAAGTGAGTTTACTGGTAGAATACTTATATTAATATTAGAACATTTTATGAAACTTCTACAAAATAGAAAAATTAAAGCTGTTGAGTTTCACAAGAAATAGTTTTCCTAGACACCTTCTTTCCGCTCTTCATGTCTAATCATTATCCTTCTCTGCCCTGCTCTGGCCCTGGGAGGCTGACTAATATGCACAGTATCAACAAACTCCCTTTCCCTCTGGCCAGGGTTGGGTTTGGCCAGCGAGGTGGTGATGAGAAGCCTGGGGGCAGGAGACTGGGAGATGGAGGGGAGTGAGGTTGGGATCTTTGTTCCCCAGCTCCTTCTCTACCATGGTGTGCAGGATTGGCTAAGTCTATCTACTGCAAGCTGCCACTCTTGTCAGAGAGCTCTCTTCATAGTCTTTCAGGGTTCTGGGAAATATATCCTCCCTTGCCCACGTAAGACTTGTTAGGCAGTAACAGCTCCCTACTGTGCTCCCCACATAATGCTTTATCCCTTGCTGATGTCTATAAACCTTTCCCATACCTTGTAAACAGTGCACTCACTAACTTCCTTCAGTTGCCTGCATGGAGTATGCAATCCATGTCCAGACACATGCTGGACCCTGACTGATACATCATTGCATCTAGATATCCCTGCACCCAAGAAATAGTAACAGTAGAAAGCACAAATGTAAAAATGTGACCATGGTTAAAAGATGACCCTGACTTTGGCCACTGTGTATCATTTTGAGATTGTATTATTGGAACCAGGGGATACCAGTTGGGCTTGGTGGTGGAGGCTTTTGCTTTTAGAGAATGGATATTTCCACCATCAATAATCTTGAGACACGGTTAATCCCCATGTAGGGAAAACAGTGATACTACATTCTGTGGAAGGAGGGGCTTCCATGTGTCTCTGGATTAAGGATCCATTTGTCCCTAGACCTTGAAATATGAAGAGCAGGTTTGTGCAGGTGGTCAGCTATTTCAGGGCAGTAGCATCATTAAGCTCCTGGTTTTGTCAGGAATGGCAATATAGACAACAGCAGCTCAGAGAAGAAAATAATCAGCACTTGAGGTCTTGGGGTAAGGCAACCCTAGCCTGGAAAAGCCTTGTATCTACTTCTTAGCCACACTGAACAGTGGGGAGTATTATCAGGATGTTCTCTTTGGGCCAAAGGGAAGAGTTTCTTTTTCCCAAAGATAAAGTGGGGGCAACAGTGGGCATTGGTGGGGAGAACTAAGTCCATGACAGAAGAACATTTCTGAAGGTCAAAGCAGCAAGGAGAAGGCCAGAGGGGACAAACGGAAAGCTCTATTTCAGAGAGCCAACAAAGGTAGTACAAACAAAGTTTCAGATATTGTTGAGGGCACTTTGAGATAAGTGAATTTCTAGCACACAGGCCAGTAGAAGAGAATGCTGTCATAATTTTAGTATAAAATGAAAGAATACTTTCCATTGTAAGTCATAGACTGCAAAGTTGGGAATACATTGGTTACAGAAATAGCTTCCAAAGAGTCAAGTAAACCCTATCTCTAGTGGACTGATAGCAGTTTACTTATGGAAAGTGAAATATATTCCTGAGGATTGATACTGAAGAAACCAAGGTTCCCTTCCATAAAACTCCCTTTGAACTTCTGCTTCAGTCAGAATGTAAGATTAGATGGGTATGGCAATATTCATGGATTTTGTTTTCATTGAGGTTCTGCAATTCATTTTTCCCTGCACTAGAGACAGGAATAGTTCTTGAAGCTTTCACGGGGCTGATGTGATGCCTGATTCCTATTTTGGTTTAAAGGAACTTAGACTCTCATTAGTGGCCAAACCAACTCTCACTAGTCATATGAACCTTGCACGTTTACTAAGAACTTGCCCTCTGCTCTGGCAAGAAGTAAGGGCACTATGTGCCAGCTAAAAGCACATCACCTGACAAACTCTAATGACATGAAGCCTGGACTCAGTTTACGTAAGCAGTATACCCAGGTATCATCTAAAAATATTGTTATAGTTATTAGCTTGGATCAGATACATTTCTCAAGATTTTTTAAATGTATGAAAAGTAGCTTCATATATTAAGAGTTCTGTAAAAGTTCAAGAAGAGAAATTACTGAGAATAAATATCAACTCTCATAGGAAAAATAATTTCTCCTGTCCTTGGAAAACAATCGAACTTGAGGGGTCCAGCTAGCTTAGCATCTCAAGATGATAACCTGGGATAAAGAGAAATTGAGACGTAAGGTTTTAACATAAACTTTCCAATGAACCAGATCCTCCTGAATATGGTTAGAGTCTGAAATGTCAGGCTTTCTCCTGTCCACTACCACCAATTATGTATGACTGGGTTCAAATATTCTACCTCAGGGACATTTTGTTTCTCCACAGGCATAAACATTCCTCTCTTCCCAGGAGCTTGTGAGCCCTCCTCAAGGGGTTTTTTGCCACGTGAGGGAGGGAGAGCCCACGTAGTCTGATGTACCTAATCTGTTCCTGTGACATCTGACGGAAGAGTGCGTCTGCACGGCTGCCTTGCCTCCCTGTGCTCTTTCGACCTTTCTGTTTACACTTGAAGTTATCTCCAAGAGCATGTGACTCAAGCAGCATCGGATCAGGGATCAGGGCTGAAATATTATAGACACAGTGGATTAGCAGCCAAGGAGCAGCTCCTCTGACTCAGGCTCTGCAGTGTTCTGAGGTTTCATTTTCTGGCAACCATGTCACTCAGACTGTAATGGCTTTGTAACTCTGAGGAGCAATTCTGAATTACAACATGGCAAGATCCCTGAAGGATGAGCTCATTTTCTGGGTGTACTATTTGGGCACATTATGTCAACTATATTAACTTGAATAAAATCTGCAAGGAAGAGGAGGGTTTTTGTTTCTAATTTAGTTCATGTTAACTCTGTTAAGGTTGTGATTCCACTGTTCATCCTGACTAGCATGTGGTTACAAGGATGGCAAAGTGTTTCCTGTATCAAGAGGTCAGACATCCTAACATTGCCTTTTTATTGGCACTGCAGCATAGGTGTTGCTGTCTACCATTCAGTATCTACTATATCTTTAATATCAATGTCACAAAAGGAAATGTCTATGGGGACAGTCAGAAAACTGAACACAGGCATGGGCTTTCAAGAGTCCAGTCTATTTCTACAACAGGCAAGTTAGATTAGTCTTCATACCAATTTGCCCACAGCAGAGCAACAGCTTTTAGGAAAATAGGCAGATGTCTTCTCATGTGAAAACTAAATGGTAATTAATTTTAGTCAAACATTCAAAGTATGGGTCCTTATGCTGAAAGGGCACAAACCTGACTTCTGGCAACTTTAAACTGTTTTTCAGATTTTTTTTTTCTCAGAACAGACCTCATCAGAATCGGCTTCTTCCCTTAAAGCAATTCTCTTAACTGACTTTGCGGTTAATTATAGTACAAACGCGGCCAAAGGGCAATAGATCTGCACTGATGGAAGTATTTCAAGGAATTCACGTGGCAGAAACTTACGTGGATTGTTGCTTTAGTTCTGTCTGTCCAGGAGCAGAGGTCAGTTGGCTATAACACCTTTGCTGTCAATAACTTTATGCCCTTTGTTTCTTCAGAAAATTCTCCTTAGAGGCTCACAAGGATGTGCTCCTCCTGCTAAGATAATGTTCATTGCATTAATGCCATGGGTTTTCCCCTTCAGAAGTAAATTTAGGAAAACAGTTTATCAATTTCTTAAAAGGTTAAACAGAATTTATTTTATGACCCAGTAGTTCCACCACAGGTATGTAACCAAAAGAATTGAAACAGGTACTCAAACAAATACTTGTCTATGAATTTCATAGCAGCATTATTCACAATAACCAACAGGGGGAAACAACTCATTAATAGATAAATGGATAAACAAATTATGGTATACACATATAACAGATGAAGGAGGGCATGGCAACCCACTCCATCCTCATGGACAGAGGAGTCTGATGGGCTACAGTCCATGGATTTACAAAGAGTTGGACATAACTAAAGCAACTTAATATGTACACAGGCACATATAATGAAATATTATTCAGTCATAAAAAAGGAATGAGGTGCTGATAATGGTACAATGTGGACGAACCTTGAAAACACTGTGTCCAGTGAAAGAAGTCAGATATGAAAGCAACATTCTATAGGCTATGATTTTTCCAGTGGTCATGTATGGATGTGAGAGTTGGACTGTGAAGAAAGCTGAGTGCCAAAGAATTGATGCTTTTGAATTGTGGTGTTGGAGAGGACTCTTGAGAGTCCCTTGGACTGCAAGGAGGTCCAGTCAGTCCATTCTAAAGGAGATCAGTCCTGGATGTTCTTTGGAAGGAATGATGCTAAAGCTGAAACTCCAGTACTTTGGCCACCTCATGTGAAGAGTTGACTTGTTAGAAAAGACTCCGATGCTGGGAGGGATTAGGGGCAGGAGGACAAGGGGACGACAGAGGATGAGATGGCTGGATGGCATCACTGACTCGATGGACGTGAGTTTGAGTGAACTCTGGGAGTTGGTGATGGACAGGGAGGCCTGGCGTGCTGCGATTCATGGGATCGCAAAGAGTCGGACACGACTGAGCAACTGAACTGATATGATTTACAGAATAGGTAAATTTATAAGACAAAAAACAGATTGATGGTTACCAAAATCTGGAGGGAGGGAGGTATGGGATTGCCTTTTTTTTTTTTTTTGACTTGTGCCGGGTCTTCGTTTGCTCTCCAGACTTTCTCTAGTTGCAGCAAGCAGGGGCCACTCTTTGTGGCAGGGCATGGGCTTCCCATTGCAGTGGCTTCTCTTTGGCGCTGGTAGTTAAGAACCTGCCTGCCAGTACAGGAGACGTAAGAGGCATGGGTTCAATACCTGGGTTGGAAAAATTCCCTGGAGTAGGAAATGGCAATCCACTCCAGTTTTCTTGCCTGGAGAATCCCATGAACAGAGGAATCTGGCAGGTTACAGTCCATAGGGTTGCAAAGAGTCAGACATGACTGAAGTGACTTAGCACACACATACTCTTGGAGCACAGGCTCTAGAAGCGTGGGCTTCAGTAGTTGTGACTCATGGGCTGAGTGGCTCAGCTCACCATATGATCTTCCCAGACTAATGTGTCCCTGTATTGAAAGGCAGATTCCTATCCACTGTGCCACTAAGGAAGTCCAGTATGGGATTTCTTAATGGAGCAATGAAAATATTGTAGAATTTGGCATAGATACTAGTTATACAATATTGTGAATGTACTAAATGCCACTAGATTCTTCACTATAAAATGGCTAATTTTATGTTATGAGATTTCACCTTAATAAAAATTCAGTTATCTGCATTATGTGGTGTACAACTCAGAATATCCTTCGATCTGAGGCAACAGGACTATAAGTCATAGGTAGTGAAACAAGTGTTTGGACCAGTTACTAACAATGAGAATCTACTTCAGCCACCTGTAATGTGCCAGATTCATAAAGAGGAGCCTGATAGTTCACCAAGGAGAGAAATGATACCTAGTCCTCATATTTGTTGGCAGCTACTTCAAAATAGAAGAGGCATTCATCTTTCTGACAGCAACAGCACTTGAGATTCCACTTTTTTCATGCTTTACAAAAATGTGTTTTCAATTGAAAACTGATACCCTGCTTTTTATTAAAAAAATCTTGCAATTGGTGACATGCAGAAGAAAAATGACCTATTTCTACTTGTACATTCCACTGCATTTAAATTCTTAGTGCAAAGATAAAGCCAAGAATTCTTTGCTTCTCAGGGTCAGAGGTGTCAGAATTGCCATTCACCATAAAATCAGAGGAGCAGCAATGGTAATTAAGTCTTTAGGAAACAGACCAGTGAGGACTCGGGGTAGAGGGGTTGGGGAAGAAGACAATGATATAGGGATTTAGTATTTAAGGGATAGAATCACATGGAATGGTGATTATCTGCCCTCTCTTTCAAAGGAAAGAGGAAATAAGTCTAAATATACAGAGACACTTCTATTCAGCGTTAATGTGTTCTCACTGCAAGGATTAAAAGAGCCTGAAATAAGGCACCAAGGAGGGCTCCCACATTTCTTTAGGAGGTGTTTAAACTCTGAGAAATTGATGGACGTGATGAGTTCTAAGTGACAGTTCACTTCTCTGACTCTAGGAAAGCTTTCACAGATCAGAATCGTTTTTCTCTTTAGAGAAGGCATCTACCTGTCTGATGTCTTAATAGACCTCTCTACCTGTATGTAACATAATTCCTTCATGATTATTTTCTTGTCCTAATCTTAGTGGGGATAAGGAACAAAGACATTATTCAAACTATAATCTTTCAAACAGTTGAAGCGGATTGCAATAAGCTCATCCCCAACTCGGATAAGTTTTGCATTCTCTGGGTAAAAGAATACTAGTTCTTAACTTGATCACCTGTGGCATTCTTATCATTATTCTAAACCTTTTTATTGTAGTCCAAAATCACCTTTATGATTGGGCAGCCTAACTTTAGAAAAGAAGCGTTAAGTGCCATCTGAATAAATAGGCAAATAAACCCAGAATGTATTTGAATTGTTCACTTATTTGGTTCCTAGGATAGTGGTTACTGTTCTATGGACCACAAAAATGCCTTTGTTAGGGAGAAGATGGAGCATGTGGTAAAGGGCCAAGGGGAGGCCAGGGAACAAGGAGGAGGAGCCACTGATGCACTGCCCCAATACAGTATTGTAAAGTAAAATAAAATTAAAAAAAAAAGAAAGAAAAGAAAATAATAACTGGCCCTGCAGGTAACAATTCCTCAAATTAAATATTAAGAACTCAACTGGCCATGCCTTATTCTTTTCCTACTTTTACGCTTTACAAGGCCAAAGGCAAAGAAACAATAGACCCAGAGCCAATGAGCGATAGAACTGAAGTTAGAATCCAGGAGAACTTTATTGCCAATCCAGTGCTCAGTCCACTAAACTAGGTAGGCTGCCCAAATATTTAAGCCCACTTAACATAATAAATATATTGTGATGATATTCACATAAGCACTCTGCAAAAATATCCTGTCATCTCATTCTGGTAGTAATTTGATATTTAGATCAAATTGACACCTCCACACTTCTTTAAGCATGAAATATGTTATAAAGACTTATTATTGCTTCATAAAACAATAATGCAGCAAGATCATAAACTTAACCATTTGAATAACAGGTAATTCTCACGACACTCGCATTTATTACTTTTATGAGTCTGTATGGCACAGAGGTTATGGTGGTGATTTACCAAGTCTGAAGTCTCTGAATACTGCTTTGGTGGGGGAAAATGTCAAAATCACATGATACACTCGGTTGTAAGATTCTAGTGTTAGAGCCTCAGGTCAAAGGCTAGACTTGCTCCTATACTTTTCACTTTTCACCTTCCAGGAGAATTACAGTGCATCGTACTTTGGAGCTGCTAACAAAATTCTCAGCTAGATCTGAGTCATTTAGAACACAGGAAACAAAGCATGATGAAATTTATTTTCAAATGGAGAATTGTAATTGGCTCATTTTGGAGGGAGAAAGAACATACTCACCAAGAGAGTAGAAGATAAATTATGAAAAATGAAATGGAGAATTTGGACAAGAAATAAGATGGGTTTACCTCAAAGCATATCTGAAATACCATTTTTAAAAATAGAATATTGTAAACACTCAGAACCAGTCCTTCTGAGTGAAAAGGAACTTCTAGCCAAAGGCAGCCATGGAACACAGAGGCTCTGGCACAGACTTGTTTTCTGTCACCATGGAGGAATATAGCTCCATGTTGATACTGGGGTTATAAATGTTTATAAGCATAGTTCTTGGTAGGCAATAGTTTCCAGCTTCACACAAGCCATTTGGAGGACCCTTGGGAGGTCACTGGGTCATAACTTTATACAACAAGGACCTCACCTACTGAAACACTAAGGGTGAGTCCTAACAATACCAAGACCGGGCATTGAGGGAACAAGCCATGACGAGCACAGAGGGTGGCAATCTGGATGGGCTTCACAGTCATTAGAAGTCATTCAAACAAGAGGATACCAAGAGTGATCCTAGAGGCCAAACCAAGATGAGGAACCAGATGTCAGAGCCAAGAGCAGAGCTTAAGTCCAGTGGCAATATTCAATTACTGGGGGCTGAGACAGTGACATTTTCAGGCTGCTCAAGGGGTTCTCAGGCAAGAATACTGAAGTGGTTTGTCACTCCCTCCTCCCGTGGATCGATGTTTTTTTCCGAACTCTTCACCATAACCCATCCATTTTGGGTGGCCCTAAAGGCATGGCTCATCGGAGAAGGCGATGGCACCCACTCCAGTGCTCTTGCCTGGAGAACCCCAGGGACGGAGGGGCCTGGGGGCAGAGTCCATGGGGTCGCTAGGAGTCGGACAAGACTGAGCGACTTCACTTTTCGCTTTCATGCATTGGAGAAGGAGGTGGCAACCCACTCCAGTACGCTTGCCTGGAGAATCCCAGGGACGGAGGAGCCTGGGGGGCAGAGTTCATGGGGTCGCTAGGAATCGGACACGACTGAGCGACTTCACTTTCATGCATTAGAGAAGGAGGTGGCAACCCACTCCAGTACGCTTGCCTGGAGAATCCCAGGGATGGGGAGCCTGATGGGCTGCCATCTATGGGGTCACACAGAGTAGGACACGATTGAAGCGACTTAGCAGCAGCAGCAGCAAAGGCATAGCTCATAGTTTCATTGAGTTAGATAAGGTCGTGGTCCATGTGATCAATTTGTTTAGTTTTCTGAGATTGTGGTTTTTATTCTGTCTGCTCTCTGATGGATAAGGATAAGAAGCTTATGGAAGCTTCCCAATGGGAGAGACTGAATGAGGGGGAAACTGGGTCTTGTTCTGATGGCAGGCAATAAAGGACAGAAATGGTATGGACTTAACAGAAGCAGAAGATATTAAGAAGAGGTGGCAAGAATACACAGAAGAACTATACAAAAAAGATCTTCATGACCCAGATAATCATGATGGTATGATCACTCACCTAGAGCCAGACATCCTGGAATGTGAAGTCAAGTGGGCCTTAAGAAGCATCACTACGAACAAAGCTAGTGGAGGTGATGGAATTCCAGTGGAGCTATTTCAAATCCTGAAAGATGATGCTGTGAAAGTGTTGCACTTAATATGCCAGCACATTTGGAAAACTCACCAGTGACCACAGGACTGAAAAAAGTCAGTGTTATTCCAATCCAAAGAAAGGCAATGCCAAAGAATGCACAAACTACCATACAATTACACTCATCTCACATGCTAGCAAAATAATGTTCAAAATTCACCAAGCCAGGCTTTGACAGTACATGAACCATGAACTTCCAGATGCCCAAGAAGGATTTAGAAAAGGCAGAGGAACCAGAGATAAAATTGCCAACATCTGTTGGATCATAAAAAAAGCAAGTGTTCCAGAGAAACATCTACTTCTACGTTACTGATTATTCCACAGCCTTTGACTGAGTGGATTACAATAAACTGTGGACATTTTTAAAAAAATGTCAATACCAGACTACCTGAGCTGCCTCCTGAGAAATCTGTATTCAGGTCAAGAAGCAACAGTTAGAACTGGACATGGAACAACAGACTGGTTCAAAATCAAGAAAGGAATACATCAAGGCTGTTTATTGTCACCCTGTTTATTTAACTTATATGCAGAGTACATCATGAGAAATGCTGGGCTGGAGGAAGCACAAGCTTCAAGATTGCCAGGAGAAATATCAATAACCTCAGATATACAGATGACACCACCCGTATGGCAGAAAGTGAAGAAGAACTAAAGAGCCTCTTGATGAATACAGTATTGTAAAGCAAAACAAACTAAAAAATAAAAATTAATTAAAAAAAAAAGAGAGAGTGAAAAAGTTGGCTTAAAGCTCAACATTCAGAAAAGTAAGATCATGGAATCTAGTCCCATCACTTCATGGGAAATAGATGGGAAAACAGTGGCTGACTTTATTTTTGGGGGCTCCAAAATCACTGCAGATGGTGACTGCAGCCATGAAATTAAAAGACTCTTGCTCCTTGGAAGAAAAGCTGTGACCAAGCTGCTGCTGCTGCTAAGTCGCTTCAGTCATGTCTGACTCTGTGCGACACCAGAGACACCAGGCTCCCAGGTCTCTGGGATGCTCCAGGCAAGAACACTGGAGTGGGTTGCCATTTCCTTCTCCAATGCATGAAAGCGAAAAGTGAAGTCGCTCAGTCGTGGCCAACTCTAGCAACCCCCAGGCTCTCTATGAACTGCTGCCCCCCAGGCTCCTCCATCCATGGGATTTTCCAGGCAAGAGTACTGGAGTGGGTTGCCATTGCCTTCTCCAATGAACAAGCTAGACAGCATATTAAAAAGCAGAGATGTTACTTTGCCAACAAAGGTCCATCTAGTCAATGCTATGGTTTTTCCAGTAGTCATGTATGGATAAAGAAAGCTGAGTGCTGAAGAACTGATGCTTTTGAACTGTGGTGTTGGAGAAGACTCTTGAGAGTCCCTTGGACTGCAAGGAGACCCAACCAGTCCATCCTAAAGGAAATCAACCTTGAATATTCATTGAAAGGACTGATGCTGAAGCTGAAACTCCAATACTTTGGCCACCTGATGCAAAGAGCTGACTCATTTGAAAAGACCCTGATGCTGGGAAAGATTGAGGGCAGGAGGAGAAGGGGACGACAGAGGATGAGATGGCTGGATGGCATCACTGACTCGATGGACATGGGTTTGGGTGGACTCCAGGAGTTGGTGATGGACAGGGAGGCCTGGCGTGCTGCAGTTCATGGGGTTGCAAAGAGTCAGACACGACTGAGTGACTGAACTGAACTGAACTGACTTCTAATACCACCACCTACCTCTGCAAGTGCACAATGCACACACACTCAATAGCTTCAAACAAGGCCTCCTAGGGTGGCCAACTGGGCACTACTATCTGAGGACTGAGTATGAATATGCTGGAGCTCAATCTGTTTCTGGGTTTTTCTGCAGAAGTGGCAGAAATAGTACATACAGGGGGAAATAAATCTATTATTACTTAATAAATGAGATTTGTTTAAAGCATTGAATTTTTCAAAACATGGGGTATAAAAGTAAAAGAGTTTTCAGAATTTGGTTGATGAAAAAGTAATTGCTGTTTTGGACTACGAGTTTTAAATCATTAAAATTAAGCTCAAACATTTTTATTAATCAAAAAAAAAAAAATGAGCCAATATCATTAACACATTTTTGCCAAAGAGAAACAAGTTTGTTTATCCTCAGCATACAAATTCATGCTCTGGAATTCAACAAACTCTTAGCATTTTCTCCCTCCTACTGGTTGTGGAAGAGTTTTTCCTGCAAGATGCTTGAAGAAGTGGTAGTCAGTTAGTGAGAGGTCAGTAGAATATGGCAGATGAGGTGAAACTTTGTAGCCCAATTCATTCAACTTTTTAAGAAGTATTTATTTACTTATTTGGCTGTGTGTTTTCTTAGTTGCAGCATGTGGATTTAGTTGCCCCACAACATGTAGGATCTTAGTTCCCTGACCAGGGATTGAACCTGCATTCTTTGCATTGTAAGGTAGATTCTTAACCACTGGACCACTGGAGAAGGCCCTCCTTCAACTTTTGAAGCATTGGTTGTGTGACCTGTAGTAGGACATTGTCATGGAGAAGAACTGGGCCCATTCTGTTGACCAATGCTCACTGTAAATGTTGCAGTTTTCAGTGTATCTCATCAGTTTGCTGAGCATATGTCTCAGGTATAATGATTTCGCTGGGATTTAGAAAGTTGCAGTGGATCAGACAGGCAGCAGACCACCAAACCATGACCATGACCTTTAAGTCTGGCTTCAGTAAGTGCTTTGATGCTTCTTCTTGGTCCAACCACTAAGCTGGTCATTGCTGGTTGTCATATACAGTCCACTTTTTGTCACACGTCACAATCAATTGCAAAATGGATTGTTGTTGTTGCACAGAATAAGAGAAGACAACACTTCAAAACAATGTTTTTGATTTGTGGTTAGCTCAGGAGGCACCCACTTTTCCAGTTTGTTTCAAATGCCAAACAACTGTAGAATGTCAACATTGGTCAACATTGAGTTCTTCAGCAACTCCTCGTGTAGTTTTAAGAGGATCAGCTTTGATGATTGCTCTCAATTGGTCATCGTCAGCTTTTGATGGCTAGGCACTATGCTCCTCATCCTCAAGGCTCTCATCTCCTTTGCAGCAATTCTTGAACTACCACTGCCCTATATGCTTGTTAGCAGTTCTTGGACCAAATGCACTGTTTATGCTAAAGTTGTCTCTGCTGCTTTGTGACCCATATTGAACTTGAATTTTAAAAAATCACTCAAATTTGCTTTTTGTATAACATATTCTTTATGTGTTACAGTGTGGAGATTCCTTAAAAAATTGCAAATAGAAATGCCTTATGATCCAGCGATCCCACTGCTGGGCATACACACCAAGGAAACCAGAATTGAAAGAGACACGTGTACCCCAATGTTCATTGCGGCACTGTTTATAATAGCCAGGACATGGAAGCAACCTAGATGTCCATCAGCAGATGAATGGATAAGAAAGCTGTGGTACATATACACAATGGAGTATTACTCAGCTATTAAAAAGAATACATTTGAATCAGTTCTAATGAGGTGGATGACACTGGAGCGGATTATACAGAGTGAAGTAAGCCAGAAAGAAAAACACCAATACAGTATACTTACACATATATATGGAATTTAGAATGATGGTAATGATAAACCTGTACGCAAGACAGCAAAAGAGACACAGATGTATAGAACGGCCTTTTGGACTCTGTGGGAGAGGGAGAGGGTGGGATGGGTTGGCAGAGTGGCAGTGTAACATGTGTGATATCATAAGTGAAACGAATCGCCAGTCCAGGTTTGATGCAGGATGCAGGATGCTTGGGACTGATGCACGGGGATAATCCAGAGAGAGGGTGTGGGGCGGGAGGGGGGAGGTGGGGGTCGGGATTGGGAGTTCATGTACACTCGTGGCTGATCCATGTCGATGTACAGTATTGTAAACAAATACAGTATTGTAAAGCAAAACAAACTAAAAAAATAAAAATTAATTAAAAAAAAATAAAAATAAAAATTAGTAGAGCTGTCAACAACAACAAAAAAAATAAACAGTAAGTAGTTGGTCCTTAGGAAAAAAAAAACACCAAGAAATGTGAATTAAAATGATGTACAACATAACTACATTAAGAATGTATTCCAATATCAAATTGCAAAGTTCAACAATGCAAAACCACAATTGCTTTTGCACCAACTTAACAGTAAAAAAATTTACAGCCATAGTTCTAACTTGTTTACCTTTTTCTTTTTTACTATCTCTGGGGTGATGATAGGATCTCCTAAGACTGGGTTTAAATTGTCGCAAGACAGAGTCACTCCATACTATCTTTTTCTATACTATTCCGTTTCTTCATTGTTGCATATATTATTTAAGTGAACTCAAGAGAACAAAAAATGCTCAGTAATTTGGAACTGTAATAAAAAGTTATGCCTTACTCTTGTATATCAAACACACAGTCTTCAATTGATAAATATAGAATGTGAGCTCTAATTTTTTAAAAAAAAAAATCACTGCTTAGTTATTCAAAAGCTAGATATAAAGTCCCTGCAGGGTGGGAACTTTGCTTTGTCCTTTTGCTTTGCTTCACTTTGGATCTTAAGCACCAAGAACAGTGTCTGGCATATAGGAGGCACTCAAGCTTAAAGCCCCATTTGAAGAAAGTAAAAATATCTAAGTGAAAGTGTTAGTTGTTCAGTTGTGCCTGATTCTTTGTAACTCCACAGACTATAGCCCACCAGGCTCCCCTGTCCATGGAATTCTCCAGGTAAGAATACTGGAGTGGGTTGTCATTTCCTTCTTCAGGGGACCATCCTGACCCAGAGATCAAACCCGCATCTCCTGCATTGCAGGTGGATTCTTTACCATCTGAGCCACCAGGAAAGCCCCAAAATATTTAGTGTATACCCAAACATACTTTATGTAAAAATCATAGATTAAAGTATTAGTATTATTAAAATGAAGCATAAGGTTTCAATAATAGAAATATAATTGCAATTCTTAGTTATCAACTGGATTCTCTTTTGGCCTGTTCCATTCTACAATTTAACAAAGCCACAAACTCTCATCAGTCAGGCTGAGACTGTTGGTAACAAGTGTGTAGAGTCTCTGACTGCATTCAAGAGTAAAAAAAAAAAAAAGTTATCTGGGTCATTTGTCATTTTATATTATTGCCACTTCTCCTTTATGTTAACACCGATAACTCTCTCTGCTGAAAGTATTTGGGTTAGAGATGAAGTTAGGAGCATGGTCTGGTATTTTCATAAGATTAATATACATATATATTTGTGTGTGTGTGTGTGTGTGTGGATATATATTTTCATATATATCCACATAAAACCTTACCCAGGAAAATAATAAGTCACTTCCTCTTTTTTTCTTAAAAGCAACTGACAATAATAGAAATAAAACAGTTGTTTTTCACACTTTCTGATGGGGATTCCTTTATATGCTCAATTCCAGTTTTAGCTAAATGGTTTTGTGACTGACCCTATGACTACTTCTCCATCATGTGATGGGGCATGCCCACTCTCTCTGAAGAGTTGCTGGTTTGACCAACAGAAAGCAGAATAGGAACAAATCTTGTTCTAGAGTAATTTAGCAATAGACCTGCTGTTGGAGTTCCTCTCAAAAAAGGATGGGGGACTGAAGATTAACAGTAAGAAGACAGATGTTTACTGATTTCCCCATGTGTCTGATATTATACCAAAAGTGATGTGGTCATTAAGAGCATGAAATCTAGGGTAAAACTGCTTAGGTTCCAATCCTGGTTCTATGTCTTAGTAGCTGTGCATTTTCAGGTGAGTTAGTTAACCTCTCTGTGCCACATATAATGGAGAAAGAAATGGCAACCCATCCAGTATTCTTGCCTGGAGAATCCCAGGGACAGAGGAGCCTAGTGGGCTGCTGTCTATGGGGTCTCACAGAGTCAGACATGACTGAAGCGACTTAGCAGCAGTAGCAGTGCCACTTATAAAAATACTGTTATTAAAAGGAAACACAAGTCTTAAATGATACATTAGATGAGATGGATCTCTTTGATATCCTCAGGACATTCTATCCAAATGAAGAAGAATACACCTTCTTATCAAGTGCACATGGAACATTCTCCAGGATAGACCACATCTTGGGTCACACATCAAAACTTGGTAAATTTAAGAAAATTGAAATTGTATCAAGCATCTTCTCCAACCACAATGC
This sequence comes from Aepyceros melampus, assembly GCA_006408695.1. Taxonomy (NCBI): domain Eukaryota; kingdom Metazoa; phylum Chordata; class Mammalia; order Artiodactyla; family Bovidae; genus Aepyceros; species Aepyceros melampus. The sequence goes on from SJXQ01011342.1 coordinate 163,362, forward strand.
TATGAGCCTAGATATCAATTACAAGAAAAAAACTGTAAGAAACACAAACACATGGAGATTAAACAACACATTTCTAAATGAACAGGTTACTGAAACTCAAAATGGATTAAAGATCTAAAGGTAAGACCAGAAACTATAAAACTCCTAGAGGAGAACATAGGTAAAACACTCTCTGACATAAATCACAGCAGGATCCTCTATGACCCACCTTCCAGAATATTGGAAATAAAAGCAAAAATAAACAAATGGGACCTAATTAAAATTAAAAGCTTCTGCACAACAAAGGAAACTATAAACAAGGTGAAAAGACAGCCTTCTGAATGGGAGAAAATAATAGCAAATGAAGCAACTGACAAACAACTAATCTCAAAAATATACAAGAAACTTGTGCAGCTCAATTCCAGAAAAATAAATGACCCAACACAAAAAAAATGGGCCAAAGAACTAAACAGACATTTCTCCAAAGAAGACATATAGATGGCTAACAAACACATGAAAAGATGCTCAACATCACTCATTATCAGAGAAATGCAAATCAAAACCACAATGAGGTACCATTTCACACCAGTCAGAATGGCTGCGATCCAAAAGTCAACAAGCAATAAATGCTGGAGAGGGTGTGGAGAAAAGGGAACCCTCTTACACTGTTGGTGGGAATGCAAATTAGTACAGCCACTATGGAGAACAGTGTGGAGATTCCTTAAAAAATTGCAAATAGAACTGCCTTATGATCCAGCGATCCCACTGCTGGGCATACACACCGAGGAAACCAGAATTGAAAGAGACACGTGTACCCCAATGTTCATTGCGGCCTGTTTATAATAGCCAGGACATGGAAGCAACCTAGATGTCCATCAGCAGATGAATGGATAAGAAAGCTGTGGTACATATACACAATGGAGTATTACTCAGCCATTAAAAAGAATACATTTGAATCAGTTCTAATGAGGTGGATGAAACTGGAGCCTATTATACAGAGTGAAGTAAGCCAGAAAGAAAAATACCAATACAGTATACTAATGCATATATATGGAATTTAGAAAGATGGTAACAATAACCCTGTATGTGAGACAGCAAAAGAGACACAGATGTATAGAACAGTCTTTTGGACTCTGTGGGAGAGGGAGAGGGTGGGATGATTTGGTAGAATGGCATTGAAACATGTATAATATCATATATGAAATGAATCACCAGTCCAGGTTCAATGCAAGATACAGGATGCTTGGGGCTGGTGCACTGGGATGACCCAGGGGGATGGTACAGGGAGGGAGGTATGAGATGGGTTCAGGATGGGGAACATGTGTATATCCGTGGCAGATTCATGATGCAATACAATATTGTAAAGTAATTAGCCTCCAATTAAAATAAATAAATTTATATTTTAAAAAATAAATAATCATAAAAAAGAAAGAAAAATGAATTGTAATGGAAAAGAAACTTAAAAAAATCAAAAGTTAAATAAAAAAAATGTCTAGAAACAAATGGCAATGAAAACATGACAACTCAAAACCTATGGGATGCAGCAAAACCAAAAGAGGGAAGTTTATAGCAATTCAATCCTACCTCAAGAAGCAAGAAAAATATTGAATAGACAACCTAACCTCACACCTAAAGCAACTGGAAAAGGAAGAAGAAAAAAACCCCAAAATTAGTAGAAGAAAAGACATAAAGATCTGAGCAGAAATAAATGAAAAAGAAATGAAAGAAACAATAGTAAAGATTAATAAAACTAAAAGCTGGTCCTCTGAGAAGACAAACAAAACTGACAAACCCTTAGCCAGACTCATAAAGAAAAAAAGAGAGAAGAATCAAATCAACAAAATTAGAAATGAAAAGGAGTGGTTAAACAAACAGACAATGCAGAAATACAATATTATGAACAACTATATGGCAATAAAATAGATAGGCTGGAAGAAATGGACAGATTCATAGAAATGCTCAATCTTCCAAGACTGAACCAGGAAGAAGCAGAAATTATGAAAAACCCGATTACAAGCACTGAAATTGAAGCTATGATCAAAAATCTCCCAAAAAACAAAAGCCCAGGATCAGATGGCTTCACAGAAGAATTCAATAAAACATTCAGAGAAGAGCTAATGCCTATCCTTCAAAAACTCTTTCAAAAAATTGCAGAGGAAGGAACACTTCCAAACCCATTCTATGAGGCCATCATCACCCTGATACCAAAACCAGACAAAGACAACACACAAAAAGAAAACTATAGGTCAATATCACTGATGAACATCAATGCAAAAATCCTCAACAAAGTTTTAGCAAACAGAATTCAGCAACACAAAAAAAGCTCTTATACCATGATCAAATTGGGTTTATTCCAGGGATGCAAGGATTTCAATATATGGAAATCAATCAATGTGATACACCATGTTAACAAATTGAAAGACAAAAACCATATGATCATCTCAATAGATGTAGAAAAGGCCTTTGACAAAATTCAGCACCTATTTATGATTCAGTTCAGTTCAGCTGCTCAGTCATGTCTGACTCTTTGCGACCCCATGAATTGCAGCACATCAGGCCTCCCTGTCCATCACCAACTCCTGGAGTTCACTCAAACTCAACTCTTCAAAAGATGGGCATAGAAGGAACTTGCCTCAACATAGTAAAGGCCATAATATGATAAGCCTATAGCAAACATTCTTCTCAACGGTGAAAAACCAAAAACATTTTCCCTAAGATTAGGAACAAGACAAAGGTGTCCACTTTCGCCACTATTATTCAACATAGTTCTGGAAGTCCTAGCTATAGCAATCAGAGAAGAAAAAGAAAAGGAATCCAGATTGGAAAATAAGTAAAGCTCTCATTGCTGGCAGATGCCATGATACTGTACATAGAAAACCTAAAGATCGTATCAGAAAATTACTAGAGCTAAGTGTTGAATTTAGGAAAGTTTCAGGATACAAAATCAATACACAGAAATCACTTGCATTTCTATAAACTAACAATGAAAAATCAGAAAGAGCAATTAAGGGATCAATCCCATTCACCATTGCAACAAAAAGAATTAAATATCAAGGAATAAACTTACCTAAGGAGACAAAAGAATTGTACAGAGAAAATTAAAGACACTGATGAAAGAAATCAAAGATGACATAAACAGATGGAGAGATATTCCATGTTCCTGGGTAGGAAGAATTAATATTGTGAAAATGATTATACTACCAAATGCAATCTACAGATTTAATGCAATCCCTATCAAATTACCAATGGCATTTTTTTACTGAACTAGAAAAAAAAATTCACAATTCATATAGAGACACAGAAGGCCGCGAAAAGCCAAAGCAGTCTTGAGAAAGAAGAATGGAGCTGGAGGAATCAAGCTTCCTGAGTTCAGGTTATAGTACAAAGCTACATTCATCAAGGCAGTGTAGTACCAGCACAAAAAGAGAAATATAGACCAATGGAACAAGATAGAAAGCCCAGAAATAAACCCATGCACCTATGGGTACCTTAATTTCGACAAAGAAGACAAGAATATACAATGGGACAATGACAGCCTCTTCAATAAATGGTGCTGGGAAAATTGGACAGCTACATGTAAAAGAATGAAATTAGAACACTTCCTAACACCATACACAAAGATAAACTCAAAATGGATTAAAGACCTAAATGTAAGACCAAAACCTGTAAAACTCTTGGAGGAAAACATAGGCAGAACACTCAATGACATAAATCAAAGCAAGATCCTCTATGACCCACCTCCTAGAATAAAGGAAATAAAAACAAAAGTAAACAAGTGGGACCTGATTAAACTTAAAATCTTTTGTACAGCAAAGGAAACTATAAGCAAGGTGAAAAGACAACCCTCAGAATGGGAGAAAATAATAGCAAATGAAACAACTGACAAAGAATTAATTTCCAAATATACTAGCAGCTCATATAACTCAATGCCAGAAAAACAAACAACACAGTCAAAAAGTGGGAAAAAGATCTAAACAGACATTTCTGCAAAGAAGACATACAGATGATTAACAAACACATGAAAAGATGCTCAACATCTCTCATTATTAGAGAAATGCAAATCAAAACCACAATGAGATATCACCTTACACTGGTCAGAATGGCCCTCATCAAAAAAGTCTACAAACAATAAATGCTGGAGAAGGTGTGGAGGAAAAGGAACACTCTTGCACTGTTGGTGGGAATGTAAATTGATACAGCCACTATGGGAGATGGTATAGAGATTCCTTAAAAACTAGGAATAAAACCACCATATGACCCGGCAATCCCACTCTTAGGCATATACCCTGAGGAAACCAAAATTGAAAGAGATACATGTATCCCATTGTTCATTGCAGCACTATTTACAATAGGTAGAACATGGAAGCAACCTAGATGTCCACTGACAGATGAACAGATAAAGAAGTTGTGGTATATACACACAATGGAATATTACTCAGCCATACAAAGGAACGCATTTAAGTCAGTTCTAATGAGATGGATGAACTTAGAACCTATTATCGGAGAAGGCAATGGCACCCCACTCCAGTACTCTTGCCTGGAAAATCCCATGGATGGAGGAACCTGGTAGGCTGCAGTCCAAGGGGTTGCTAAGAGTTAGACACGACTGAGAGACTTCACTTTCACTTTCATGCATTGGGGAAGGAAATGGCAACCCACTCCAGTGTTCTTGCCTGGAGAATCCCCGGGACGGGGGAGCCTTGTGGGCTTCTGTCTATGGGGTCGCACAGAGTTGGACACGACTGAAGTGACTTAGCAGCAGCAGCAGAACCTATTATACACAGTGAAGTGAGATAGAAAAAGAAAGATAAATACTGTATTCTAACATATATATATATATGGAATCTAGAAAAATTGTACTGAATAATTTCCTTACAGGGCAACAATGGAGAAACAGACATAGAGAACAGATTTAATGGACTGGGGAGAGGGGAGGAGAGGGTGAGATGTATGGAAAGAGTAACACGGAAACTTACATTACCATATGTAAAATAGATAGCCAATGGGAATTTGCTGTGTGGCTCAGGAAACTCAAACAGGGGCTCTGTATCAACCTAGAGGGGTGGGATGGGGAGGGAGATGGGAGGGAAGTTCAAAAGGGAGGGGATACATGTATGCCTATGGCTGATTCATGTTGAGGTTTGACAGAAAACAGCAAAATTCTGTAAAGCAGAATAATTTTAAAAAAGAAGAAAGCAATGCTTACATTGACAGAACTAGCATAAAAAATACTATTAGAATGAGAAGCAGAAAACAAATATATGACATGAAGAGAAAGAGACTAGGCTGAAGAGAAAGGCATATGAAAGGTAAGGGTCTGACAGGGTTTTTTCATTGATAGTTTTTAAGGTCATTTTAGTGCATTTTCCCTATGCACAAGATAAATAACGGATGGAGTCGAAGGATAAAGTTTTCTTTATACATTGCAGTTAAAAGTAATGCAAACATCACATGATATTTTCAGTGAAAGTTACATTTTCGATTTCAAATGAAAATACATATTAGGATCTATTTATGAGAGAAGCTGAGAAAGAAGTCTCAGGTGAAAAAGCACTTACTTGGCATTACTATACTGAGCCTTCATGCTGTATGCTGCACTAAGATTAAGATAACTTATAGTCAACTTGCAAATGTTGACACAGTGTTACACCGGTTAGTTTTCTGTAGAATTAAACGTATACTTAGAGACACCGGGATAAGCATTTCTACTATATTTGAGTAGAAATTGTGACAATTAGTAGAAAAAGTCAACAATTGAGTGACTAACACTTTCATAGTTCATTTACATTATCGTGATAGTTTCAGGCATACAGGAATGTGATTCAGTTTTATGTAACATATACATATTTTTCAGATTATTTCAATTATAGGTCACTATGCTGCTGTTAAGTCGCTTCAGTCGTGTCTGACTCTGTGCAACCCCAGAGGCGGCAGCCCATCAGGTCCCCCGCCCCTGGGATTCTCCAGGCAAGAACACTGGAGTGGGTTGCCATTTCCTTCTCCAATGCAGGAAAGTGAAAAGTGAAAGTGAAGTCGCTCAGTTGTGCTCAACTCTTGGCGACCCCATGGACTGCAGCCTACCAGGCTCCTCCATCAATGGGATTTTCCAGGCAAGAGTGCTGGAGTGGGGTGCCATTGCCTTCTCTGATAGGTCACTATAAGATAGTATAATTCCCTGATAGCTCAGCTGGTAAAGAATCCACCTGCAATGCAGGAGACCCCAGTTTGTTTCCTGGCTGGGGCAGATCCTGCGGAGAAGGGATAGGCTACCCATTCCAGTATTCTTATGGCTTCCCTTGTGGCTCAGCTGGTAAAGAATCCACTTGCAATGCGGGAGGCCTGGGTTTGATCCCTAGGTTAGGAAGACCACCTGGAGAGGGGAAAGCTACCCACTCCAGTATTCTGGCCTGGAACACGGACTGTATAGTCCATGGGGTCGTAAAGAGTTAGACATGACTGAGTGGCTTTCATTTTCATTATATTTTAACTGAAACTGCCTAGTCAACATTTCCACTGAGAAGTTTATCACACATGCTATTCAGTTCAGTTCAGCCGCTTAGTTGTTTCCAGCTCTTCACAACCCCAAGGACCATAGCATGCCAGGCCTCCCTGTCCCTCACCAACTCCCAGAGTTTACTCAAACTCATCTCCATTGAGTTGGTGATGTCCTCAAACCCTCTCATCCTCTGTTGTCCCCTTTTCTCCTGTCTTCAATCTTTCCCAGCATCAGAGTCTTTTCAAATGAGTCAGCTCTATGCATCAGGTGGCCAAAGTAGTGGAGTTTCAGCCTCAGCATCAGTCCTTTCAAAGAACACCCAGGACTGGTCTCCTTTAGGAAGGACTGGTTGGGTCTCCTTGCAGTCCAAGGGACTCTCAAGAGTCTTCTCCAACACCACAGTTCAAAAGCATCAATTCGTCGGCGCTCAGCTTTCTTTATAGTCCAACTCTCACATCCAAACACGACTCTGGAAAAACCATAGCCTTGACTAGACAGACCTTTGTTGACAAAGTAATGTCTCTGCTTTTTAATATGCTGTCTAGGTTGGTCATAACTTTCCTTCCAAGGAGTGCCTTTTAATTTCATGGCTGCAGTCACCTTCTGTAGTGATTTTTGAGTCAAAAAAAAAATAAATAAATAAAGTCTGACACTGTTTCCACTGTTTCCCCATCTATTTGCCATGAAGTCATGGGACCAGAGCCATGATCTTACTTTTCTGAATGTTGAGCTTTAGGCCAAGTTTTTCACTCCTGTTTCACTTTCATCAAGAGGCTTTTTAGTTCTTCTTCACTTTCTGCCATAAGGGTCATGTCATCTGTATATCTGAGGTTATTGATATTTCTCCTGGCAACCTTGATTCCAGCTTGTGCTTCATCCAGCCCAGATTTCTCATGATGTACTCTGCATATAAGTTAAATCAGCAGGGTGACAATATACAGCCTTGATGTACTCCTTTTCCTATTTGGAGCCAGTCTGTTCCATGTCCAATTCTTCCTGACCTGCATATAGGTTTCTCAAGAGGCAGGTCAGGTGGTCTGGTATTCCCATCTCTCTCAGAATTTTCCACAGTTTATTGTGATCCACATGGTTAAAGGCTTTGGCATAGTCAATAAAGCAGAAATAGATGTTTTTCTGGACCTCTGTTGCTTTTTCCATGATCCAGCGGAATCCATGATCCAGTTGTCCAAATTTGCTGGCATATTGAGTGCAGCACTTTCACAGCATCATCTTTCAGGATTTAAAATAGCTCAACTGGAACTCCATCACCTCCACTAGCTATGTTCATAGTTATGCTTCCTAAGACCCACTTAACTTCACATTCCAGGATGTTTGTAAGACTACAAAATTGTAAGATATATCAACTCTAGAAAGACACCCAATTACCTGGCCTTTACACAGTTACATGTATTTATTAAATGATCTCACTAAACAATTTTAATATTCTATTAAAGTATTTTGGGGATTCAAAAATGAATCAGGCGTGGCTTCTCTCATTTACAGGCTAGATGGGGCAAGAGTTAAAGTTCAGAGTATTATTCATCTTAAGAAAATGCCACCAGATGGAAATATAAACTGGTATAGCCACTATGGAAAACAATATGGATGAACCTCAGAAAATAAAGAGTTAACACATATGATCCATAGAAAAGTAATTCAAAAAGATACATGCAATCCTAAGTTCATAGCAACACTATTGATAATAGCCAAGACATGGAAACAACCTAAATGTCCACCAACAGATGAATGGAAAAAAAAGATGTGGTTACATATACATATAATGGGACACTATTCAGCCATAAAAAAGAATGAAATAATGCCATTTGTAGCAATATGGCTGGAGCCAGAGATTATCATACTAAGTGAAGTAAATTAAAAAGAGAACAACATATCATTTATATGTGTTACTTACAAGTAATCTAAAATATGACGCAAATGAACCTATCTACAAACAGAAACAGACACAGAGAACAGACTTGTGGCTGCCAAGGTGAGTGTGGGAGAAGAATAGATTTGAGAGTTTGGCAGTAGCAGATGCAAAGTATTATACACAGAATGGACAAACAAGGTCCTACCATGTATCACAGGGAGCTCTATTCAAGATACACCATAACAGAAAAGAATGTGAAAAAGAATGTATATATATACATATATATCATATATATTCAGTTATGTATATGTATACATGTATATATACATGTTTGTAGGTTCATTTGTGTTATATTTTAGATTATACTTGTAACACATATAAATGATATGTCTTTCTCTTTTTAACTTGCTTCCCTTAGTATGACAATCTCTAGTTCCAGCCATATTGCTACAAATGGCATATATATGTACATATATACATGTGTATATATATAGCCATGTATATATATAACTGAATCACTTTGCTGTAAAGAAGAAATTAACATGATTTTGTAAATTAGCAACTATGTAAATCAACTATACTTGAATAAAACAAATTTTTAAAAAAGGAATAAAATACCACCAGAGAAACTGAGATAAACTATAGTTCAGGGAAAACTGATTACTTACAGCTGGTTGAGGTCTAGATTAGATGGGTCTCCTTCCCCACACCTGAACCTACAAGCTCTTGAATTAGAACAATTCACTCAGATCATTGGCCATTGCCCCCAAACTAAAAGGGAAAGTCACTCACTTTTATAGAGTCAACAACTGGTAGAATGTAGATTAGGCCAGGAAAGGGACTGGGGGTGGGGTCTTCACTGCCATTCCTTGTATCAGAAGGACTTCAGAAAACTTTTCCAAAGAGCTTGTTATATTTTTGATAGAAACAAACACAACTGGTTTTGCTCTAACTGCACTAGGACTATATGCTAAACACCTGAAAAGAGAAAATGATCAGTCTGAATTAACTGTTTATAACTGAAGTCATCTCATTTTTTAGTTATCTGAATAATTAAATTATATAAACAATGTTACAGCTCCTACTCATAATAATCCCAGCAGGTGAGAAGGGTCTAGCAATTAATTCAATCTATTAGAGAAAGGTAAAAGTGTTTCTTAAAGATGCATAGATATCCTCTTGAGCTCCCAAGAAGCAGGACTGGTTATAACATATAATGCTTAATAAAAAGTTCCTTCATATGTGTGGATGTATGAACCAGCCTAGGCGTTACTTAACAGATGTATAATCATCTTCTTGTGCCCCTTTTCCCTCCAAATAAACTAAAAGCAACAAATTAGTAATCTCCAGTCACTCCAACAGTTGTGGCATTCTCTTTTCTTTTTGTATCTGGGGGAAATATTTTGACACCTGAATACTATTCTGTCTTGTCTTTTTAAAATGGTTTCATGTATGTATATTTCTTAAGTGGAACTTAGGAAATTATAAGTTTTTTAAAGAGAAAGACATGTTCATGGGTGTCATCTGCCATTTACACAAGGAGCACAGTAGACATTCAGTATAAACTTTGGCATTCAACTTCCAACCCAGATAGCATCATAAATTTACACCTTGAGGCACATTTGAATGATACATAATAACACAATATAAAAGGAGAACACTTTGCAATACAGTTATCATCAAAATATGGTAAACATTTCTATATTTCAGAAGTGGTCACTCCATGTCCAAAGGGGCAGAGCAGCTCAGGAATGAATGCAATAACAGGGCAACAAAGAGGCTTTCCCACTTGTGAAGCTGCCATCCTGGTTGCTGTCTGGGATTACAGATTGCAAGAAACTGCTTATCTAAGAAGGAAACAGGAAACAATAGTTTCGCAGGAAGGACCTGCCCAGTTGCCAGCTTGTTCAGAGACTATGTTTATGGTACTTTCACACCATTGCAGCACTAAGACACTGAGCTGCCACCACAGAACTGATAAAGCCTGGCAAATGCACTTGAACCACTGATTATAAGAAGACATCTGTTTTTATGCCTAAAGAGGTAGAGTTAAAATTCTCTACAATAATAAGGAAAACAGGGAAAGGTGTTTAATGAGGAGTTAAAATGTGTTAAGGTCTATTTTTTGTTAGGGAAGAGGATGGAGATTAAACAATTTCATACTTTAAGGGAAAATAACAGTTAAGTATAATATAACTTAAAACTTCCCTAGTAGCTCAGACAATAAAGCATCCACCTGCAATGCAGGAGACCAGGGTTTGATCCTTGGGTCAGGAAGATCCTATGGAGAAGGAAATGGCAACCCACTCCAGTATCCTTGCCTGGAAAATCCCATGGACAGGGGAGCCTGGAGTGCTACAGTCCATGGGGTCACAAAGAGTTGGACATGACTGAGCGACTAACACACACACAACTTAAAGAGTAAGAATACAATAGATGTTAAAGTAGAAGAGGGAGTGAACAGAAAATTCAAAGTATATGGCAAAAATAAGTTCAATTATATCAATTCAGTTCAGTTCAGTCGCTCAATCATGTCTGACTCTTTGTGAATCCATGAATCACAGCACGCCAGGCCTCTCTGTCCATCACCAACTCCCGGAGTTCAAGCAGACTTAATGTCCATCGAGTCAGTGATGCCATCCAGCCATCTCATCCTCTGTCGTCCCCTTCTCCTCCTGCCCTCAATCCTCCCAGCATCAGAGTCTTTTCCAATGAGTCAACTCTTCGCATCAGGTGGCCAAAGTACTGGAGTTTCAGCTTTAGCATCACTCCTTCCAAAGAAATCACAGGGCTGATCTCCTTCAGAATGGACTCATTGGATCTCTTTGCAGTCCCAGGGACTCTCAAGAGTCTTCTCCAACACCACACTTCAAAAGCATCAATTCTTTGGCACTCAGCTCGCTTCACAGTCCAACTCTCGCATACATACATGACCACAGGAAAAACCATAGCCTTGACTAGACAGACCTTTGTTGGCAAAGTAATGTCTCTGCTTTTGAATATGCTATCTAGGTTGGTCACAACTTTCCTTCCAAGGAGTAAGCGTCTTTTAATTTCATGGCTGCAGTCACCATCTGCAGTGATTTTGGAGCCCCCCAAAATAAAGTCTGACAGTGTTTCCACTGTTTCCCAGTCTATTTCCCACGAAGTGATAGGACCAGATGCCATGATCTTCGTTTTCTGAATGCTGAGCTTTAAGCCAACTTCTTCACTCTCCTCTTTCACTTTTATCAAGAGGCTTTTGAGTTCCTCTTCACTTTCTGCCATAAGGGTGGTGTCATCTGCATATCTGAGGTGACTGATATTTCTCCCAGCAATCTTGATTCCAGCTTGTGCTTCTTCCAGCCCAGCGTTTCTCATGATGTACTCTGCATAGAAGTTAAATAAGCAGGGTGACAATATACAGCCTTGACGTCCTTCTTTTCCTATTTGGAACCAGTCTGTTGTTCCACGGACAGTTCTAATTGTTGCTTCCTGACCTGCATATAGGTTTCTCAAGAGGCAGGTCAGATGGTCTGGTATTCCCATCTCTTTCAGAATCTTCCACAGTTGATTGTGATCCACACAGTCAAAGGTGTTGGCATAGTCAATAAAGAAGAAATAGATGTTTTTCTGGACCTCTCTTGCCTTTTTGATGATCCAGTGGATGCTGGCAATTTGATCTCTGGTTCCTCTGCCTTTTCTAAAACCAGCTTGAACATCTGGAAGTCACGGTTCAAGTATTGCTGAAGTCTGGCTTGGAGAATTTTGAGCATTACTTTACTAGTGTTGAGATGAGTGCAATTCTACAGTAGTTGAACATTCTTTGGCATCGCCTTTCTTTGAGATTGTAATGAAAACTGACCTTTTCCAGTCCTTTGGCCACTGCGGAGTTGTCCAAATTTGCTGGCACATTGAGTGCAGCACTTTCACAGCATCATCTTTTAGGATTTGAAATAGCTCCACTGGAATTCCATCACCTCCACTAGCTTTGTTCGTAGTGATACTTTCTAAGGCCCAGTTGACTTCACATTCCAGGATGTCTGGCTCTAGGTGAGTGATCGTACCATCATGATTATCAATTATATCAGTAAACAATAAATGTGAAAGGATAAAATTCACCTATGATTTTATCAGATTGGCTTAGAAATTAAATTATAAGCTTTCTTAAAGATATACACTTCAAACAAGCACAGAAAGGTTGAAAAGCAAAAGATGGAAAGAAAAAATACTATCACAGATAAATACAAAACTAAAAGCAGACTGGTTTATCAGTTACCATCAGACAAAATAATACTTACACAAAGCCCATTAAAATATAAAAAGGAACCATCTACCAAAGACTTATGTGGGGCTTCCCTGGTGGCTCTGTGGTAAAGAATCCACCTGAGCAGGAGACATGGGTTCAATCTCTGATCTGGGAAGATCCCACATGCTGTGGAGCAACTAAGCCCATTCTCCACAACACTGAGCCCTCGTACAGCAACTACTGAGCTCCTCACACCCTGGAGCCTGTGTTCTGCAATAAGAGAAGCCACTGCAATGAGAAGCCTGCACACCACAACTAGAGAGCAGCCCCCACTGCCCCCAGCTGGAGAAACCTCACTCAACAGTGAAGGCCCAGTACAGCCCAAAATAAATAAAGAATATTATAAAAGCTTAAGTGACAAGCTATTTCACAAGACAGCCTTGAAATAATAAAGCAAAAACTGAATTACAAAAAGAATGGAAAATCCAGTCAGTCTTGACAGGAGCAGATATCATGTTCAGGAGAGTTTAATTGAAAAGAACTGAATGAAATGACTATTTATATAGGTGCATACAGGACTGAACGGAGAGGGCAGTGGCACCCCACTCCAGTACTCTTGCCTGGAAACTCCCATGGACGGAGGAGCCTGGTGGGCTGCAATCCATGGGGTCGCTAAGGGTCGGGCACGACTGAGAGATTTTCACTTTCACTTTTCACTCTCATGCATTGGAGAAGGAAATGGCAACCCACTCCAGTGTTCTTGCCTGGAGAATCCCAGGGATGGGGGAGCCCAATAGGCTGCCGTCTACGGGGTTGCACAGAGTCGGTGAATGAAATGACTATTTATATAGGTGCATACAGGACTGAACGGAGAGGGCAGTGGCACCCCACTCCAGTACTCTTGCCTGGAAACTCCCATGGACGGAGGAGCCTGGTGGGCTGCAATCCATGGGGTCGCTAAGGGTCGGGCACGACTGAGAGATTTTCACTTTCACTTTTCACTCTCATGCATTGGAGAAGGAAATGGCAACCCACTCCAGTGTTCTTGCCTGGAGAATCCCAGGGATGGGGGAGCCCAATAGGCTGCCGTCTACGGGGTTGCACAGAGTCGGACACGACTGAAGCGACTTAGCAGCAGCAGCAGCATACAGGACTGAAAGGATAAAAACGATGGTGAGGCACCAAACGACTGACAAGAGGGGAAAGCCATTACTCCTCCAGGTCTGAAAGAACAAACGGAGGGAACAGAATTACTGGAGCCCAAACAGAGACGGGGAGCGGTGGCATTTCCCAGGTGGTCCAGTGGTGAAGAGTCCACCTGCCAATGCAGGAGACACAGGAGATGTGGGTTCAGTCCCTGGGTGGGGAAGATCTCCTGGAGGAGGAAATCGAAACCTCCTCCAGTATTCTTGCCTGGAAAATTCCATGGAGAGAAGAGCCTGGTGGGCTATCGTCCACGGGGTCAAAAAGAGTCAGACATGACTGAGTGACTGAACATGGACACACAAGCAGAAACAGCTGTGGAGGAGAGGCTGACCAGAATGGGTTCTTGCCCTGGGGGATGGCAGACACTGGTGGGGCAAGGAGGTGGGCCAAATCAACTGACCTTTATTAATTTCAAGGCTATCTTGTCAAATAGCTTGTCACTGAACAAACCTAACTGGAAACCAAAAGCAAAAGAGTAAAGCAGAGAGCTAAGAATAGATTTTTCAAAGGAATTTATCATTTAATACTAGTGGGTCTTTCTTTATGAGCATCTATAAATCACAGGGGAAATGGAGAATAATCACAATAATCATAGCGAGAAATTTTAACATCACTTTATCGGAAACTGATAGACCAAGTAACTAAAAATTAGTCAGATGTAGAAGACGTCACAATACAGTTAACAAGCTTGACTCAACAGATGTGTGTGTGTGTGTGTGTGTGTGTGTAGACAGAGAGAATCTGCTCCTAACAGATAGACAGTATACATTCTTTCTAAGTGTATTTGCAGTGAAATATTTATACTAGGTCACAGAGGATTGAATGCTAAAGAATTGATATTACATAGAACATAATACAGTTCAATTAGAAATCAGCCTTGAGCTTTCGACAAAATTCAACATCCATTTATGATAAAAAACTCTCCAGAAAGCAGGAATAGAAGGAACATACCTCAACATAATAAAAGCTATATATGACAAACCCACAGCAAACATTCTCCTTAATGGTGAAAAATTGAAAGCATTTCCCCTGAAGTCAGGAACAAGACAAGGGTGCCCACTTTCACCGCTACTATTCAACATA
>SJXQ01011342.1:182476-232297 GCA_006408695.1 Aepyceros melampus
TTGGGATTGGGAGTTCATGTACACTCGTGGCTGATCCATGTCGATGTGTAGCAAAACGAATACAGTATTGTAAAGCAAAACAAACTAAAAAATAAAAATTAATTAAAGAGAAAAAAAAAAGAAATCAGCCTTGAAAGATAGATTTCTATGTGCTAATATGAAATGACCCTCAAGAAATATTTCTAAATGAAAAGAATAAGATATGAAGCATCATCTATTTTATACTAATATTTGCATAAAATAATCTACTCTACTTATATGTGCACAGAATACATCTGGATACCCAAGAAATTATTAATAGTGGTTGCCTGTGGGGGTGGAGAGTATTTATCTTTTTTTGTTTGTTTTCTGAATCTTATTCTATTTGTACCATTACATAAAAATTTAAAAAGCTAGTTAAAAAATGCTGAATGGAATTGAGATAAGCTATCCACATTTTTTTGGTCCATTTTCAAGGAAGTTTCCCAAGCTGGCTTTGTAGCCTGTAAGTTTTTAACCAAAATGACTGGCTACCATGGCTTATCCTAGGTTATACCAAATTTCCACTTACCTTCCCTTAATTGTTTTTTTCCTACATAGAAAGAATACCATAATTCCAGTGTATCTCTTCCCACTGACCCTAAGATGAGGTGATTTCTGAAAAAATAAAAGCTGAGCTCTGAACATAATCAACATTCCTGAGACCTCTGAATGTACATACTGTACTGTTCTTTGAGAATTCCTGCTAGAGATGGTAGTAAACAATATGGAGGGGTAGTAAACAATATGGAGGACATAAAATAATCAAGACAAGAAGTAAATATTAACACAACCCATTGAGATGAATGCCAAGAATGGAATATCTAATTTACCTTATACATTTTTAACCTTCATTCCACCAGTCAGTAATAGTTAACACTTCCCTGAGCATGCTGCCACTCCTAACGAGACTCATTAACCCAGAGTCTGAAATGTCAATAGCGAAATAATTTCTCACCTGACATTTTAAGTGACAGTGGGGACATCTGAACAGAAGGCCCCGAATAAAACAGTTCTTTAACAGTCTTCAATATATATAAGGGGAGTCTACATTGATGATCCCTGCTTTTTTATAAGTCAAATACAGGGTTCAGATATAAGAGTCGAGGAGAACTGGCATGACTGCATAAATAGAGCTGGCACTCAATTCCATGACTTATAGCCACTTGCCAATTTATAAACTGACAATGAATGTTCTCTATCTGCTCACTTCAGAGGGGTGTCATGAGAGGAGCATCCTGGCTGGGATCAGAGGCAGTCCACTTGCAGGTATCTGAGGGCCTGGGCAGAACTCCTCAGGGAGCTAACGAGTTTTCCTCTTTTACCTGGTGCCCACGACTCGGAGAAGGCAATGGCACCCCACTCCAGTACTCTTGCCTGGAAAATCCTATGGGCAGAGGAGCCTGGTGGGCCACAGTCCATGGGGTCGCTAAGAGTCAGACATGACTGAGCGACTTCACTTTCACTTTTCACTTTCATGCTTTGGAGAAGGAAATGGCAACCCACTCCAGTGTTCTTGCCTGGAGAATCCCAGGGACGGGGGAGCCTGGTGGGCTGCCATCTATGGGGTCACACAGAGTCGGACACGACTGAAGCGACTTAGCGGCAGCAGCAGTACGACTTGGGAGCTCAGCTGGGCTTCTGCTCAGGTCTCGATGTGTACTTCATCACGTCAGGGCCTTAGGCGAAGCAACCTCTTCTTAATGGCACTCTTAAGTTTTGGAGTCAGGACCCCAGATGGAAAGCCCAAGTCCTGCTATTTTCTACTTGCTTCTGGTTGATCACGCCCTCCACCCCTTACCACCCAGCTCTCTGCCTTCTGGCTTCCTGTTGCATTTGGCCAATGGGAGCCCTGATTGGAGACACTTGGGAGAAAGAGAGTTGAATGAGTTGGTTTCAGCTGTGTCCTCACACTGAGGATCACTATTCCTTTCAAGACAGCTTCCACACCCACAGCTATCTCCTTCCAGGGTGCAGGGTCTGGGAGCTACTCTCTCTGGATACTTTGATTCTAGGAATGGTACAGCTCAGCTCCTACTAGCCCCAGTTTCCTGCACTGTTTGTCTGGTCCCCCACTTTGCACCCTCATTTGGTAATCCCTTGTAAAACAACCCCTTCCTGAATTATCTTCCTTCAACTTTGCCACCTGTTTCTGGTTGAGACCCAGAGTGATAGGCTCACTTGCACCACTGATGAGATGAATGGCTTTGGACAGACCATGTAACTCCTCTTGGCCTTAGTTTCCTCATTCACAAGCTATGAAGGTATCCTACCCTGAGAAGAATTCATAGGAAAATACCGGACACTGTAAATGTGCTTCTACCCACATCTCTAAAGAGGTACTAACAATAGCCTGACATAGCAACTAACTGGCTGGATCTCCCTGGAACTAAGGTGATTTCACCTGCCTGACAATGAGTATTGCCCGAGGCTGCTGCTGCTATATTCTTGGGATTTCCAGATCTTTATATCTCACTATTTGATATCTCCACTGGGTTGTCTCACAGCTATCTTAAAAATTCACTATGGCCCAAACAGAACTCATGCCCTTCCCTCCTAAACTCCCCAGGTCCTCTAGTCCAGTAACACACCATCTATACAGTTTTTAAAGTCAGAAATTTGGGGAGTAATTCTTGACAACTCCCTTTCCCCATAACCAGCCAAGAAACAGCTCTTGTCAATTCTGCTTTCTGTATTATCTCTGGAATTTGTCTATTATGCCCCAAGCTGGATGCCACAACCATCACCCAGGCCACTGTTATCTCCCAGCTGGATCATTATAATAGCCTTCTCCAGTGCTTGCTATGTCCCCTTTGGTACCTTCTAGTCCAAAATCCACAGAGCAGCCAGAGTTTCTTTTTAAAATGTAAGTCCTTACAGATGGTCTACAAACACATGAAAAGATGCTCAACATCACTAATTATTGTTGTTGTTCAGTAGTGTCTGACTCTTTACGACCCCAGGCTCCTCTGTCCATGGGATTCTTCTCCAGGCAAGAATACTGGAGTGGGTTGCGATTTCCTACTCCAGAGAATATTCCCAACCCAGGGATAGAACTCACATCTCTTCTGTCTCCTGCATTGGCAGTGGGTTCTTTACCACTGATGCCACCTGGGAAGCCCCAAGTATAAGGCATAATGGGGCAGAATTTAAGACTGGTCAAACCTTTTAATGGCAACATGAGGAAACTTAAATGGAAATACAGGCAACAAATTGTAAAACTCTCCTAGTGAACAATTTTTTAAAGTTCTAAAACTAACCATTAACACTAGTCTCTCTTGTTTAAAGAACTCAATGAGAGGTTTGTCTAAGCCCACCTCAGTCAGACACATGTGGGCATGTGAACAGTTCTTGAAAAGTCTGTACAGAAGGGCAATTCATTTTTGTTTCTAGGACTGGCTGGGAGCCTAGAAGAACTGCTTTCATACCCATTCACCTCTGAATGGGTGAATTTTTTTATAACCTTGCAATATCTTTTTACTTGAAAAGTAAATTGCTTCTACCTTGAAAGCAAGTGATTTAAAGAAGATGAAGTTAAAAAATCCCCTCAGTACTGCAAATTCTAGAAAACAATAATCCAGACATGGTATTATTTAGCAATCCATGATAATATAATTAAAAGACGCTTACTCCTTGGAAGAAAATTATGACCAACCTAGATAGCATATTCAAAAGCAGAGACATTACTTTGCCGACTAAGGTCCGTCTAGTCAAGGCTATGGTTTTTCCTGTGGTCATGTATGGATGTGAGAGTTGGACTGTGAAGAAGGCTGAGCGCCGAAGAATTGATGCTTTTGAACTGTGGTGTTGGAGAAGACTCTTGAGAGTCCCTTGGAGTGCAAGGAGATCCAACCAGTCCATTCTGAGGGAGATCAACCCTGGGATTTCTTTGGAAGGAATGATGCTAAACATGAAGCTCCAGTACTTTGGCCACCTTATGTGAAGAGTTGACTCATTGGAAAAGACCCTGATGCTGGGAGGGATTGGGGACAGGAGGAAAAGGGGATGACCGAGGATGACATGGCTGGATGGCATCATGGACTCAATGGACGTGAGTCTGAGTGAACTCCGAGAGTTGGTGATGGACAGGGAGGCCTGGCGTGCTGCGATCATGGGGTCCCAAAGAGTCGGACACGACTGCGCGACTGAACTGAACTGAACTGAAGATGTAGCTCAGATGGTAAATAATCTGCCTGCAGTGCATGTCTGACTCTTTGAGACCGTTATGGACTGTAGCCCACCAGGCTCCTCTGTCCATGAGATTCACCAGGCAAGAATACTGGAGTGGGTTGCCACTCCCTCCTCCAAGAGATCTTCCTGACTCAGGGATCGAACCCACATCTCTTATGTCTCCTGCATTGGCAGGTGGATTATTTACCACTAGAGCCATCTGGGAAGCCCCATATATAAATATATAACCACTTTGTGTGTGTGTGTGTGTGTGTGTGTGTGTGTCTATATACATATATATATCATGAGCCCCTTGGCAAGTCATCTAACTGTATGTTCTCATTTAGGTGCATACTTTCCATTGAATGGCTATTCTTTGCCCCTCAGTCCCTCCCCAAAAGGAAAACAAGGCCTCAGCTTTTCTCAGTGCCTCACATGTAGCAATGCCTCAAGTGAATTCTTCACCTCACCAGACTAAAATTTGTCTGCAGAGTTAATGTTGATTTTTTTCACAGTTGCGTCAGCTTTAATAAACATTTGGACTTCATAGTACACAAACTCCAGTGAACCTAAACCACTTTTGAAAGCTGACTACAGCACAATGCTTGAAAGAAGGGAACTAGATATTAATAACATGCTAAATCTGTGGTTTAAGTTGTCATAACTTTCTCATTTTTCCTTTTTTTTTTCTGATTTTCCTCACTGAAACCAGAAATAGGCTGGAAAATTATAGGACAGATAGATGGGTAGATAGACAGATAATAGATAAATGGAGAAATTTCCCATGGTATCTCTGATATATTTTATTCATCAAACAAACATTTGTGGAGGAACTGCCATGTGCCAGGTACTTTGAGTGATACAAATATGAGGCAGACTTTGTTTCTGACTTCAAAAAGCCAATTATCTATGAGGAAAATAGATATGAACATATATATCTGTAATATAAAGTAGGAAGTTACATTGCTATGAGAGAGATACAGATAAGTTGTCACAGGAGTTCAGAGAAAAAAAGAGGCTACCTATATTTAGAAAAGATCAAGTAAAGCTGGTAGCAGAATCCTGGCCTTAAACTTTAAGAACATGTAGAATGTGAACAAGTAAAAACAGGAAGCAAGAATCAATGGGACAAAGGCAGGGAGCCAGAACATTTCTGGGCATGTAAAGAAAGAGCAGGGAGCGTGGAAGGCTGTGGTAAAAGGAGTAACAGGCCACAGGATGGGAAGCTGCACTGGGTTAGAGAACATAGGGCTTTGTGTGCCACGAGGAGTTTGTATTTAAGTAACAGAAAACTTAATAGCTTTTAATAGTTTTCAAGCAGAAAAGTAACATGAGAAGAGCCGTACTTGGGATTAAGCTGCTAATTCAAGTATAAAATCATGTGTAAAAAGGGTTAGAGGGAAGAAGCCAGGTAAGAGTCAGAAGGAGAGGCATGGAGGAAATAAAGATTATAAAAACAGAATCAAATAAATGTTTCATATTCCTGTGTTAATTTGTATTCCAGGAAACTAAGTTCTGTTGAGTTAATATAGAAACAAGCCTTTGATTGATTGGTATCAATACTAGTCACGTGTACCCAAAGGTATGTAGAAAGTTCTCCCAGATCTCTCTCTAAAAAAAACAAATATGAAATATCAATAGCCTCTGAGTGTCCCTTCAAGGTGAATCTTTCTCCTTCAAATACTTAATCTGTTATTAGGATTCTTCAGGGAGAGCTCTAATAATCCCCAGAGGTTAAGGAATGCAGTACACTAGTCACAGAACTCTGGACTAATCACAGAACTCTGGGCCAATTTGTTCCACCTCCAACTTTACTAAGAGTGAAACAGAGCCCCAAAGTGGGAACTGATTTGTCCAGGGAAACATGGCTGGTTAGAACTCCACTCTCCTGAACCCTGTCCCAGCCCCTAACTCACATTTCACTGTGGATACTCTGGGTTGGCTAGAACTGAGGTATCAAAATAAAATAACTCTCTTAATTTGTTGGGCTTAGAACATGGATTTCAAACAAATAGCAAGCAAGGAAGAAGAAGAAAAAACACAAAATATTGCTGTACCAGAAAACTGGAAATCTGCAAGGCAGATTTTTTACTTAAATAAACAGCAAGGTATTACTATCTGGTTGGAATATTGACATACCACACACCTCACTCATTAGGTATCATAAAACACTGAATTAAGTGTAGTATAGCAACTACTTGACTCTGAAAAATACTGGTTACTTAGGCAAATTCCTTATGTCTTACTGAGACTTGTGGTCTCCAAACTTCAAAAATTTTCCATGGAAGATAACAAATATGTTTTTAATAGAATTCATTTGGGGATTTCAGGAAATAACTGAAAATCTGCAGCCTATAGGCATTGCACACGTGAAGAAAAAGGGCATCAATCTCAAAATTCTGGCAAGAAAGGAGTGGCTGTTTCCAAAGATTTTTTCCTTTCCAATAAGCTGCTTGTTAGTGCCAAAAAAACAGCTCATCAGCAATGTTGTTTCATTTCATAGGGATGTTTTGAGAGACAGAAAAAAAATTAGTAATGTGTCCTGTGATTTTTCAAACCTTATGTCCCAAAGCCTATAATAATCTTGCTGCTTTTTATTTTAAAAAAGAAAACCAAATGTTTGAGATTTGATCTTTAAGTCTACTATGTTCACTGCAAGCACATACTTTAACCTTATTACAAGAAGCAACACGTAGTTTCTTTAAATGTTGCCCAGTCAAAAAGGAAAATAAAAAAACCATAGATTCCATTAAGGACTGGGCGTTCTTCTATGTGTAACATAAGTTACAGATAGTAAGAGCCATAGCTATAAAATAGCATTCCCTTACCTCTGGTAGAGGGTTCAACCTCCATTACCCCTAAATCAGGGTGCCCAGGGGGGTCTCATGTGTGCTCATTCCCTAGGCTGCCAGACAGTGTTCCCAGTTCTCCTTGCCTGATAAAAGCAACTGCTGCCAACCTTCCAAGCTTTGCCATCACTGTCCACTGAAGGCACTGCCTCTGTGGCAAGGAGGTCTGAAACCCTGAAGTCCAGCCTCAAGGCATTGGAAGTGTTGCTGATCCTGGCACCAGTATTCATATGATTGATAGGTGCACTCTCTGTGTCCTAAGATTAGCCAAATAAAACAAAACTAACAGACAAATAAACAAAAACTCAGCTCCATTAGTTCTTACTAGATTTTATATTATAGCCATGCTGGGGCCACAAGGCCTCAGAGACAGGCTGTTCAATAGCTATTTGTTGAAAAAATGAGTGAGTCCACCAGGCTGGGCCGCAAACAATCTGATGTTCTCAACTCCATCTGCTGTCCTTTATGCAACCTCTGTAACTTGATTCTCTCTTTTATTGGCTTCACTCTTTTTGGGAGGCAATTCTATAAATAGAATTTCAGAGGGCCCACCTCTACCAGACCCTAGGAATGTCCAGATATGCCTGAATCCTGGGGGCAGAAAACTTACTATCAAGCATTCTCTCTTTTAATATAAATTTATTTATTTTAATTGGAGGCTAATTACTTTACAATATTGTATTGGTTTTGCCATACATCAATATGAATCCACCACAGGTGTACACGTGTTCCCCATCCTGAACCCCTCTCCTACCTCCCTCCCCATACCATCCCTCTGGGTCATCCCAGTGCACCAGCCCCGAGCATCCTGTATCATGCATTCAAGCATTCTTTCTTTGTCTTAGAAAAGGGAATTACAGAAGTGACATACAAAATTTACATCTTATATGATTCTCATCAGATGTTATGAATTGGTAGCCTGCAACCAAATCTCACCAGATGATTTTTTGTTAAGCCTACATGATTTTTAAAGTAATTGAATTAGAATACTCTAAATCAATTGTTCTCATATATACACATGTGTCAGAATTAATCTTCTTAAAAGAGTTCTGGGCTCCACGCCCAGTTTCTGATTCAGTATATCTGGGTTAGGGTCTGATAATTTGAATTTCTACTTAGTCTCTGATGCATTTCTGGTCTGGGGACATACTCTGAGAACCACTTTATGGGGGTTCTCTGTTTTCCCAGACTCCATCACTAGAGCCCACTGTATTTCATCTGGCCTACTTCACTTATTCAAGTTACCCATTTGGCTTTTGAGTTTGAAAGCTTGAAATCATGTACAAGGCCCTGTATCCTGTCTGTTGAAGTAAAATGCTAACTTGAGAGTTAATGATTAGGAAATGAAAGATGTAGAAACAAAGAATTGCTGTTGGACTAGGGAACTGTTAACAATTTAGACTATATATTTCTGCCACCTAGCAGAATCACCGAACTCCCAGTTCCCTGAAAGACATAGATAAAGGCTTGACACATATTCCTAGATTGTTTTTAAAGGAAGCAGCCCCCTCTAGATGAAAACTGCTGACCACAAGAATATAGCCCTAGACTGGCTGAAACCAGAAAATTGATGATGCTTGAAACTTCACCTTGATGTCAACCAATCTAAGAATTGTCTACAAGCTGATCACATACTATAAAAATCCTGACTACATCCTCCAGGGTGGGTCATATGGTTTTGAGGGCATTCACCCACTGTGGCCCCCTTTGCCTGGCAAAGCAATAAAAACTATTCTTTTTTACTTCACCAAAAACTCTGTTTCCGTGTTTCTATTCGGCACTGGTGAACACAGGCCCAGTTTTGGCAACAAGCTGAGTATCAGTATTTCAAGTGAAGATTCATGGAGATGACTGTATTACTCAATTTGTTCCACTTATAACATTTGGATTATACTACTACAATATTATAACATTACAACAAAATGTTCAGTAAATGGTGTTTCTATTACACAGGTCCTTATTCTTCATTATGGCTACTACTGACACTTGATTATTCTTGCGATTACCATCACCTTTTCATCCATGTACGTAAATATGCTTCATATTAGCTAAATACAGAAACGGAAAATGAAAAAGGCCAGATTGCTTATGGCAAATGAGAAAGCAATTCAATTTTTGTCTATTTATGTTCAATACTCTCACTTTTAAAAATAAATGGTAATGTTTCAAGCATATGTACATTTGAATTTCTAACCTGTACTTGGTCAAAGACCAAATACTTCCTAAATGAAAAATACTGATGATATTCATAGCTATAGACTTACAAATTTAAACCTATCATAAAAATGATTATTTTTACATTTTTGTTGTTTACCTTTTTACTGACATACAACAAATAAATAGAATAGCACATACACCTGAAGTGTAAGTCATTCAATTTTCACAAATTTCACTGGTTAGACATGTCTAACCAGTACCCAGAGCAAGAAGTAGAACATCATCAGCCCCCAGAAATCTCCCTCATGCTCCTCTCACAATTTTAACCCCCAGGATAACCACTATCCTGACTTTTAACATCACAGATTTGTTTTGCCTATTCTCTCAATTTATGCAAATAGACTCACATTATATACTACATTGTGTCTGGCTTCTTTTGATCAACATTATTTTTATGAGATTCACTCACATTGGTGTACCGAGTTTGTTCATTCTCTCCAATACTGTATTCCATTGCATGACCATATTACTGCTTATTCATTCTACTGTTGCTGAACACTTGTATCATTTACATTTTGAGGCCATTAGAAAAAGTGCTGCTATACACAAGCTTATATATCATTTGCTATACATACATAGGCATTTCTGTTAAGTGTATACCTAGCCAGGCTTCAGCAATACATGAACCAT
This sequence comes from Aepyceros melampus, assembly GCA_006408695.1. Lineage (NCBI taxonomy): Eukaryota > Metazoa > Chordata > Mammalia > Artiodactyla > Bovidae > Aepyceros > Aepyceros melampus. Next base: position 192,361 of record SJXQ01011342.1, read on the forward strand.
GAACTTACAGATGTTCACGCTGGTTTTAGAAAAGGCAGAGGAACCAGAGATCAAATTGCCAACATCCGCTGGATCATGGAAAAAGCAAAAGAGTTCCAGAAAAACATCTATTTCTGCTTTATTGACTATGCCAAAGCCTTTAACTGTGTGGATCACAATAAACTGTGGAAAATTCTGAAAGAGATGGGAATACCAGACCACCTGACCTGCCTCTTGAGAAACGTATATGCAGGTCAAGAAGCAACAGTTAGAACTGGACATGGAACAACAGACTGGTTCCAAATAGGAAAAGGAGTACATCAAGGCTGTTTATTGTCACCCTGCTTATTCAACTTCTATGCAGAGTACATCATGAGAAACGCTGGACTGGAAGAACACAAGCTGGAATCAAGATTGCCGGGAAAAATATCAATAACCTTAGATATGCAGATGACACCACCCTATGGCAGAAAGTGAAGAGGAACTAAAAAGCCTCTTGATGAAAGTGAAAGAGGAGAGTGAAAAAGTTGGCTTAAAGCTAAACATTCAGAAAATGAAGATCATGGCATCCGGTCCCATCACTTCATGGGAAACAGATGGGGAAACAGTGGAAACAGGGTCACACTTTATTTTGGGGGGGCTCCAAAATCACTGCAGATGGTGACTGCAGCCATGAAATGAAAAGACACTTACTCCTTGGAAGGAAAGTTATGACCAACCTAGATAACATATTAAAAAACAGAGACATTGCTTTGCCAACAAAGGCCCATCTAGTCAAGGCTATGGTTTTTCCTGTGGTCATGTATGGATGTGAGAGTTGGACTGTGAAGAAAGCTGAGCACCAAAGAATTGATGCTTTTGAACTGTGGTGTTGGAGAAGACTCTTGAGAGTCCCTTGGACTGCAAGGAGATCCAACCAGTCCATGCTGAAGGAGATCAGCCCTGGGATTTCTTTGGAAGGACTGATGTTGAAGCTGAAATTCCAGTACTTTGGCCACCTCATGGGAAGAGTTGACTCATTGGAAAAGACTCTGATGCTGGGAGGGACTGGGGGCAGGAGGAGAAGGGGATGACAGAGGATGAGATGGCTGGATGATATCACTGACTTGATGGATGTGAGTCTGAGTGAACTCTGGGAGTTGGTGATGGACAGGGAGGCCTGGCATGCTGCGATTCATGGGGTGGCAAAGAATCAGACACGGCTGAGCGACTGAACTAAACTGAACTGAACTGAACTGACAATTAGAATGGCTGGGTCATAGGGTATGTGTATGGTCAGCTTTAGGAGATATTGCTGGTTTTCCAAAGTGGTTGTACAAATTCATACTCCTTCTAGGAAGTGTACGAGAGTTCTAATTTCTTACATTCTCACCAGCACTTTGGATTTCATTGACACTTTAAAAAAAGGTTTGCTTGGATTAAGACAATGGTGTCTCCATTTGATTTTCACACATTTTAAGTTTACTGTACAATTTCTATCACTTTCAAGAAATTGAGACATGAATCTGTCTTTAATAAATGAATGGGTTTCACAACTAATTTGTAAATCGATATCTTAAATTAGTGAATTTGCTACCTAAGTTAATTTTTCTCCTGCCAACCTGTAATCTAAAGGTTTAACCAACAGTGCTTTGCATTTGTTGACTGGGTGCTGTTACTGCTAGTGATACTGTTTTAGAACCACAATTTTAGTAATGCAGTAAAAAGTTCAAGACCTCACTCTACAGCCTCAGTGATTTCTGGATAATGTCTGCCCACAGGGAAGAATGTTGGTAGTTTCTGGCCAAAGGTTGACTCTAATGATCTGCAACAAAGTTTCTAACATCATGCAGCTCCTCTCATTCTGCTGTAAGTCTCCCTCAAAAACACTGAGATAAAGCACAAATAAAAGACATTTTTTATGTCACTATCAAGGACCAGTCTCAGGTTCCTGCAACTTTCTTTTTTTTTTTGCCAAGGCTGGTTTTCTCCCCAGAATCTCTGGTAGTCAAGTGTTATAATACAGTAAATGTTTTATTAATTGTTCAACTGAGCAGAAATTAGCCTTAGCAAAATCAAGATATTATGTATTTCCTATAAAGTGAAGTCGCTCAGTCGTGTCCGACTCTTTGCGACCCCATGGACTGTAACCTATCAGGCTTCTCTGTCCATAGGATTTTCCAGGCAATAGCTCTGGAGTGGATTGCCATTTCCTTCTCCAGCAGATCTTCCCAATTCAGGGATCGAACCCAGGTCTCCCACATTGTAGACAGATGCTTTACTGTCTGAGCCACCAGGGAAGTCCGTATGCTTAGTGTTAATTTCTTTCCTTTGCTTGTTTATTTCTTTCCTTTGACTTCTAGTGATTTCTGACTTTGATACTTTGCATCTTAAATTTTGTTGGTTCACCTGGTAATTACAATATTTACATCTTCCTTCTCTTAATATTTTACAGCTTAACATGTAACTTCTCATTCCATATTTATGACTTTTAACCAGCAGCTGGATAAGCAGAAAATCACTGATTTGTATGATTTTATTTTTTAAAAGTATAAAAGCTTCAATTAAAAAAAAAGATATATACTCATTTTTAAAAAATTCAAGCAATTTAGAAAAGTATAACAAGTAAAGCAAAAGTTTGCTTCCTCTTATCACTCAGAAATTAACCATTGCTAACATTTTATTCTAGACATCTCTCTATGCCTATCTACAGATAGAAGGTTAGACAAACAGAAAGATAAAAAGATGTTACTACAATTGGATCACACAACAGTTAGTGGTTATTAAAAAATCACCAGTTAAATTTAACAAAAGAAATGCAAACTGAATGATATGAAATAGCTGAACTTCATATAAATTTTTAATCACATTTCAGTCATAATTTAGAGATTGGGCTGGTCTCCCTCCTGATAGCTAACTCTTGGCTAAGCCTAGAGGAATTTCTTGATTGCATATCCAGCCATTCTAGTCGCCTCAATCTCTGATAGTTCATCTTATCATAATGTGTGTTTTTGTCAATAACTTGTTACTTTCTGTAAAAAGATAAAATGAAAGGAAGGAAGAAAAGAAGGAAGGAAGATCAGTTTCTATTTCAACATCTGTATTTCAGTTTGTCATTTAGTGGTCCCATTAATTAAAGGGCCATGTAAATTGCAGATGATTCTTGCTGAGCATTATAGGGTGGACTAGTTTTTTTTTGTTGTTGTTGTTAAATAGGTCTGACCTTCCTACTTCATTCTGGAATAGGTCCAAAGGACCATTATGGTGTGGTCACATCAGAGATTATGGTAACCTGCCTGATCTATATCCTTTTACTGTGGAAGGAGTTTGCATTGAAAGTCTAGTCTTGTTCAATCTGTTTTATGCAGCCTGTTATTGCTATGAGGCTTCTTTTTTTATCTGCAAAATTCTAGTGAGATTATCTTTAGATCATGAGCACAAAACCCCAGAGCAGTGGTAGCTAACAAAAAAGACCCATACAAATGACATAAAAATGTTGATGGGTTGTGTATTTATGCTCTGCACAATGACACAACTATGAACTTTCAGAATATCTGTGTAATGTACCAAGCAGCACCAGGGAAACTCTATACTCAGTCCTTAAATTAACTACATAGAGCACAGTGTTATCAATTGCATCTCATAAACTAGACTGTAAAGATTCTCATAAGGCTATAATTGAACATGAACTGTATATTCCTTAAGAAAGACCAGCATGATCCAGACAAATGCAAGGAAAAGAACTAACACATCTTGAGCTTCTATTTTTGTGCCAGATAAGCTGTTTATAGGTTGTCCTTTGCATTCTCAAACAACCCTGTGGAATCAGTATTGTTTGTATTTTCATGTTACAGACAAGTAAACAGGGCTTTGAAGGAGCTGATGTAATGAAGCAGAATCTGAATCTAGATCTGTCCAACATTAGGACTTTCATCCTGAGCTGTTCTCTCTTCCTGCAAACTGTTATCTCAAAAAACAATTCAGACTATACATCAAATGAAGGTTGGTGCAAGGATGATATGGGCAGTTAATGTATGACTCCACTGCTTGATCATTCCTCAGAGCATCAGACCCACTACTCCAGTAAGGTCATCTATGTTCTCTCAGAGTCACACTTAACATTAGATGGATTTGGGTACTGCCTGTGCCTGCCACCTGATGCTGCCAAGGGAAATGGAAGAACAGCTGCTGGAAAGACTTACTAATTCCTTTGAATAGTTTGTGACATTATCTAAACTTTAGATTCTAAAGGGCTTTGTAGATACTGCAATTTAAGAAAAAAATATATCAAGATATATCTGGAAATAAGAGAATGAGAGGGTTTTTGAAAATTTTTGTTAGTAGTATATAGACTTCTCAGATAATGTATATGAAATTTAACCCCAAGTTATGACTACTTGTGTGACAGTTTTGGCATTAAGAGACGGAATTCTATTTGAAAGGTCATGTGCACATTTGAGCAACCTGATATCAAGTGATCTTATTAGGGAGATTACATCGTAGACTTGTGATATTAAAAGCATTTTTTAAAAGTCATGAGCTGCTTAAAGGTAAAAACTGATTGTTTATGTGGTATATTTGTCTTAACAAATTTAATACCATGGAAAACTAAGTTTAAAAATGGATTCACTGTTTCATCACACTTTGTGACTTAAAAAAGCTCTCTAAAAATACTTGGGTAGAAAACTCATACCTCCTAAGAAACAGAGGGTATTCTCAATTAAAGTGTGATAGACCACTTGACAGCAGGGACAACTTCTGTACATAATGTTCTAAAGAAAAAAATATCAGTGATTTCCCTAACCTAACATCATATGTTCCATATGTATGAATGGTGTGGGAACTGGAGGAAAGAGGGTGTTAATTCTTATTTTATTTTATAACTGGAGAAACTGAGAGAAGTGTTGGAAGTTATCATAGTGTTCATGGATTCATACACTTTTATCTGTATTCACATTCTTTCTAAGCAGAACAACTCTATTTTGGTTCGGATCAAGAAGGCCATGCCTTCCTCCTTGTTTCTAATCTGCTCTAATACAAAAACTGCAATAGCCATGCAACTCTCCTCTGGCTCCCTGGCCTTGCTTTATGCCTGTGGTTGGGAATGGCACTTCACTTGTTTTTTGGTTTTAATTTACTAAAATTACTATTGAGATAAGACTTACAACGCCTTTATATCAAAACTTTTATATGTAAACTTTTGATATAAAACATTTTTTATATATAAAAGAATTACTTTTATACCAAAGTAACTGAGTACCATTCATGAATGATTGATTATGTTCTTCCACTGATAACACTTTTCAGACATCTCTCATGTTGAAATGAAACAAATGATCCAGACTAAGGCACACAGGATTCAGATTCACCTTGGAAATTTATTTCTCATACACTGAAGAAAACTGTTAAGCTGCAATTGCTTAAAAACAAAAAGTAAAAGAATCAAAGGAAAAGAAAACAGTTAATACCCTAAAGAGAAATGAACTCACCATCACATTTTTCTAAGTATAGTTCTCCCTTTGAGAACCTTCTGTATGATACTCCCCTTTTGGCTTCACAGCCTGCACAACCCAGAGAAAAACCTCTGATTATAGAAACTTTCCATGTGGTGAAATTTTAGGTTCCCCTTTCCCCTACCCACCCCCACCTTCTGCACAAATAGTTTCACCATCTGTCTATAACACAGCCTGAAATTCCATCCATTAAATATATTCCTTCAGATTACATATGTACCCATGTATTTTAAAAATCATAATCACTTCAACATTCCCATCAACCAAATACAGCTATTTATATTGTTTTAACTATCTCTGATATTTCCAGTGCTTCTGCAGATATTTTTAATCATACAGACAGTCGGTGAATGCATGTTTAGTTCTGCTTACTCATTTGATGTTGTTTAGAATATCCATATGCCAATACCAAGCACATATTTATCACATTAATCTTAACGTCAGTGCATTTTCCTTTGATAATTTACAATGTATAAGGAATTTGAATTGTTTTAAGTTTGTTTTCATAAACATTTCTGCATTAAATGTTATTGTACACATTGGCTTGATTCTGACTTTTTGAGATTATTTTCTTAAATGATCTTAAATTTTTGAAAGTAGAAATCCTGGGTCAAAGAATGGCAATATTTTAGTATCTCATTTCATTTTTCTAACATGGTTAAACCTACTCCACTGAAAGATAAGATTGATTTGTAATGCTATCAGCAACATTTGAGTACCAGTCTCTGTATACTGTTTAGTTCAGTTCAGTCGCTCAGTCGTGTCCGACACTTTACGACCCCGAGACCCACAGCACGCCAGGATTCCCTGTCCAACACCAACTCCCGGAGCCTACCCAAACTCGTGTCCATTGAGTCAGCGAAGCCATCAAACCATCTCATCCTCTGTTGTCCTCTTCTCCTCCTGCCCTCAATCTTTCCCAGCATTAGGGTCGTTTTTAGTTAAAAAATATACACATAGTATTATATGTGCATAGCTAGAACTCATAATTGTTAATTTTATTTTTTTATTAAACAAGGTGATGATTTTTCAGTTATGTTCCAGTATAGTTCTTTCATCTGGAAGGTCTAGAGTCTGGATGTTGATCTTACGGTTCTGCATTAAGATCATACAGCAAGAAAGTGACTGAATTAAGATTTGAATTTAAATTTGTCTGAGCAGCAGCAGCAGACTTCAAATCACTCCAGCATAAGGAGAGGGGACTGGGCTGGAAGGTTGTGGGGGAGCTGGCCACAAATATAGGAATTTTTTTGGTATATTTTATAAATTAAAAAATTTTAATACTGTATTAGCTTCATTGCTAAACAGAGTATTCATACTGAATAGTATATATGTAATTATAAACTGAACTCTTGCTAGGAAACAGAACATTGTTAATATTTTAGAAGCTCTGTGTGGGTTCTGTACTCTCTTCTAGAAGTAACCTACATAACCTACTCTCCCATTTCTGTGATTTTTTTTTCCTTCGCTTTTCTTTATAATTTTACCCTTTATGTATGCCTCTCTAAATCACACATTGATTGGGTTTTATCTGTTTCCAGACATCATGTAAATGGAATTATACTGTCTGTATTCTTCCTAACTCAATATCATGTTTATAAGATTAATTTATATTAATACATATAGCTATAATTTATTGAGCTTTACTTCTGTATAGTTGCAATAGTTTTATATACTGTATAACAAACTGCCACAAATTTAATGACTTAAGACATCATTTATTATCTCAGTTTCCACAGGATCAAGAGTCCAAGTGTGACTTAACTTGGTCCTTTCCTTGGAGTCTTACAGGTAGTAATCAAAGTGTCAGCCAGGCTATATTCTCACCTGAAGGCTTAACTGGGGAAAGATTGACTTTCAATCTCATTCAGATTGTTGACATAAAGCATTTTCTTGCACCAATCATGGAGTGATATTCCCTCACCCTGCCATACAAAATAATCTAGTCAAGAGATGAACATCTCATGATCTTTGTCATGTTTGCTCAGAAGCAAGTCATATATTTTGCCTGCATTCAAGTAGAGATTATGTACAATATAATAGCAGGGGTAGAGATTAGGGGCCAATTTAGAATTCTGCTAACCACAACAGTAATGTAGTATTTATTGTATGTGTAAACCATAATTTATTTATCTAGTCTACCACTGATGGACACTTAGATTGTTTCTGGTTTAGGGGCTGTGATGGTTAATTTTTTGTGTTAACTTGGCTGGGTCACCATGCCCAGATTTTTAGATGTTTTTGTGTGAGTGTTTTTGGATGATATTTAAATTCAAATTGTTGAACTTTGAGCAAGGCAGATTGCCCTCTATAATGTGAGTAGATCTCATTCAATCAGCTGAAAGTCTGAATGGAACAAAAGACTGACCTTTCCTGAGCAAGAGGTAAATCTGCCAGCAGACTGCACTTTATCTGCAACATTGACTGTTTCTGGTTCACCAGCAGACTGTCTTTGAACTCACTGTAGCTATTTCCTGAGTCTCCAGTATGCTGGCTCCCCCATCAAATTTTGGACTTGCCAAGCCAAATGGCATGAACCAATTCCTTAAAATACCTGTGTGTGTGTATGTATACACGGATATACACACATAGAGATCTGATTAGTTCTGTTGCTCTTGAGTACCTTGACTAATACAAGGGCTATAATTAACAATTATTCCATGAATGTTCTCTGTATATCTCCTGATGAACATGAGGAAGAGTTACTGGGTATATACTAGGAGTAGAATTCTTAGGCTGTAATGTGTGTCTCTATTCACCTTTACAAGGTAATGTCAAGCTATTTTTAAAAGTTTTTATGCTCATTTATACTCGGAGAAGGCGATGGCATCCCACTCCAGTACTCTTGCCTGGAAAATCCCATGGACAGAGGAGCCTGGTAGGCTGCAGTCCATGGGGTCGTGAAGAGTCGGACATGACTGAGCAACTTCCCTTTCACTTTTCACTTTCTTGCATTGGAGAAGGAAATGGCAACCCACTCCAGTGTTCTTGCCTGGAGAATCCCAGGGAAGGGGGAGCCTGGTGGGCTGCCATCTATGGGGTGGCACAGAGTTGGACACGACTGAAGTGATTTAGCAGCACATACTCTTACCAGCACAGCTGAGTTCCTAGTAATACAACTGCTCAAATTTTTGTCAATATGACTGTGTGTGTGTATTAGTTGTTCAGTCAGCCCGATTCTTTGCAACACCATGGACTTCAGCCCACCATGCTCCTCTATCCATGGGATTTTCTAGGCAAGAGTACTGGAGTGGATAGACATTTCCTTCTCCAGGAGATCTTCTGGACCCAGGGATTGAACCCAGGTCTCCTGCACTGCAGGCAGATTCTTTACCCACTGAGCTACCAGGGAAGCCCTTATGGCTCAGCTGATAAAGAATCTGCCTGCAATGTGGGAGACCTAGGTTTGATCCCTGGGTTGGTATGAAATGCTATCTCATTATAGTTGCATTTTCTTCATAAGTGATTAGGTTGAACATGTTTTCATGTGTTTATGGGCCATTTAAGTTTCTTCTTTTGTGAAAGATTTGGTCAAGTCTCTTGCTTTTTATCCACTAAGTATTTTACCATTTTCTTATTGACCTATAGCAGCTCTTATATATTCTAAGTATTAGATCTCAGCAATATGCTATAAATATCTTATAGTTCTTTCCTTGTCTATGATGTCTTTTGATGATCAGAAATCCTTAATTTTAATGTAGTTTACATATCACCTTTTTTCTCTGTGTTTAGCATTTTATGCTTCAAGAAATCCTTCTATACTCTGCTGTCTTGAAAATGTTTTCCTACATTATCTTTCAAAGGATTTAATTTTGCCTCTGACTCATTGTTCTTTATTTCTCTCAAGAATTTATTTTGAAGAGTTAGATATTATTAAGAAACACTGGAAGGATGTACTGCCTCAGGACACTACGTGGTTAGGACACACAAAGAGGTATCAGAATGGATGAAAGATATGCTTAAAGCTCCAAAAGATAGAAAGACACTAAAATAAATGTCTATTATCTCACAGTTTTGCCTAGGTTTAGTTATACAACTGTAATTAGAATAATCTATGGCAATTCATGGGGTCACAAAGAGTTAGACACGACTCAGCGACTGACTGACTGACTGACTGATGACATAATTGAGTAGTGAAGGTGTTAGTTCTTCAGACGTGTCTGATTCTTTGCAACCCCATGGACTGTAGCCCACCAGGTTCCTCTGTCCATGGAATTCTCCAGGTAAGAATACTGGAGTGGGTAGCCACTCCCTTCTCCAGGGACTCTTCCTGACCCAGGGATCAAACCTGGGTCTCCCTATTGCAGGCAGATTCTTTACCATCTTAGCTACCAGGGAAGACCGTAATTAGAATAACCTATGACATAATCCTTAAGAAACAAAACACTGTAACTCAAAAGGACAATTCATTTGAACTCAAAAACATTTAAACAGTTCCATTTATTTTACTCACAACCTTGGTAAAATAAATTGAAAAGCATAATTTTTAAAAAATACGCAGACAGTTTTACTTCTTTTACTTCTTTATTTCCCCTTGCTTTGCTACCTAGATAGGACCTCCACTATAATTTGAATAGAAGGTGGGAAAGTGGGAACTTCTTGTTCCCAATTTTAGGAGGAAAGCATTCAACATGTGACTAACAGAACAAACCTGACTAACTTTTGTGCTCTGTTGCCTGGGCTTAGTCATACTGGCTCTGCACTTTTGTGTTACCTTTAGACTTAAACATACATGATAGTCCATTCTTTAGGTCATTCATATAGAGACTAAAATGTTGCATAACAGAGAATAACATGTCTTGTTGGAGGTTGAGAGGAATACTGTGCCCAGATTTACAAGGACAGCTGCAAGAAAAAAGGTTTATCACATCTTCTCTAGGGTCTGACCAGCACCAAAAAGTTCTAAACAACCAGGCATTCCTCTTCCCTTTTTAGTATGAAAAAAAGCCTGAATTCTAATTTGGATAAGATGATATTCTATAACATTAGTCTATCATCTTCTCAGTCTGATGGCTTTCCAAATAAAGTTACTGTTCCTTGCTCCAATACTTCATCTGTCAATGTATTGGCCTGTCATGCAGAGAAGAGTACAAGCTTGGACTTGGTTAGCATGATCATTAAGTTGGTATCAGCTTAGGTTTTTATGAGCTTGAGAAAGCTCCTTCTTATTTCTAGTTTGCTAAAGGATAAGTGTGTAATGTATTTTGACAAATGCTTTTTATTCATATATGGAAATGATCTCTTTTTTTGCCTTCTTTATTCTGTTACTGTGGTTATAGTGATTGACTTTTGAGTCTTAAACCAACCTTGCATTCTTGGGCTAGATGCTTGAATTATCATGGGATATTATTCCTGTTACATATTGTTAGAATCAATTAACCAATTCTTTCAAGGATTTTGACTCTGTTCATGAAAGTATTGGTAGATAAATTTCTTTTCTTGTCTTGTCAGGTTTTAAGATCAGGTATGGTTACAAGCAAGCAGGAAGATACTCCTCCCTTCTCTATTTTACATAAGAATTTTTGTAAGATGAATGTTATTTCTTCAGTGACTGCTTGATATTATAATAGAATTCACCAGTGAATCATCTGAATTTAGATTTCTCTGTTATGGCAAGTTTTTGACAATATATTTAAGTTATTTAATAGATAAAGGACTATTAATATTTTCTGCTTAATCTGTGTTGACTTTGGTAAACTGCATTTTTCAAGCAATTTACCCACTTTAAGTCATCAGATTTTTGGGTACAGAGTTTTCTAATATTGTCTTATTGTCCTTTAATGTCTGTAGCTTTTACAGTGATAACTTCTCTTTTATTTCTGATATTAGTCATTTATGTTACATCTTTTTCTTGATCAGTTTTAGAATTTGTGAATTTTGTTGATATCTGAAGATTTTCAGCTTTTGGCTTTCTTAATTTTTCTCTCTTGTTTTTATGTTATGTCTTTTCCAAGGTTTTGAACTTGTCTTGTGACCTAAGACAAACAGAATGCGAAGATATTTCTCCAGCGAAGATCTAGTTCAGGGTCTGCAACAATAGTAAGCTATGTGCAAGTTCTGCACGAAGAGAGAAGAACTCCTTTATAGAGGGAAAAAGAAGCTGGGAGGGTTATAGTAAACAAAGGGCTTTCATTGGCTGAGTCTTTCCAGGAAATAAGAAGAGTCTTTCTTCTTCATGTTGGGCTCTACTATTGTCCTAGGGCATGAGAACTCTCCATTCTGATTTGCTGATTCTGTTTAATTAAGGTTTCCATTTACTAACTTTTTTACAGATTGAGAATACATTTTCTTCACTCATAAAGCCAATATATCAGTAATGTAAATAACTGAGAAGACCCCACCTCTCCCGTTCAGTTTCATGGAAATAGGCAGTCTTAGATCAAATTCCCCAGAAGTAGAATCTAAGATAGGGATTTGGGTGCATGTGGATTATTGAGGGAACATTCTTTGGGAAAAACTTGTAAAAGAGAGAAAGGAGCATAGCAGGGAAGCAAAAGAACTGCCAAGCAAGGATTTGGTATTAGATAATGTGTAGCCTTGGCAAAATTTACATAGGGGAGGGCTCTGGATATAAACAGCACCACAGACCTGTCATCCTTTTTGGCAATAGGGCTGGATTTTGATACATCATCTTATTTGACCACTGGTTGTGGGTCATATATGGAAAGGCCATAATTTCCTGAGTGAGTTGGTTCCCATTGGTTGACGGAAATTTTCTGGAGAAGAAGGTTAGTTGTAAACCACTAACGGCCACCTCCCACAGGAGCTGGGGTTAGGTGCTTCTAGCAAGAAAAGGAGATCTGCAACTGTGCTAGTCAACATACAGTACTAGTCAAACAAAATAGAATTTTCAGGTGGAGAATATGCATTGAATATTTAATCACATGCCTTTTAAACAATAAAATGTTTTTGATAGTGTTTAAAGAACTACTTGAAGAATTACTATTATTCCAATAGTGATCCTTACTCAGAGGAATAATATCCTCATATATACATAAGGCTTAAAGTAAGAAAGAATAGAACACAAAGTTGATGTATTAGTTAGGAAAGACTGAACCATTATAAAATTTAGACCACAAAATGTAATGGCTCTAAAGAAATTTCTTTCTCTCTCAATAATCCAGGTTGAGGTAGGAAGCTGAGAAACTAGCAGAGAAGGCTCTTCCCTCAAGTTCACCCAGGAACTTGAGCTGATTACCACTTTAACCCTTCAGCATGTGGCTTCTAAGATTGTCATGGGCATTGCCATCCAGTGGATTTGCTGTATCAGTTATAGACTGCTAAATAACAAACTCAGAAGCTTAAATCAAAACTGTAAGACTGACTATTTCATGGTTTTTGCAGATCAGAAATTTGGGAGTGGCTTAGGTGAATGGTTCTGTCTCAAGATTTCTCATGACTTAACAGTCAGATATCTGTTGTAACTACAGTCAACTAGGGCTTTCATTGTGGCTCAGTTAATGCTGGTTGTGGGCAGGTGGCCTCAGCTTCTTGCTACACAGGCCTCTCTCTAGGACTGTTTAAATATCCTCATGGTGTGGCAGCTGGCTTCCCTCAGAGAAAGTAATCTAAAAGGACAAGGAGAAAGTCATAACATCTTTTATGATCTAGACTTGGAAATCATATTCTATCTCTTTTGCAATATATAGGTCAGCTATATTCAGTGGTGGGATTCCCTGGTGGCTCAGCTGGTAAAGAATCTGCCTGTAATGCAGGAGATCCTGGTTCAATTCCTGGTCAGGAAGATCTGCTAGAGAAGGGATAGGCTATACACTCCAGTATCCTGGGATTTCCCTTGTGGCTCAGGTGGTAAAGAATCCACCTGCAATGAGGATACCTGCGTTCAACCCCTGGGTTGGGAAGATCCCCTGGAGAAGGGAAAAGCTACCCACTCAGGTATTCTGGCATGGAGAATTCCATGGACTATATAGTCCAAGGGGTCCCAAAGATTGAGACATGACTGAGCGACTCACTCCAGTACTCTTGCCTGGAAAATCCCATGGATGGAGGAGCCTGGTAGGCTGCAGTCCATGGGGTCACGAAGAGTCGGACACAACTGAGTGACTTCACTTTCACTTTTCACTTTCATGCATTGGAGAAGGAAATGGCAACCCACTCCAGTGTTCTTGCCTGGAGAATCCCAGGGACGGCGGAGCCTGGTGGCTGCCATCTATGGGGTAGCACAGAGTCGACATAACTGAAGCAACTTAGCAGTAGCAGCAGAGTGACTTTCACTTATATTCAGTGGAGGAAAGGATTACACAGGTACATAAATACCAGGAATCAAGAATCATTGAGAACTACCTTGGAGAAGGGCTACCATCTTGGAGAAGCATTGTGGAAGGTATTCACAGGTCAAGACTACTTATATTCTATTAGAGTAAATTTATCACACATCTAAATAGCAAGAAAAGCAAGGACATGCAAGATAGCTGACCAGCCATGTGTCTTTTGTTATAGTGGGAGAAGGGGGCAGGGCAGTATTTAGATGCACATCTGGCAGACTCTACTACAATCTGGAAAATGAATCAGGAAGAGAAAATATTCAAGAGATGAGTAACTAAAATAAAAACAACAAAAGTTGATTTTAGTGAGCAAATTTCCAACTATGTGTATCCATGCCAACATAATGTTTAAAAATTTCTTTCTAATTTCATGAAATTGTTCTTGCCAATAGCATCTCAGAGGCAAAAGCTTTGAAATTCCAATAGGTTATCTGAAAAGCCAACATCCTAGTCTTAGCTTTAACGAATGTTTTCAATTTATTTTAAGTGACATTAAAAAAAAGTGCAAAAAAGTACTAATGTCTATGAGTGAAACCCAAGACATAAACACAACAGAGAAAATGTAATTTGTCTGCATACTCACTATCTAGAAAACTAGAAACTTAAGAACAAAATAGCCCACCCCTTCTTTGAGAACCTCCCTTGAGAAAAATGTTTCCTACGCACTGATTTAGGTCACAGATCAAATAATTCTCATTGCATTTCCTCTGAAAACAGTAAAACTTCAGATAGAAGACATAAGCATTCAATTAAAAAATATTTTCAATTATTTTCACTTAATGAGGAAGAGACAACCTTAGTTGTAACATGAACTTCAAGTGTGGGAAATTTTTCTTCCTAATTTGGCTGTCATATTCTGCATCAAGGAATTCTAATTCAAAACATTATTCATTTGTCCTAAACATTTAACAGCTAAAAACTAGTTTTGCTCATATTTCTCTTGAGGAGAGGAGAAATTCTTTTTAAAGTAAGTTTATTTGACTGTACTTGGTTGGAACGACAGAAATAGCACTTGTAAAAATTCTATACTCTCCGAATTGTTTCATGCTGCCTTGTTACTGCAATAATTTAAGGATAATATAGCCTTATTTCAAGGTCTGTTAGTCCTTTAAATGTGAAGAATTATGTAAATCAGGTGGCAAAATTCTGGTCATGGATTATCATCACTCTGTGACAATTTAGTTTATGATAAAAAATGATGCAAATATAGTAATACATTATATGTGTTCAATGGAATACATTATATGTGTGCAATGGAACTTAAAAGTTTTAACCCTGAGACTGGGAGCAGTCATGGTGGGAGCAGAACACATACAGGAAAATAAAACTGAGAACCTTGACTCACTCAGTCATTTGCTAGGAAATGTTAGGCAAGTCATTTAGTCTCTTTGAGCTCTGGTTTCCTCATTTAAACTGGGAATACTAACAACGTCCTCACCAAGGTATCTGTGGATTAAAGGAGGGAAAACAATATGAAGGCACTTAGCAAACATTTACACAGTACTCAAAGGTTTTGCCAGAAATAGAATTTTAGGAAAGAAAACTCAGAGATGCCAAGTGACAAGCCCACGATCACATATTCAAGGACATTTTCTAGTGTAATTACCACTCCATTATGTTTACCCCAAAGCCTCTTGCAAGGAGTCTATATACCAGTTAGTTGCAACATGATGGGTACAGGACCTAACTGGTTTTATATATAAAACCAGAGTTTCTGTTTTTGTCAGCAGGTCAAGGGTAGGGCCTGATCATTTCCATTTCTAACAGTTCCTAGGGTATTGATTTTGCTGGTTGGTTTGCTGAGAGGCACCCAGAAAATCTTTTCAATTGGTCAAAATGGCTCAGGGAAAAGAGATGAAGTGTGATTCTCTCAACAAAGTTTAGTAAGCTCAAAGTACACGCATTCACAATTGAGAGAGAGAGAGAGATGGCAATAAGGAAGCATAGAAGCATGGTAGAATCATGTCTCAAAAAGAATTATACCATGGTCATTGGCAAGTAGAGCAGACAAGAGTCAAACAGGTTAAAAACTCTACTAAACTTTTAGGAGAACTGTATTTGAGCCACCTACCTAGACCAAAAGAGACTGTAATTATTTTGAGATTTAAAACAACCCTTGGTCTTCTCATTGTCCACCATCAGAAACTGGGGTGAGAAAATTGCTTAGTCCTGAAGGAGGCATATTTCTCAATGTCTGTTTCAGATTCAGCCAAAGAGGAAAATGAAAAAGAAAGACTCTTTCAAAAGGTGTAGCCAGAGGCCACAAAGAACGGTGAGCAAAAGAAGTGTCTCAAAATCAAGGTGTAATTAGATAACATTCGTTAAGGAAGGTGGCCCTCAAAAATTCTCCCCAGCAGGATTTCAGAATTCCTGCAAAACCCTATTTGCTGTGTATTTGCCATTTCTCCCAAGGAGAGTATTTATTACAATTATCTTGTTTTCCTATGCTACCATTATAAATATATATATATTACAATTCACAGGTACAGGTAGAAGTAGCATCATGATTTGAAACTACCACATCTTATGCAAAGGTCTCAGATTATGTACTTCATGCCATAATTGTATGGGATTTTGAGGTTTTCTTCCTTAGGGAGTGGGTGAGTATATTTTGCATGTTATAAATAGAGTTAAATATTTGGTGACCAAAAGGGGATTAGCCATTAAGGTTGTTCTAAACATTCTGGTTCGTCTTCCAGAGATACGATAGGATTGTACTTCCATGTCCTTTGGCATTAGATATACATAGGTAATTTAGATTGGCCAATGAATTGTGGGTAAAAATGATATTTCTCACTTCCAGGCAAGTCCTTTGAGAGCCAGTGCATTATTCATGCTTCTCTTCTCTCCTATTGCAGTGATCACAGAAACACATGTTGAGATTTGGTCCCTGAGTCACCATGATTCACAGACCCTCTTGCTGACGGGATTCTGCAGGTAGAGTGAGGAAGATATAAATACTTGTTGTGATAAGCTTCTGAGATAAGGGGTTGTTGGTTACTATAACAAAAGGCAGCACAAAAGGCTTTAACTCATTGAGACCACTTCCTGCACAAAGGAACTTCACAGGTAAGATCAATTTCAACCAACCTGAGGTTAAGGTTTTTTCCCTTAACTAACCTAATAAATTGTATTTCCAAATAGCAGGTGAAATTGTTTGCCAAAAAACTCTGTCATTGATAGAAGCAATAAACTAATCTCCAACATCTATGTTCAGCCATTTCATTATAGACTTTGGCTACAACCTGTGCCATACAGCATGAAATGAAAGGCAATTATCTGGTGAATTTTGTCAGGTTAGATGACTAATATGGATAATCAGACTTTAAACAACATTTTCCCACAATGTAGCAAAATTTTGTTCTCCCTTGAGTTACCCCAAGATAGAAGCTGAAATTTTTACTATATTTTACCTTTCTAGGAAAAGTTGATAGGAACAAACAACTGGTGTTGAGGAGGGAATGAATCTCCAACAGAATTTTATAAAGATAAACCACATTCTCATTTCAGTAATTATATATATATGGGTATATATATTGTTACATTTCCATACAATTTTTAATATTATTATTTTTAAAGCAATTATTACATTTATTTGTATTTTAAATTTGTATACAACCATGTAGCTTCCCAGATAGGGATTAAACTAATTAAGGAGAGTGCAACAATTATAGAAAGAGTTTTTTTTTTCTTTGTAGAATGAAATCATAAATAGAACTCATCAGCCCAGCATCATTTAATTGACAAGAGTTTTCATAAAGAAAAGAGTCTAGGAATAGTTCAGCACAAGAGGCCTCACACAGAGGCCACAAATGACCCCTGTATTTCAGAAAAGCAGAGTGGAAGAAAAATACTACAGTCATGAGGGCCTTAACAAAAGTTTACTCTTTGCCCTGTCAAAAACATATGACTACTTAGCTTGTGATTTGTGGGTTTCAGGGTAAGCAAAAGAGTTTTGTAACTCTAAAGAAACTTTTAGATTCTTAAAGCGAACCATGAGTAGGCAGAGGGTATGCTGGAGAAGGAAATGGCAACCCACTCCAGTATTGTTGCCTGCAGAAACTCATGGACAGAGGCTCCTAGTGGGTTCCAGTCCATGGGGTTGCAAAGAGTTGGGCATGACTGAGCTACTAACACAACAACAACAATAACAATAATGCTATGCACACAGGGTGGAGTGACCATAAAGCTAATGAAGCATGCATTTCAGGACTCCTCCCTTGCACAGGCCTCCTCCAAGGTCCTAGGAAAGGATGCAACAATTTTCTATTTATAATTTTTTAAAGCAGTGCCCCATATATCACATAAGCTTCAGCCTCTGAACTTACATCCGTTTCTATATGGAGGTAGCAAGCTGACTGGAAAGCATTGTCACATCTTCAGGTGTTGTGGGTCAGGTGCAGGACACTCACAAATAGGAAATTAATCCTTCCCAGAGGAAAGGAGGTGTGAGAGTGGTACCAGCTACAAAACGGCTGGGCCTGGGACAAAATGAAAATGTAGGGCCAGAAAACATATTTTGTTAAAGGGACTAAAATATAAATCTTTCTCCTTTCTTCCACTTTCTCTCTCTCAACATGACACAGAGTTTTAAAGTTGGTATTTAATGTAGTGCTGTCTCAGGCATGGAGATCCTTGTGCAGTGAATGTAGAATCTTTCACACAGTGGAGAGGTGACCCCTGTTAGCCACTAACTGCTGCCATCAGCCACAACACCAATGCACTGCTTCCCAGTCAGGGGTGAGGAAGTCTCCTCTTCCCACCAGCCTACTGCCCCAACCCACAGTGGACAAGAGACCCCTGGATACAGTACATTCCTGCCTCAGGGGTGGGCTAGAGACTCATTCTGCCAAGTCCCTGAATGACATGCTATATTGACATTTCCCCAAGGATGGGATTGTCACTTCCATGTCCACCTGACCCCAACCTCTCTATGTCTACACCTAGGTCCCCACAGGGGTCAAGGGAAGCAGCCACTACTTGGAGGAGGCAGTAAGGGGGAAGCTGGATATGTCCTGGGAATGAGAGAACAGGGCGGTGGGCAATGGAAAATCCATCCAGGGAGGTGGTGGGAGGTGGGGCTGTGCATGGGCTATGGGATACATGTTTCACTGCCCTATCAGAGACTGCATTTACAAAACACAAATCTAAAGATAAAAGTACTAAAGAACTTCAAGACGATGACCACAGACCATTTAAACTCTGAGCACAGCGTTCCTAGGAGGCTGCACCAAGCAGGTGGTCCTGCTTGAGGGCTTCATGTACCAGCCAGATTTTCACTCACTCACTCACCCATTTTGATCGTTGTGTGTGTTAGTTGCTCAGTCATGTCTGACTCTTTGAGATTCCATGGACTCGAGGCCACCAGGCTTCTCTGTCCATGGAATTCTCCAGGCAAGAATACTGGAGTGGAGAAGTATTCCCTTTTCCAGAGAATCATTCCAACCCAGGGATCAAACCCTGGTCTCCTGCATCTCAGGCAAATTCTTTACCGTTTGAGCTACAGGGAAGTCCTATTTTGATCATTAAACTCTACTATTTAAAGACTTTAATCTCACTGTCAATTGAAATCTCATTTCCCTGTCTCCCAAAGCAGAACTGAGCTGGGACCCTGATCATTAGGGGGCCTGGTTCTGAGATGTCTCTTCCTTTGCTCTTCCAAAGTTGAACTTTGCAGTGTTGGGCAGGATAGGCAAGTGACTTGGATAAAGATACCTTCCTCTTTTGACAGGTTGTTGCTTCTCTCTGGTTAACCTTGTTGTTCTGAAGTTGCCTTCTGTGTGACAGTCCAATTTTGCCCTCCTTGTAGGGTGCGTGTGTGAATTCTTCCAAGGTAAGGCCTGCCCACCACAGGAATTCCTTAAGTAGGAGGTGTCACCCCAACTTTATGGTTTCACAGCTTTCCACCTGGCCCCTCAATGCTTTATCTCACAGCTTAACATGCTTGTTACTGGCCTTTCCTGCTCCTCCTCTGCCCTCTTGGTTTAGGGTGGGAAGGGAAGACTCCTTCTTCTCCCCCAAGGGAGGATGACTCACAGCCTGAAATTCTCCCTCCTTCTAGTCTTCCTAATACATAGTCTAAGTATGGAGATGAGTGGGTGAGGTAATGATTCAGGAGAAATCAGTTGGTTTGGTCTGCTTTAGGAATCTTGGAAAAGGCATGTTGTTGCCATTGTTGATCGTTGTTTTACAATGTATGGTATAAACTCATTTTGTTTTGGGCTAGCTCCTAGCTGCTAATTCCTGGACAGTAATGATCTTTTTTAAAAACACACACATTGGTTCTAGAAGTCAAATGTAATATGTCAAAACTTACCTAATTATTCATGTTAAATATGCTCAATG
Source organism: Aepyceros melampus (assembly GCA_006408695.1). Classification (NCBI taxonomy): domain Eukaryota; kingdom Metazoa; phylum Chordata; class Mammalia; order Artiodactyla; family Bovidae; genus Aepyceros; species Aepyceros melampus. The sequence goes on from SJXQ01011342.1 coordinate 212,462, forward strand.
TTTGTATGTCAATTATACCTCAATAAGGCTGTTATAAAAAAAAAAAAAGACACACACATCAAATAAATAAAAGTGAAAGTCTTAGCCTGGTTCTTCAGGACCATCGCAAGATCACCACCACTTTCTGGCCAAGGTTCAGGGAAGGCCTGAGGTTAAAGTTGCTTTGTTTGCTGTTGTTGTTTAGTTGCTAAGTCGTGTCTGATTCTTTTGTGACCCCATGCCTATGAGTGGGAGCGTTATGAACCCAATCAGGGCAATCAGCCCAGAGCTAAACCACTAAGTCCAAGTGCCTTGGCAGAGAAGAGAGGCTGGTATGGACGTCAGAATCTTCAAAGAACAGAGAAGATTTGGTGACTGAAGGGAGTAAGGGGGATGGGGAGGAGGATGGATGCTTTTTTTCTGTAGGGAATTTTCCATGGTCCTCAGCCCACTTATGTGAACAGGATAAATGAATTAAAAGCAGACAGTCTGAAGATTTGACATGAAAATGATATCTGCACATTGAGAATGGTGAAAAAGAAAGCATTAATTACCATTTTCAAATTATAGCCAATAAATTAGTCATTTCTGGTTTGAGTCATGCTGTACTATAGAAGAACCACATAAAACAGTGAAAATAGTGTATAATTGTGTGAAGCCTCATTTATAGAAAAACATTTGATGAGTTTCTTTGATGTGCTAGACCTATTATATATTCTGAGGATAAGGCAGTGACATGACAATGACTCTTGATGCCCTGAAGCTCACCTTTGTCTTCTGACATAGCTTTCTATATTTGACACATGATAATCTACATAATTAATGTGATTATTTGACCAAAAATTTTGGGTAGGTGTATGTTTTATTCATGTCTATATTCCTAGCACCTAATGCCTTGACAGACACATAGAAAGTTCTCCAAAATTATTTACTGACTAAGTGAATTCATTCACAGTGAGAACAGTATAGCTGTTGAAATTCATCAAAAACACACATATTGTTAATTTGGTGTGACTAAAACTTCATGGAACCAAAGTATATCTCATATATTCTTAAGTGTGAGACCAAAAAAGTATTTTGATTAACGAATTATGTAGAAAACATTCTAATAAAGGATATATTCAGAGATCAGTCAGGAGTTACTTTTGTTTGTTTCCATTATAGCTATTCCTCTATGCCAACAATTTGCTGCTATAAGCTGTTTTTTAAAATGGAATCTTTTCAGTAGATTAAATCCAGATGGCTTCAAATGCTATAGGGGACAATGTGATGATGGGAGGCAGAGGAGCATAGTTGGCTACATCTACAGGGAATTCTATGACCTCAGTGATGACTGACCGAAATTCTTTCCTTGTGTGAGAAAATCTATGTTCCTGAGAATTATTATTATTTCTTATTGAGGTAATTTTTTTTAATTTATATAAAATTCATATAACATAAACCTCTACCAAGTTCCAAAACATTTTCATCATCCCAAAAGGAAACCCCATACATAAGCAATCACTCTGAGAATTTTTTAATTTTTGGCTCCATGTAAAACTAATCCTTGGACGTGGGCTGGCTCCTCCCAGCTGCCGCCCCTGGCCTCGGGCGTGGGGTGACTGTGGCTCAGATCATAAACTCTTTATTACCAAATTCAGATTTAAATAGAAGAAAGTAGGGAAAATCACTAGACCATTCAGATATGACCAAAATCAAATCCCTTATGATTATACAGTAGAAGGGAGAAATAGATTTAAGGGCCTAGATCTGACAGATACTGATGAACTATGGACGGAGGTTCATGACATTGTACAGGAGACAGGGATCAAGACCATCCCCATGGAAAACAAATGCAAAAAAGCAAAATGGCTGTCTGGGGAGGGCTTACAAATAGCTGTGAAAAGAAGAGAGGGGAAAAGCAAAGGAGAAAAGGAAAGATATAAGCATCTGAATGCAGAGTTCCAAAAATAGCAAGGAAAGATAAGAAAGCCTTCTTCAGCGATCAATGCAAAGAAATAGAGGAAAACAACAGAATGGGAAAGACTAGAGATCTCGTCAAGAAAATTAGAGATACCAAGGGAACATTTCATGCAGAGATGGGCTCGATAAAGAACAGAAACAGTATGGACCTAACAGAAGCAGAAGATATTAAGAAGAGATGGCAAGAATACATGGAAGAACTGTACAAAAAAGATCTTCACAACCAAGATAATCAGGATGGTGTGATCACTCATCTGGAGCCAGACATCCTGGAATGTGAGGTCAAATGGGCCTTAGAAAGCATCACTACGAACAAAGCTAGTGGAGGTGATGGCATTCCAGTTGAGCTCTTTCAAATCCTGAAAGATGATGCTGTGAAAGTGCTGCACTCAATATGCCAGCAAATTTGGACAACTCAGCAGTGGCCACAGGACTGGAAAAGGTCAGTTTTCATTCCAATCCCAAAGAAAGGCAATGCCAAAGAATGCTCAAACTACTGCACAATTGTACTCATCTCACATGCTAGTAAAGTAATGCTCAAAATTCTCCAAGCCAGGCTTCAGTAATATGTGAACTATGAACTTCCAGATGTTCAAGCTGGTTTTAGAAAAGGCAGAGGAACCAGAGATCAAATTGCCAACATCCGCTGGATCATGGAAAAAGCAAGAGAGATCCAGAAAAACATCTCTTTCTGCTTTATTGACTATGCCAACACCTTTGACTGTGGGGATCACAGTAAACTGGAAAATTCTGAGACAGATGGGAATACCAGACCACCGGACCTGCCTCTTGAGAAATGTGTATGCAGGTCAGGAAGCAACAGTTAGAACTGGAAATGGAACAACAGACTGGTTCCAAATAGGAAAAGGAGTATATCAAGGCTGTATATTGTCACCCTGCTTATTTAACTTCTATGCAGAGTACATCATGAGAAACGCTGGACTGGAAGAAACACAAGCTGGAATCAAGATTGCTGGGAGAAATATCAATAACCTCACATATGCAGATGACACCACCCTTATGGCAGAAAGTGAAGAGGAACTAAAAAGCCTCTTGATGAAAGTGAAAGAGGAGAGTGAAAAAGTGGGCTTAAAGCTCAACATTCAGAAAACGAAGATCATGGCATCTAGTCCCATCACTTCATGGGAAATAGGGAAACAGTGGAAACAGTGTTAGACTATTTATTTTGGGCTCCAAAATCACTGCAGATGGTGACTTCAGCCATGAAATTAAAAGACGCTTACTCCTTGGAAGAAAAGTTATGACCAACCTAGATAGCATATTCAAAAGCAGAGACATTACTTTGCCAACAAACGTCTGTCTAGTCAAGGCTATGGTTTTTCCTGTGGTCATGTATGGATGTGAGAGTTGGACTGTGAAGAAGGCTGAGAGCTGAAGAATTGATGTGTTTGAAGTGTGGTGTTGGAGAAAACTCTTGAGAGTCCCTTGGACTGCAAGGAGATCCAACCAGTCCCTTCTGAAGGAGATCAGCCCTGGGATTTCTTTGGAAGGAATGACGCGAAAGCTGAAACTCCAGTACTTTGGCCACCTCATGCAAAGAGTTGACATTCATTGGAAAAGACTCTGGTGCTGGGAGGGATTGGGGGCAAGAGGAGAAGGGGACGACAGAAGATGAGTTGGCTGGATGGCATCACTGACTCGATGGGTGTGAGTCTGAGTGAACTCTGGGAGTTGGTGATGGACAGGGAGGCCTGGCGTGCTGCGATTCATGGGGTCGCAAAGAGTCGGACAGGACTGAGCGACTGAACTAAACTAAAAGACTAATCCTATCATGTCCATAATAGAGGAATAACATGAAAATTATTTTCCTCCCAAGAGTATAAAATGGTTATCAATAATAGGGTTTTCAGGGCTAGCCATTGGCCAATGTGTGATTCTAAGAGTGATGACTTTCTGACCTCTGGGTGATCCTAGAACACCAAAATGTCAACTGAGTTTTGAAGAATATTTAAGATTTTCAGACTTAAGTGATTTTGAATTATCAGAAACCAGGCAATCAGCAGATTTGGCAAGTAGTTAAAAAGAAAGTGTGGATTCAAAGATTATAAATGGGTTGGGAGGTGAAGAAAGCTGCAAGCACTACACTACAGCCTCCAGAAATGGCCTCTTTACAATGCTGACTGTACTGATGGAGAATATTCACTAGGGAAGGGATGCAGGTGTTTGGGGCAAGGACCAAGAGGCCTCTTGGAGAGAAAATTTGACCTACTAGAAGAGCCTGAAGGAAATGTTTGGGCCAGAAGCAAAGGCTGAGTCACCAGAAGGGCATGGTTTCTCTGATCCAGTACTATATTTGTCATTCAGATTCCTCTTCTAACCCAGATTTCTCTTGGGGCTCAGGTTAGCGTTGGGTAGGGTAAAGGACATGGTGAGTAAAAAAAATGGAAAATTTAAAGAGCTGCTTAGCTGAAAAGGAGGAGTCCTGAACTAGACTAAGTCTTCAAGCAAATATGCATGGGAAGAGCTAAATGCTGGGCATTTACTAGACAAGGAGGACACAATGATATTATAAAGAAGATAGACAAATCCCTGTCCAAAAGAAGTTTATAGTCTGGAGGTAGATATTTAAAATAGGACTACATAAATCCCAATTATTGAACAGGAAAGACAGTGCGGTTGGGAAGGAAATGAAGGCTTTCCTGAAGAAACAACGTTTCAGCTGAAACCTGAAGATTAAGAAGTTGGGAAGGGTGTGTAAGCATTTTCTGAGGTGGGAGGAGAGTGAGTTTGAGGCTAGTGGGGTCAACTACAGAAGCTGGAGGGAAAAGCAGCAGGATACAGTTTATGAAGGAGAATATTCTGCTAGCAAACACACCCGGCTCCAGACAGAGCAGAGCGCCGAAGAATTGATGCTTTTGAACTATGGTGTTGGAGAAGACTCTCGAGAGTCCTTTGGACTGCAAGGAGATCCAACCAGTTCATCCTTAAGGAAATCAGTCCTGAATATTCATTGAAGGACTGATGCTGATGCTGAAACTCCAATACTTTGGCCACCTGATACAGAGAACTGACTCATTGGAAAAGACCCTGACGCTGGGAAAGAATAAAGGCAGGAGGAGAAGGGGACAACAGAGGATGAGGTGGTTGGATGGCATCACCGACTCAATGGATATGAGTTTGAGTAAACTCTGGGAGTTGGCAATGGACAGGGACACGTGGCGTTCCGCAGTCCATGGGGTTGCAAAGAGTTGGACATGACTGAGTGACTGAACTGAAACACCTCCCCCAGAAAGTTTCCTTGTGTGCCTTTGTGATGCTATCCTTTGTCCCACCTCCACCCCATCCCCAGACAACAGGTAATATTTGCTATCACTATAGATTATTATGGGCTTTCCAGAATTCTATATAAATGGGATGATAAAGTATGTGTTTTTCTGCCTGGATTTTTTCACTTGACATGATTATTTTGAAATTCATTCTTGTTGTTTCTATCATTAGTTCATTCTTTTTATTGCTGAGTATTATGGTGTTGTACATACATGTAACACATTTATCCATTCACCTGTTGATGGACATTTGGGTTGTTTCTAATTTTTAGTTACTACAAATAAAGCTGCTATAAACATTTATGTTCAAGCCTTTGTGTGGATGTATGTTTCCATTTACCTCAGGTTAATATCCAGGAGTTGAGTGTACATATGTAGGTAGGTATTGGCTTAACTTTTTAAGAAGTTGCCAAACTGTTTTCCAAAATGGCTGCAACATTTTGCATTCTCACCAGCACTGTTATGAGAGTCCTTGTTTTTCTATATCCTCTCCAGCTTTTGTTATGGTTGTGGTGGTTTAGTTGCTAAGTCATGTCAGACTCTTGCAACTACATGGACTGTAGCCTGCCAGGCTTCCATGTCCATGGGATTCTCCAGGCAAGAATACTGGAGTGGGTTGCCATTTCCTTCTCTAAGTGTTTTGTATTTTAAACAGTCTAGTGGACATATAGGCATATCACTGTGGTTTTAATTTGCATTTCCCTCAAGATAAATGATTTTGAGAATATTTCATGTGTTTATTTTCCATCTGAATATCTTCCTGGGTGAAATATCTGTTCATATCTTTTGTCCATATTTTTGTGTGTGCATTCTTATTGAGTTTCAAGAGTTGTTTATATATTCTGTATACAAGTCCTTTATCTGATATGTGCTTTGTAAATATTTTCTCCCAGTCTGTGGCTTGTCTTTTCATTCTCTTCACAGTGTCTTCTGAAGAACAGTTTTTAATTTTATGAAGTCCAATTTATAAAAAATTTAAAATGAATAATCCTTTTGGTTGTGACATCTAAGGAATCTTTGCCTAATCCAAAGTTATTATGATTTTTTTCTAATCTTACTTATAAAAGTTTCACAGTTTTATGTTTTATAGTTTGGACTATGATCCATTTTGAGTTAAGGTTTTATATGGTAAGAGATAGGAAGTTCATTTTTTTTTTTTTGCATATAAATATTCCATTGTTCCAGCACAATTTAAAAAAAAACCCTGAACTATAATTCCTTCACTGAATTGCCTTATATCTTTGTTGAAAATCAATGGACCATATATGTGTAGACTTATTTCTGAAGTCTCTCTTCTATTCCATTGAATTACTTGACTATTCTGACACCAATATCTTTAAGTCTTAAAGTTATATTGTGTAACGTCCCCAACTTTGTTCTTTTTTTTTTTCCAAAACTGTTTTGGCTATCTAGACTCTCTGCATTTCCTTACAAATTTTGAAATCAGTTCATCAATTTCTAAAATAAATGTCTTCTAAGATTTTGATGGAGGTTGCATTTGAATCTATAGATCAAATTAGACAGAAATGACATCTTTAAAATACTAAGTCTTCAATCACTTTGGTGTTTAAAAAATACTGATGTCTGGCTACTCCAGATCAACTGAATCAAAAATCTCTGAGGATGGGATATGGGTATCATTATTTTCTGAGAAATTACTCAGTTGATTTTAATGTGCAGCTAGGGTGGTAAACACTAGACCCTGGTCTCTCTCTTTATGGGGTTCTGCCAGTTTAATCCTCTGAAAGGGGAATAAGCCATGTTGAATAACACAAGGAATTATGGAAGGAACTAGTGATGCTGAGCTTCAAAGAAAAACTTTCTAGGATACATGGACTTGAAGGGCTATCATATAGCTGAGGCATTAGATTGTTTCTAATCCAACAGACAGAAACTTTAGGGAATCAGGTATCATTGCAGCCCAAGGAAGTGCTTTCTAACAGTCAGTGATGTCCTCAGAAACAATGGACTTTCTGGGAGAGGTAACTGTGGCAGTCCTATAGGTTGGATAACACTTTAGTGGGACTCATTGATTCAACATTTGCCATGCCCCTACTACTTACTAACAGAAAAGTTGCAGAGGGTTTTTTAGCATCAGAAGAATTTTTGGAAGAATGGTTTAGTTAACCACTGTGAATTTCTGATTCTATGAAATATTTATTTAATAATTTTCATGAATTTTTCATGAAATGGCTATTAGTATAGTCTTTACCAAAATTCATCTCTCTAAATTTTGGGGGAAAAGAAATGTTACTTATGGGTAACTAGTTCTGTGTAAGGGATTAGAATACCCAGGGGCACATAAAATTATGTGGGAGAAACAGTAGAAATGCTAATAATGGGGAAATCTTTGGCTTCCTTGATGGTCCAGGGGTTAAGAATCTGCCTGCCAATGCAGCGGACATGGATTCAATCCCTGGTTTGGAAGGACCCACATGTCATGGGCCAACTAAGCCCCTGCACCACAACTTTTAAGCCTGTATGCTGCAACTACTGAAGCCCACATGTACAGAGCCCATGCTCCACAAAAAGAGAAGCCCCACAAGGAAGCCCCACACACCAAAAGGAAGAATAGCCCCTGGTTGCCACAGCTAGAGAAAGTATGCAAGCAGCAATGAAGATCCAGAGCAACCACAAATAAATAAATAATAATAAAAATAACAGAGCAATCTTATTTGGAGAAGAAAGCTCAGAATCATGCAACTTCTGAAGGCTGTATCTACTGTGTTGATTGCAAGAGAAGGGCAGTGATATTGTGCTGTAAAGTTTATATGGAGATATAGCAGCTAAAATGTCTGACAGATTTAAAAATATAATTAGTTTTTTTAAGTGCACATGAAATGATGGCCATAATTAATCATATATTGGACCACAGAGTCAAAAAAATGCAAATGATTGAAATCATATATGCATGTTCTCTAATTACAGTGGAATTAAGCTAGGAAATCAATAATAAAATAATTAGAAAATTGCTAAGTATTTGGAAATTAAGTAATACACTTCTAAATAACCTATGGATCTAAGAAAAGACCACATTTAAAATTGGAAACTATTTTAAACCAAAAGAAATATTTTTTTCATATTATGAAAGTACAACATATTAAAAATAAGGTACAACTTAAGCTGTGCTTAGAGGCATATTTGTAGCCTTAAATGTATATATTAGAAAAGAAGAAAGGCTGAAAATCATTGTAAGAGTTAGGGAAATAATACAAACTTAGAAATTCAACAATTTTTTACTTTTACAAAAGGTAATTTCATTTCATTCAACCTAAAAGAAGGAAGGAAATAATAAAAATGGAACTTAATTTATAGTGAAACAGCAAACAAAGTTATAATGGTGAAAATCAAACCTAAAGTTGGTTCTTTATAAAGATTAATATTTGATGTTACTGAGTTCAAAGGTCCTCAGTTCATAAAGTTCAAAATTATTTTCTTCCTTCCCTCACCTCCCTCATTATCATATATTATTTTCCTTTTCCATTCTCATTCTCTAACAATTATATAGTTTTCCAATGGCTACATGACACATAGTATTGCAACAGACTGCAAAATGCATACATAATTTGAGATACTGAAAGCTTTTCCCTCAGATTGAGGATGTGACAGGATGCTCACTGTCACCACAGTGATTCATTATTTTTCTGAAGTCAGAGCAGTAAGTCAAGAGAAAAATATATAATAGGCATAAGTATTAGAATAAAGGGAAAATGAGAAGACTATCACATTATTCAAAGATAATATGATGCATATATATAAAATTCAAAAGAATCTTCAGAGAAACCATTAGCATTGCATTTCTTTACATAATTTCACTGCTGCATATGTATCTGGTAAAATGTATACATGTGTGCACCAAAAAACATTTATAGTATTTATAGCAGCATTATCTGCAATATTCATTAACTGGAAAAAATTCAAATGCCCATCAAGAGAAAAATGAAAAAATAAGTTGAGATATATTCATAAAATGGAATACTCTATTGCAATAAAAAGAAATAAACCAATGACAGATGCAATAACATGGAGAATCTCACCAGCATTATGCTAAATGAAAGAAGCCAGGAGCAAGAAGTATATGTTGTATGATAACATTTACATGACTCTCGGAAAAGGCAAAACTAATTTATTGCATTAGAAGAGGAATTCCATTTAGAAGGCAGGGAAAGGAACTAGGAAGGGTACAAGGTGGAGATTTCTTAGGTGCTGGTGGTGCTTTATTTCTTGATTTAAGTGGAGATGACATGAATACATTCTCTCCATAAAAATTCATCAAGAATTTTGTGCAGTTAAGAATTTTTTACTTTTCCATATGTATAAATTTCAATAAAATAATTCATAAAGGTATTTGTACAAGATATTGAAGAAAAGAGATCTTTTCACATGTACAGGCAAATAAATGACTGTTGAATAAGAAGGCTTAGAGAAATTTCAGGACTGACACAAAAATATTTTTGAGATAAATCAGACTGTGCAAAAAAATGACCATAATATAATTATGCAATTTGGCTCAACATTATTATGGGAGAGAAAAAAAATGTAAAAATCAAATCATTTTGTTTTGGTGTTGGAAATTTTTATTAAAATGTGAGCATTGTCAAAGGATAAATTGGGAAATTGGGGTTGGCATATACACACTGCTATACATAAAATAAATAACTAATAAGGACCTACTGTATAGCACAGGAAACTCTACTCAATACTCTGTAATGGCCTTAAAACAGAGACTCACAGATGTGGAGAACAAACTTATGATTGCCAGGGGGAGGGATGCAGGGAAGGGATAGTTGGGGAGTTTGGGGTGGACATGCGCACAATGCTGTTTAAAATGGATAGTGGAAAAAGACCTACTTAGAGCTTATGAAGCTCTGCTTAATGTTGCATGGGCCTGGATGGGAGGGGTGTTCGGAGGAGAATGGATGTATGTGTACGTATGGTCAGATCTCTTTCTTTTCTGTTCACCTGAAACTGTCACATTATTTGTTAATTGGCTATACCATACTGAAAGTTGCTCAGTCGTGTCCAACTCTTTGCGACCCCATGGGCTGGTCCATGGAATTCTCCAGGCCAGAAAACTGGAGTGGATAGCCTTTCCCTTCTCCAGGGGATCTTCCCAACCCAGGGATTGAACCCAGGTCTTCTGCACTAAGGCAGATTCTTTATTAGCTGAGCCGCAAGGGAAGCCCTATAAAGGGGATACTGTGGCTGCATGGGCCGGGAAATGAACCCGGCCTCCTGCATGGCAGGCGAAGATTCTACCACTAAGCCACCCACTCCAATATAAAAAGCTTAGAAAAATACTCCGTAAAGGCCTATATGGGAAAAGAATCTATAAAAAGTGGACATATGTATATTTATAACTGATTCACTTTGCTGTACAGCAGAAACCAATACAACAATATAAATCAAGTATACTACAATAAGTTTTTTTATGTTCATATTTTTTTTAATTTTAAATTTATTTATTTTTTAATTGAAGGATAATTGCCTTACAGATTGTGCTGATTTCTGCCAAATATCAACATGAATCAACCATAGGTATACATATGTCCCCTCCATCTTAAACCTCCCTCCCACCTCTCTCCCCATCTCACCCCTCTAGGTTGTTACATAGCCCCAGTTTGAGTTCCCCAAATCATACAGCAAATTCCCATTGGCTATCTGTTTAAAATATGGCAATGTAAGTTTCCATGTTACTCTCTTCATACATACCACCCTCTCCTTCCTCCCTGCCCCCCATATCCATAAGTCTGTTCTCTATGTCTGTGTCTCCATGCTGCTGCTGCTGCTGCTAAGTTGCTTCAGTCGTGTCCAGCTCTGTGCGACCCCATAGACGGCAGGCCACCAGGCTCCCCCGTCCCTGGGATTCTCCAGGCAAGAACACCAGAGTGTGTTGCCGTTTCCTTCTCCAATAAATGCCCTGCAAATAATTTTATAAGTACCATCTTTCTAGATTCCATATATATGCACTAGTATATGATATTTTTCTCTTTCTGACTTACTTCACTTTGTATAATAGACTCTAGATTCATCTAGATTCATCTTGTTAGAAGTCACTTAAATATGTTCTTTTTTATGGCTGAGTAATATTCCATTGCATATATGTACCACAGTTTCTTTATCCATTCATCTGTCAATGGACATTTAGGTTGCTTCCATGTTCTAGTTATTGTAAATAGTGCTGCATTGAGCATTGGGGTACATGTGCCTTTTTCAATTTTTGTTTCCTCAGAGTATATGCCTAGCAGTGGGATTGCTGGGTCATAGAGTGGTTTTATTCCTGACTTTTTAAGGAATCTCCATCATGTCTTCATAATGGCTGTAAATCAATTTACATTCCCACCAACAGTGCAAGAGGGTTCCCTTTTCTCTACACCCTCTCCAGGATTTATTGTTTGTAGATTTTTTAAAATGTGAACATTGTTTGAAAATAATGGTATGGGGTGGGGATGGCAGGGAAGCTCAAGAGGGATGGGATATATGTATACACACAGCTGATTCACTTTGTTGTGCAGCAGAACTAACACAGCATTAAAGCAATTATATTTCAATAAAAAAAGAGAAAATAATGGTACAGAGAATTATATATGAAATGACTCTGTGTAGTCTAGCAACGACATAAAATATACTAGAAGTCTTGGAAAAATTGAACCTCAAATTTAAAAAGGCCTACTCTAAGAAAAATATATCATGGCTAAACATAAAATAAAGCAGACATAATTTTAGATGATATCAGTAAGGTCCATGAAATGGTAGATCAGAAATTACAGACGGCAAAAAAGTATTACAAAAATAACATTTAAGGGCCACAAAATCCAATGACAAAAGTTTTTTATGACACAAAATGTTCAAAATCAGGCTGAGAACCAATGGAACAAGGTCATCAATGTAAAATGAAGGAACAGCCACAGAGAAAACCTTTTTTTCTTTCATCCTTATTGAAGAATATTTTAGATAATGTCTTATTTCTAAACTTTCTATTCTCAGTGTTCCAACCTCTTCTCTTTCCCCTCTATAAAATCTCACCATGTTATCTGATCTATTCCCAAAATTTCAACCACCACCTACCTGTGTGTTGATGTCTTCAAATCTTTATCTCCAGCCACCCTTCTCTTTTGAGCTCCGGATCTCAAAACAGTCTACTGCTATTTTCACTTGGATAATTCAAGCACACAACCTCCAAATGTCAAAAGCCAAACTCATGATCTTTTCTGCAAACCTGTTCTTCCTCCTTTGTTCTAAATTGCAGTTAGTCATACTATCTTCCTCCTAGCTGGCCAATATAAAATAATCTTATAGTCATTTTTAACTCTTCTTCTCCCTCAATCTCATATCAGAGATATGAGGATGATATCAACTCCATCAATTGCTTCTATCTCTGAAATCACTCTTGAATCCCTACCTTTCCATTTCCACTACAATCATCTCAGAACAAGTCCCTTACTATCATTTACCTACACTATTCCAATAGTATACTGGCTCCCTAGCTTCTCTGCCCATTTCAGTGCCCATTCTCCACAATGCTACCAACATCATCTTTTAAACTATCAATATAGGTCACATCAATTCCATGCTTTAAAACCGCCAATGGGGGTTTCTTTTGTGGTCGAATAGTTAAAAATTCACCTTGCAAAGCAGAGGACACCAATTCGATCCCTGGTCCAGGAAGATCCAACATGCCACAGAGCAACAAAGTCCCTGTGCCACAGCTACTGAGCCAGCACTCTAGAGCCCACGAGCCACAACTACTGAGTCCATGTGCTGCAATTGTTAAAGCTCACGTACCTGGAACCTGTGCTCCACAACAATAGAAGCTACTGCAATGAGAAGCCCACACAGCAAATGAAGAGCAGCACCCACTCGCTGCAGCTAGAGAAAGCCGTATGAAGCAGCAAAGACCCACCACAGCCAGAACATAAAATTAATAAATCTTCAAAAAAAGAAAAAAACAAACCTCCAGCGGGTTCTTGGCCTTGCTTATGAGATTCTTTCAATTCTGGCAGAAGTGAGATGGTTGTTAGATAACAGCCTTTGCAAAGGGATGCTAACCTCCAACTCAATTGTCTGTCTTAACATGTAGGTCTTTATTCAACAAGCAGCATAGAGAAACAGGGAGCATAATTTTGGGGTCATCTTCCCAGCCCCCAAGAAATATTTATCAAAAACTTATTTGAGAGAAAGCACGAGTCATTTCCTAAAAGAAAAATCATTCATTGTTCCTTCTAATCCAGAGAGTCTAATATATACTCTTGCATCTTTTATTCATTACAATTTAAATAAACCATTTTTATTTCTAGAACTCCACACCACTTGGCAAAAGCAACTTTTTCACCTGAGATGTTTGAGCCAGAAAGCAAAATGTTGGTCATTTTGCATCAAGTTAGATCCTCAGAGGGCTGGTATCTATTTTAATGTTTCCCTGAAAGATTGTTTTTTACTGAATTGTACCTAATCATAATGCAATCAGTCCATACTGAACTATTATAACAAACCGCCCTTTGAAACTCACCCAGAACACTGTTCTTCCCTTTTTATAAGTTTCCTCAAGAGACATTTGTGTCTATCTTAGCACTAGTATGTCTCCTAAGCAATTGGCTTGTTTGTATTTTATAGACATTGAATTGCTGGAAAAGTTAGAAGCAATGTGTAGATCAATAAAGCATGAATTTTTAGTGCCATTAGTGGCTCCAGTTTATGTCCCACCTCTTTAAAAATTTTCTGTCTACTTTCAAGATATGTTATTTTGGATCCTTGTAAAACAATCATGAAATCCTTCTGGCGCAAGATGAACTATAAGGAAATACCTAAACAAGATTCCTAGCATTCAAATACATAGGACAGCTCACCGTTTTTTATGCGGTATTGTTACCAGTAGCTGCACATCAAAATCACTTTTGACGTTTTATACACACTCAAATGTCCAAGCCTCTCTCTAGACTTACTGAGGATCTTGAGGAAAGAGACCCAGGAATTAGTATTGAAATAAAAATAAAACTACACAAATTGCTCCACAAAAGATGATAATTGATCAATTGGACTCCATCAAAATTAAGGATTTTTTGAAAATATTGTTAAGAGAGTGAAAAGACAAGCCACAAAGAAGATAGTTTCAAATAATACATCAAATAAAGGACCTATATCCAGACTACATAAATAATTCTCAGAACTGAATAATATGAAAACAGTCCAGTACAAATACAAACAGAAGATCTAAATAACTATTTCATTAAAGAAGACATACAGATGGTAAATGAGCACATGAAATAATATTCACTATCTTTAGTTATTGTTGTTGTTCAGTTGTGTTGCTCAGTTGTGTCCAACTCTTTGCAACTCCATGGACTGCAGCATGTCAGGCTTCCCTGTCTTTCACTATTTCCCAGAGTTTGCTCAAACTCATGTCCATTGAGTCAGTTAATCTTTACTTATTAGGGATATGCAAGTTAAAACCATAATGTAAATTAAAACCGTATCTATTAGAATGCCTAAAATTTAAAATCTGACAATACCAGGTATTGGTGAGGATGTAGAATAACTGGAACTCCCATTTGCTGCTGGTGGGAAAGTAAAACATTACAGCCATTTGGAAAACAGTTTGGCGGTTTCTTAAAACGTTAAACATACATTTACCATGTTAAAGGCATACAGTCATACAAAGACTTATAGTTGAATATTCACAGAAGTTTTATTAGTAAAAGCCAAAACTGAAAACAACCCCAATGTCCATTAACAGGTAAATCAGACAAATTATGATATATGCATAAAATGGAATACCACTCATCAATAAAAGAACTAAACTACTGATATACACTACAATATGCATGAATCTCAAAATAATTTTGTTTAGTAAAAGAAGCCAAACAAATAAAGGATACATGTTGTATGATTCCATTTACATAAAACTCTAATAAACACAAACTAATCTATAGTGACGGAGGCAGATCAGCAGTTGCCTAGAGATGGAGGGAGGAAGAAAGGGTGCAGGGGAGGAATTGCAAAGGGATATAAGGAAATGTGGGGTGATAGAGATGTTCAAATCCTGACTATGGTGATTATTTCATGGATGTAAACATATGTCAAAACCTATCAAATTACACACACTTAAGTGCAGTTTATTTATGCAAGTACATTTCAATAAAACTTTTAAAAAACTGTATACATGGTCCTGATGAAGATACTAAGATTGAGAGCCACTGGTCTTCAGGATAAAAAATTCCAAGTATGCCATTTAACACTTTCATAATCTTTTTATTCTACTTCTTTCAACTCTGTCCAAACCATCCTGTGTTACTTACAACTTTTGAGTATGCCTTCTCCTTTGTGTCTCTGAGCCTTTGGACATGGTGTTTCCTCAGCCTATATAGGTTGTCTTCTCTTCTCCATTTGTTAAATTTCTACCTATCCTTCAAAAGTCAGTTAAAATGTCCCTAACTTCTGGGAAATCCTCCAAACTCCCCCTACCTGTCCTTACTCCCTATGTCTTAGGACACTCTTTGTTTAAATACTACTATTTTCAAATTTACAATGCAACAATTCCACATTTTCTGTACACACACTATGCCCTGTAACCAGCCTGAGCAGCATTTCTCAACTTTTTAAAAATCCAGTTCTCTTTAATAAACATCAGGACTTTAGCCCTCAAAGCTATTCTTAATTCTGAGACTCTTTGCAACATCTGCATATACTTACTAGTCCCAAATTATTGTCAAGCTTTAATTTCTGTTGTTCACATTATGAAATAGTATATTTTTGTCCAAATAAAAAATGATATTGTATAATTTAATATACTTTAAGTTATACCTGTTTTCCCTCCCTCCTGCAACCCTGGAGGTTCTGACATACATCCCTCTCACTCCCAGTCAACAAATATCACACTAAGGAAGAGGAATATGTCTTTTTCTTCTTTGAATCCCAATGTTGGGTGAACAGTAAGGTTTGGAATGAAGGTTTGGAATATCTAATTGAACTTATCCTATAAGGGGCAGAGAGAGACAGTTAGAATACATAATAGTAAAATTCATAAGAAGGTTCAGATCTAAGTGATAAAATTGTTATTGCTGTTTAGCTGCTAAGTCATGTCCAACTCTTTCGCAATCCCATGGGCTGTAGCCCACCAGGCTCCTCTGCCCATGGGAATTTCCAGACAAGAATATTGGAGTGGGTTGCCATTTCCTTCTCCAGGGAATCTTCCCAACCCAAGGATTGAACTCATGTCTCCTGCATTGTAGGATTCTTTACCACTGAGCCATCAGGGATGCCCCAAATGACAAAATCAGTTCTGTTCAATCACTCAGTCATGTCCAACTCTTTGTGACCTTGTAGACTGCAGCACACCAGGCTTCCCTGTCCACCACCAACTCCTGGAGCTTGCTCAAACTAATGTCCATCAAGTCAGTAATGCCATCCAACCATCTCATCCTCTGTTGTCCCCTTCTCCCCCTGTCTTTAAACTTGTCCAGCATCAGGGTCTTTTTTAATGAGTCAGTTCTTCGCATCAGGTGGCCAAAGTATTGGAACTTCAGCTTCAGCATCAGTCCTTCCAATGAATATTCAGGACTGATTTCCTTAAGGATTGACCGGTTTGATTTCCTTGCAGTCCAAGGGACTCTCAAGAGTGGCCAACACCACGTTCAAAAGCATCAATTATTCAGTGCTCAGTTTTCTTTATAGTCCAACTCTCACATCCATATATGACTACTGGAAAAACCATAGCCTTGACTATATGGACCTTTGTCAGTAAATTAATGTTTCTGCTTTTTAACATGCTGTCTAGGTTGGTCATAACTTTTCTTCCAAGGAGTAAGCGTCTTTTAATTTCATGGCTGCAGTCACCATCTGCAGTGATTTTGGAGCCCAGAAAAATAAAATCTGACACTGTTTCCACTGTTTCCCTATCTATTTGCCATGAAGTGATGGGACCAGATGCCATGATCTTCATTTTTTGAATATCCAGTTTTAAGCCAACTTTTTCACTCTCCTCTTTCACTTTTATCAAGAGGCTTTTTAGTTCATCTTCACTTTCTGCCATAAGGGTAGTGTCATCTGCACATCTGAGGTTATTGATATTTCTCCCTGCAATCCTGATTCCAGCTTGTGCTTCATCCAGACTGGCATTTCATATGATGTACTCTTCATTTACGTTAAATAAGCAAGGTGACAATATACAGCCTTGACGTACTCCTTTCCCAATTTGGAATCATTGACTATAAGATGGCAGAATAGGACATGCACTCATCTTCTCCTGTGAGAACTCCAAAACTGCAACTAACTGCTGAAAAACCATTGACAGGAGAATGTTGGATTCCACCCAAAAAAGATACCCCATGTCCAAGGGCAAAGGAAAAGTTCCAACAAGATGGTAGGAGGGGCAAAATTGCAATCAGAATTGAACCCCATAGCTACCAGAGATGCTAGGAGGGCTCAAAAAACACCTTGTATGCACCAGGATACAGGGAACCTATAAGAGACTAAGCCAGACCTGCCTTTGAGTGTTGAGTGTTTCCTACAGAGGCACAGGTCAGCAGTGGCCTGCCACAGGGACAGGGGCTCTGCCTGCAGCAGACCTGAGAGGAACAGCATGTGAGCCCCACTACAGAGCCACTGAGCAGACAACTCACAAACTGGAGGGCAATTATACCAAAGAATTTCTTGTACTGTTGCGAAAGTTCTAAGGCCCACAACAGATTTCCCAACTTGTGGATTTGGCAAAGACACTGAGAATCCCCAGGGAATTTGACTTTCTGAAGGCCACTGGAATTTGATTATAGAACTTCCACAGGACTGGGGAGACTGACTCTTGGAGGGCACAAACAAAACCTTGTGCATACCAGGACCCAGGAAAAAGCAGCAGTGACCCCAAAAGACACTGACCCAGACTTGCCTGTGAGTGTCCAGGAGTCTCCAGTGGAGGTATGGTCTACAGTGCTCTGCCGTGGGGTCAGAGGCACTAAATACAGCAGTTCTGGCATAAGTCCTTTTGAAGGAGGTCACCATTACGGCCATTACCCCTACCATAGTATGGCATCACACAAAACTACAGGTAGGGAATACAGCCCCACCCATCAACAGAAAATTGGATTAAAGATTTCCTGATCATGGCCCCACCCATCAGAGCAAGACCCAGATTTCCCCCACTGCCAGTCCCTCCCATCAGGAATCTTCCACGAGCCTCTTATCCTTAACCATTAGCGGGCAGACAGAATAGAAACCACAAGGAGGCCAGAGTGCCTGCTGCATAGTGAGTGGGGAGAGTTTGAGGAGATGAAGTCAGACAGATGGGCACAGGGTAGCAGGCACAGGACATAGGGTTTCATAGGTCTTTGTAGGATTGATATAATATAACTTTTAAGCTTTTAATCTTCAGTCAAATCCTAAATGTTCAAAACTTTTCCCATAGTCTTGAGCCCCCCTGCTCTGGCCTGACACCCAGGTCAGTGTTCTCATTGCCGGTCCCTGATTTGGACCTGACCCAGGCCATGTCCAACCCTAGTTCCCAATTCTCACCTCGCCTGAACTTGCCCTGTGGGACATCTAGCAATGTTGTAGCCATGCATTCCAAGAAACAAACTCACTCAGAAGGACAATGCAGATAGTGGAGTGCAGTTTACTACACCGGCAGGCCCAAGGCAGAGTCTCCTCTTAACCAAGGACCCTGACCAGGTTTTGTAAAAACCTTCTATATCCTAAGTGTACTTGCTCAAACCTACCTCCCCAAATTCCTCAAAACNTGACTGAACTGAACTGAATCTGGACAAGGTAAAAGAGAGACACAATCAAAGTTAACCCATGATTCATGTGTCATAAGATTAGATAAACAGTGGATATTTATCAATAGGCCTGTGGTCCAAGGCAAACTATTCAATATCACAGTAATCCAAGTCTATGCTCCAACCAGTAATGCTGAAGAAGCTGAAGTTGAACAGTTCTATGAAGACCTACAAGACCTTTTAGAACTAACACCCAAAAAAGATGTCCTTTTCATTATAGGGGACTGGAATGCAAAAGTAGGAAGTCAAGAAACACCTGGAGTAACAGGCAAATTTGGCCTTGGAATGNCAGTAATGCTGAAGAAGCTGAAGTTGAACGGTTCTATGAAGACCTACAAGACCTTTTAGAACTAACACCCAAAAAAGATGTCCTTTTCATTATAGGGGACTGGAATGCAAAAGTAGGAAGTCAAGAAACACTTGGAATAACAGGAAAATTTGGCCTAGAAATGCAAATTGAAGCAGGGCAAAGACTAATAGAGTTTTGCCAAGAAAATGCACTGGTCATAGCAAACACCCTCTTCCAACAACACAAGAGAAGACTCTACACATGGACATCACCAGATGGTCAACACCAAAATCAGATTGATTATGTTCTTTGCAGCCAAACATGGAGAAGCTCTATACAGTCAACAAAACAAGACTAGGAGCTGACTGTGGCTCAGATCATGAACTCAGATCATGAATTTATTACCAAATTCAGATGGAAACTGAAGAAAGTAGGGAAAACTGCTAGACCATTCAGGTATGACCTAAATAAAATCCCTTATGATTATACAGTGTAAGTGAGAAATAGATTTAAGGGCCTAGATCTGAAAAATAGAGTGTCTGATGAACTGGAA
>SJXQ01011343.1:0-23177 GCA_006408695.1 Aepyceros melampus
TAAGTTTTTTTTAAATTAACACCCAAAATACTATTATGTAAAAACAGGAAGTCAACAGATACATGGAGAAACAGGCAAGTTTGTCCCTGGGGGCAAAATGATACAGAAGAAAGGCTAAAGGCGGGGTTTGCAAATACAAAGGTTAAAAATGGAAACAGTGACAGTGTTCTTGGGGTTCAAAATCACTGTGGAAAGTGGTTACAGCCATGAAAATAGAAGACTTTCACTCTTAGGAAGAAAAGTTGTGACAAACTAGACACAATGTACTAAGAAGCAGAGACATCACTTTGTTTACAAAGGTCATCCATGTAGCCAAACTACTTCCCCCTACCTGACCCCTACCCCCCTAGGGGATATGTATGGATGTCCATCTTGCCTGACCCTACACAGCATGGTTTAGTTTCACTGAGTTAGACACGGCTTTGTTCCATGTGATGGATTGGTTAGTTTTCTGTGAATGTGGTTTCAGTGTTTCTGCTCTCTAATGCCCTCTCTCAGCACCTACCATCTTACTGGGATTTCTCTTACTTTGGAAATTGAGTATCTCTTCACTGCTGCTACAGCTGCTGCTCCTTTCCTTACACGTGGGATATCATTTCTTGACTGCTGGCTGCTCCAGAGCTTGCTTCTCCAACAAAATTAGAAAACTGAGCATTGGACACAGGAATGGAAAATGTCAGTTTTTATTTCAATCCCAAAGAGAGGCATTGCCAAAGAATACTCAAGTTCAGTTCAGTTCATTTCAGTGGCTCAGTCATATGTGACGCTTTGTGACCCCATGTATTGCAGCACTCCAGACCTCCCTGTCCATCACCAACTCCTGGGATGCAGTCAGACTCACGTCCATTGAGTCGGTGATGCTGTCCAGCCATCATCCTCTGTTGTCCCCTTCTCCTACTGACCCCAATCCCTCCAAGCATCAAGGTCTTTCCCATGAGTGAACTCTTTGCATGAGGTGGCCAAAGTATTGGAGTTTCTGTTTCAGCATCAGTCCTTTGAGTGAACACCCAGGATTGATCTCCTTTAGGATGGACTGGTTGGATCTCCTTGCAGTCCATGGGACTCTCAAGAGTCTTCTCCAATACCACAGTTCAAAAGCATTGATTCTTCGGCTCTCAGCTTTCTTCACAGTCCAACTTTCACATCCCTACATGACCACTGGAAAAACCATAGCCATGACTAGATGGATCTTTGTTGGCAAAGTAATATCTCTGCTTTTCCATATACTATCTAACTTGGTCATAACTTCTTTTCCAAGGAGTAAGATTCTTAATTTCATGGCTGCAATCCCCATTTGCTGTGATTTTGGAGCCCAAAACAATAAAATCTGACACTGCTTCCCCTGTTTCCCATTCTGTTTCCTGAGAAGTGATTGGATCAGATGCCATGATCTTAAATTTCTGAATGTTGAGCTTTAAGCCAATTTTTTCACTCTCCTCTTTCACTTTCATCAAGAAGCTTTTTGTTCCTCTTCATTTTCTGCCACAGGGGTTGTGTCATCTGAATATACGAGGTTATTGATATTTCTCCTGGGAATCTTGATTCCAGCTTGTGTTGCTTCCAGCCAAGCAACCCAAAACAATAAAATCTGACACTGCTTCCCCTGTTTCCCATTCTGTTTCCTGAGAAGTGATTGGATCAGATGCCATGATCTTAAATTTCTGAATGTTGAGCTTTAAGCCAATTTTTTCACTCTCCTCTTTCACTTTCATCAAGAAGCTTTTTGTTCCTCTTCATTTTCTGCCACAGGGGTTGTGTCATCTGAATATACGAGGTTATTGATATTTCTCCTGGGAATCTTGATTCCAGCTTGTGTTGCTTCCAGCCAAGCATTTATCATTATGTACTCTGCATATAGTTTAAATAAGCAGGGTGATGTACAGCCTTGATGTACTCCATTTCCATGGAACAAACTTGTTCCATGTCCAGTTCTAACTGTTAATTCCTGACCTGCATATAGGTTTCTCAAGAGGCATGTCAGGTAGCCTGGTATTCCCATCTCTTTCAGAGTTTTCCACAGTTTATTGTGATCCACAAAATCAAAGGCTTTGGCATAGTCAATAAAGCAGAAAGAGATGTTTTTCTGGAACTCTCGCTTTTTCCATGATCCAGCGGATGTTGGCAATTTGATCTCTGGTTCCACTACCTTTTCTAAAATCAGCTTGAACTTCTGGGATTTCATGGTTCATGTATTGTTGAAGCTTGGCTTGGATAATTTTAAGCATTATTTTGCCAGCGTGTGAGATGATTGCAATTGTGCTTTAGTTTGAACATATTTTGGCACTGCCTTCCTTTGGGATTGGAAAGAAAACACATTTCCCAGCCCTGTGGCCACTGTTGAGTTTTCCAAATTTTAGAATACTCAAACTATTACACTACACGATTGTCTTCATCTCATACACTAGTAAAGTAATACTAAAATTCTCAAAGGCAGGCTTCAACAATATGTTAACTGTGAACTTCTAGATGTTCAAACTGGTTTTGGAAAAGGCAAAGGAACCATATATCAAATTGCAACCATCGACTGGATCTCTGAAAAAGCAAAAGAGTTCCAGAAAAACATCTATTCCCACCTTATTGACTATGTCAAAGACTTTGACTCTATAGATCACAATTGCCTCTGTGGAAAATTCTACAGGAGATTGGAATATCAGACCATGTGACCTGTCTCAAGAAATGTGAATGCTGGTCAGAAAGCAACAATTATAACAGGCATGGAAGGACAGACTGGTTACAAAGAGGAAATGCAGTTGGTCAAGGCTTCATTGTCACGTGCTTATTTAACTTATATGTAGAATACATCATGTGAAACACTGGGTTGTATGCAGTAGAAGTTGGAATCAAGATTGCATGGAGAAACATCAATGACTGCAAATAGGCAAATAACACCACACTTATGGCAAAAAATGAGGAAGATCTAAAATCCTCTTGATAAAAGTGGAACAAGAGAGTGAAAAACTGGCTTAAAATTCAACATTCAGAAAACTAAGTTCATGGTATCTGGTCCCATCACTTCATGGCAAATAGATAGGGAAACAGTGTTAGACTTATTTATTTAGTTGGTGGAACATGGCTAAAATCACTACAGAATGTGACTGTAGCCATGGAATTAAAAGATGCTTACTCTTTTGAAGAAAAGTTATGACCAACCTACTTTATTAAAAGTTTTAATATTATTGTTATATTTATATAATTAAAAGTATTGATATTAAAGTATTAAAAAGTAGATACATTACTTTGTCAACAAAGGTCTGTCTAGTCAAAGATATGGTTTTTCCAGTAGTCATATATGGATGCGAGAGTTGGACTACACAGAAAGCTGAGCACAGAAGTATTGATGGTTTTGAACTGTGATGCTGGAGAAGACTCTTGAGACTCCTTTGGACTGCAGGAGATCCAACCAGTCCATCATAAGGAAATCAGTCCTGGGTGCTCATTTGAAAGAATGCTGTTGAAGCTGAAACTCTAGTACTTTGACCACCTGATGAGAAGCGCTGACTCATTGGAAAATACCCTGATGCTGGTAAAGATTGAGGCCAGGAGGACAAAGGGATGACAGAGGATGAGATGGATGGCATCACAGATTCAATGGACAAGAGTTTGGGTAGACTCCAGGAGTTGGTGATGGACAGGAAGGCCTGGAGTCCTGTGGTCCACGTGGTCACAAAGAGTCACACAGACTGAGATAATGATCTGAATGACATGAGCCTATGTCTGAATGTGAGAGTTCGACTATAAAGAATGCTGAGTGCCAAAAAACTGAGGCTTTGAACCTGTCTTACTGAAGGGGACTCTTGAGAGTCCTTTGGACAGCAAGGAGATCCACACAGTCAATCCTAGAAGAAATTAACTATAAATATTCATTGGAAGGACTGATGTTGAAGTTCCATCTCCAATACTTTATCTAAAGGACTCATGAGAAAACTGACAGTCAACCTTGTCATGAAACATTATTGGCTCTGATTTGAGAAAGACAGTGCAGGAGAAGAAGAGGGCAACAGAAGTTGAGTTGGTTGGACATGCTGGAATCTCTTGACTCAAGAAAGATAAGACTGAGCAAAGTGTTGGAGACAAAGAAGGGCAGGGAAGCCTGGAGTGCTCCTGTCCACAGTGAGGCAGAGTTGGAACTGGCCNGAATGTGAGAGTTCGACTATAAAGAATGCTGAGTGCCAAAAAACTGAGGCTTTGAACCTGTCTTACTGAAGGGGACTCTTGAGAGTCCTTTGGACAGCAAGGAGATCCACACAGTCAATCCTAGAAGAAATTAACTATAAATATTCATTGGAAGGACTGATGTTGAAGTTCCATCTCCAATACTTTATCTAAAGGACTCATGAGAAAACTGACAGTCAACCTTGTCATGAAACATTATTGGCTCTGATTTGAGAAAGACAGTGCAGGAGAAGAAGAGGGCAACAGAAGTTGAGTTGGTTGGACATGCTGGAATCTCTTGACTCAAGAAAGATAAGACTGAGCAAAGTGTTGGAGACAAAGAAGGGCAGGGAAGCCTGGAGTGCTCCTGTCCACAGTGAGGCAGAGTTGGAACTGGCCTGGCAACTGAAAAACAGCAACGTCTGTTTCACATATGTCAATCAGGATATTTTTTGCGTCTAACATATGGAATTCTTTATATCCCCAGAGGAAAATTAGGTGCTTCTTTATGAATTTTGGACATTTATCTATTTCCTTTATGGAGGTTTGGTTGGATATTTAACTTCTTAAACTATAAGAGATCAATTACTCAGACAGCAAATTTTAATAAAGATATGTTTACGTTTAACATGGAGTTTTGTACATTTCAAATTGAAAGCCAGGGTATACATGTCCTCATGGGAAATATTTCATATATGATGATGGGCTCACTGTTGAATTTTCTGTTCCTTGTGTTGAAGTCTGACACCAGATAGTGCTTCAGTGAAGAAGAAATCTCAGTTTCACATATAAAATTCTAGGTGCAGATTTTAGGACATGAAATATGAAATTATCTATAATTCACATTTGAAAATCTGGGGACAGATTTCCAACATGAAATACAAAATGCTTGATATATCACATATGAAGAATTTTCTGAATGAATTACCCAAATTTTTTGTATTACAGTTACAAAATTCTAAATGCAGATATGTATGCAGAGAATATGACAGTCACTATTTCACATATCAATGGATGGTCACTGATTTTCAACATGAGCAGTGAAATTTTTTGTATTTTTCATTTCAAAATTTCTGTGCTGACATTTCTTCAAGAAATATGGAATACTGTGTGTTTAACATTTCCAAAACAGGTATCAATTGTCCTACAGTAAGTATGAACTTTTCTGGATCATAGAGGAAAATTGTTTGAGCAATGAAATTCTCTTTATTTCAGCAAAGACATTTTGAAGGAAGATCTTCTATCATTAAATATGGAATACTGTATAGTTTGCATATGAAACACTGGGGACAAGTTTCTCATATGGAATATGAAATCTCAGTTATTCACAGAAGAAAATTTGTGTCAAATTTTCATACATAGATTATGGAATTTTCCATGATTCAGAAATTAAGATATAGGCCCAACAGGCAAATATACATTCATCTATGTTTCTTGTCAGAACATGTGACCACACAGTCCCCTACTTAATTGTAATATTTTCTATATTAAACTTTGAAAGGCTGGGTGAAGATATCCCTACATGATATATGAAAACTCTATGTTGACATTTGAAAATCTGGGTACCAATATTTCCACATGAAATGGGTAAAACACTATAGTAACATTTGTATTTCTAGGTTGTGAGGTTCCCTCATGAAATATAAGATCTACATATTTCACATGTGGAAATCTGGATGCCATTTTTACCTGTGTGAAATATGGAGTTCATTTATGAATTTCTGCATGCAGGTTTTACTCCATGATACTCTGAAATTCTGTAAATATGCCATTAGAAAATCTGAGTGTCCATTTTCCTACATTAAATATGAAATTATCATATTTAATTATCATATTTCCAAGACCTCACACTGAGCACAGTTTTGGTTACATGAAATATGTAATTGTGTTATTTCCCTTTTGAAAATCTGGGTTGAAATTTTCCAGCCTGATAGACAGAATCTGTGAAATTCATGCATAAAAAGGTGGATCCTAGAAAATCTTACATGAATTATGGAATGCACGTTATTTCATATATAAAAATCAGACATATATTTTCTTCCATGAAATATGTTATTCTCAAAATTATAAAGAACCAACTCTGCAAAACACCATACTGTCCAGAGCTGCTGCCTCACAGCACACAAAAAGGAAGACAGAAACACAAGCCAAATCATCCACAGACTGTCTAAAGTCAGACTAAATGCATACATACTTGCAAGAGACCCTGCTGACACAGTCCAATCGTGAGAGAAAGAAGCATCAGCTGTGGCCACAAGAATATAGTTGCCAGTGCCTCCCCCTCCAAGGATACACAAAATACTGAACCAATTTATCCATTCATGGCACAGACTGGAAACAAGTACTACAACCCTGCACCCTGGGAAGAAAAGACCAGTAACATAGTAAGCTAAGCAAATGTGAAGACAGTAAAGTATGTTAAAGGCAAAGAAACAAGATAAAAACCCTTAAGACATAATTAAAGAGAAAATAGAAATGGTCACTGAAAATGAATTGGATGTAACGATAGTAAAGATGATCAAACATCTCAGAAAATAAATGGAGATCATGCAAGAAACATTTACAAATGAAGGATAGCACAGTAACTGCTATTTGTATACTGTAGGCTGATTGATGCTTTTGTACAACATAATCCAGAACAACATTAGAAAATAATTATCCTCCAATTTTAAAATGAAATATTAAAAGAAACACAAACTTTAAATAACATAACAGAGCGGAAAATTTAGTTGATACTTAATTAGATTTCATCCAAAACACTTCAGAATGCAGTTTATCCTCAAGGACAAATTAAATATTTATGGATAAGTCACCATCTGGATGACAAATCAGGCATTGGTAATTTTAAGATAATCAAAATTGTATCAAACATTTTTATCACATTATTATTATTTACATGCATCAAGCATTTTTACAATAATATTATGATTTACATGAATTACATGGAAAATTATAGACCAATGACACATAGATGAACATAGATGCAAACATCCTCAGCAAGATACTTCCAAGAAGAACCAAGATGACCACTAAGAAAAATACATGCAAAAAAAAAAAAAAAGCTGGGGGTAGGTCCTAAGATGCCGGAGGAATAGGATGGGGAAACCATTTTCTCCTAGACAAACTCAACCAAAGAACATTTAAACGCTGAGTATATTCCACAAAACAATTTCTGAATGCCGGCAGAGGTCATCAGGCACTCAGAAAAGTAGCCAATTGTCTTTGAAAGGAAGTAGGAAAAAATATAAAAGGCAAATATAAGAGTCAAAAGAGGTAGGGCCAGAGCTCCATCCTGGGAATGAAGTCTTAAAAAGAGACAAGTTTCCAAACACCAAGAAACACACTCATGGCAGAGTCTGTGGCATGCCTTGGAACCACTGAGGGCAACACAACTGGGAGGAAAAAACAAATAAATAGTTAAAACACACAGATTACCTGCCCAACAAAAACTCCCTCAGTGGAGAAGTAGTGCAGATGCCTGTACCTGCCACTAGCAAGTGGCAGTAGCCTCTGATTACAGAGGCGCGGGCTGCATTGCTTTGAGTAAGAACTAGGTCTGAATGCCCCAAGGGCAATCTAAGCACACTAACTTGGGCTAGCAAACCAGACTGTGGGATAGCTACCATGCAAAAAGCCATAACTTAAGACACTTCTAGACCCACTCACAGAACAAAGGACTGTGCAGTGCTAGTCTGCTGCAGATCATCCCCCTCTGGTGACAGGCATCTAGAGCCAGAAGAGGGCAATCACAGCTCCAGAGAGACATTATCTACCAAATTGCAAGCAGGCTTCTTCGCTAACTAAGACTTCTTGGGGTTCCAGACAGTAAATATCCACCTGAGAAGATGTGTCAGTTGTACACCCAGAAAACCGAGTGGCAGGTATGAGGAGGTGATAAGCTGCAGTGACTGCACTTGCCAAACCCCTCATCACTGAATTGTTTGGACCTGGGAAAGGCACACAATGCTGGCCCAACAAAGTCTGAGCCTCTGAAGACTTCCTGAGTGCCTGAACCTGATGGCTTAGAACTGGGAGTTGCAAGCAGCCCAGAGTGAGCCTTAGACAGTTCCTGGTGGAGCAACCTAGAGCCTGAGCAGTGTGAGCAAGGAGGGCACACACACCATGAGCAGGGACAGGCCCAGTGTGGCTGACACTGTGAGTACATGCCAGTGTTATTTGTTTGCAGCATACCTCCTTCCCCACAGTGAGACTGAACAAGTGAAAATAAAAAAGTGTCCACCATCGTCCCTCTTGTGTCAGGGCAGAAACCAGACACTGAAGAGACCAGCAAACAGAAGAAGCTAAAACAGAGGGAACCACCTTGGAAGTGACAGGTGCAATAGATTAAAACACTGTAGTTTGTACCAACTACATAGGAAGGGGCTTATAGATCATGAGAAATATAAGCCAACCAAGGAACTATCCAAAAATGAAATGACCCCACACTGCCCATAACAACAGAGAAACTCGGAGATATATTTTTATAATCATTCATTTTTAATTTAAAAAATAATATTTAAATCCTCTATTACTCTTTTAATTTTCATTTTTAAAACCTATTACTTTGCAAAAAAAAAGACCCTATTTTTTAAAGCTAACTTTGTGTGTGTGTGTGTGTGTGTGTAATTTTTGTGACTTTTTTCTTTAATATTTTATTCTTGAAAATCCAACCTGTACTCTAGATATTTTAATCTTTGTTATCAGATATTTGTTATCAGAGCCAGGTATTTTGTACCTTTAAGAACCCAATCATCACGACCCATATTTACTTAGGAGTGAGATTACTGGCTTGACTGCTCTCTCCTCCTTTGGACTCTCCTTTTTCTACACCAGGTCACCTTTATCTCCTCCTTCCCCTTTCTCTTCTCTACCCAACTTTGTGAATCTATTTGTCTGTCCAAGATGGTGGAAAATACTTAGGGAATTGATTACTGGCTGGATCTGTCTTGCTTTTTATTTCTCCTTTTATCCTCCTGGCCACGTCTGAATCTTTCCTCCCTCTTCTCTTTGTATAACTCCGTGAACATATCTGAGTGGTCCAGACTGTGAAGAACACATAAGGACATGATTACTGGCTAGCTTGCTCTCTCCTTTTTTGATTCTACCTCATCTCATTCAGGTCATCTCTAACTCTCTTCTTCCTCTTCTCTTCTCCATGTAACTCTGTGAACCTCTCTCAGTGTCCCTCACTGTGGAGAAACTTTTCATCTTTAACCTAGATGTTTTATCAATGGTGCTTTATAGATGGATAAGTCTTGAGACTACTGTAAAATTAAGACTGAAAACCAGAAGCAGGAGGATTAAGTCCAAATCTGGAGAAGATTGGGGAACTCTGACTCCAGTGAACATTAATTGACAGGAGCTCATCAAACGCCTCCATACCTACACTGAAACCAAGCATCACCCAAGGGCCAACAGGTTCCAGAGCAAGACATACCATTAAAATTCTCCAGCAACACAGGAACACAGATTTGAGCTTCAATATACAGGCTGCTCAAAGTTACTCCAAACCCCTTAACATCTCATAACTCATTGCTGGACACTTTGCACTCCAGAAAGAAGAAATCCAGATCCACCCATCCAGAATACCGACACAAGCTTCCCTAACCAGGAAACCTTGACAAGCCACCCATACAATCCCATGCACTGCAAGACAAATCCAAAATAAAGGGAACTCCACAAACTGCCAGAATACAGAAAGGCCACCCCAAACTCAGCAATATAAGCAAGATGAAGAGACAGAGAAATACCCATCAGGTAAAGGAACAGGATAAATGCTCAACAAACCAAACAAAATAGGAAGATAGGGAATCTGCCTGATAAATAATTCCAAATAATGTTAATGAAAATGATCCAAAATCTTGAAATCAAATCAAAATGGAATCACAGATAAACACCCTGGAGACAAGGATTGAGAAGATGCAAGAAACTTTTAATATGGACCTAGAAGAAATAAAAGAATGAATATATAATGAATATGCAATAAATGAGATCAAAAGCACTCAAGGCAATAAATAGTAGAATAATGGAGGCAGAAAATAGGATTAGTGAAGCAGAAGATAGAATGTTAGAAATAAATTAATCAGAGGGGAAGAAAAGAAAAATGAATTAAAAGAAATGAGGACAATCTCAGAGACCTCCAGGCAAATATTAAATGCCCCAACATTCAAATCATAGGAGTCCCAGAAGAGGAAGACAAAAAGAAAGAACATGAGACAATACTCGAGATAACAGTTGAAAATTTCCCTAAAATGGGGAAGGAGATAATCACCCAAGTCCAAGGAACCAAGACAGTCTCAAACAGGATAAACCCAAGGCAAAACCCCTCAAGACACATATTAATCAAATTAACAAAGATCAAACACAAAGAAAAATATTAAAAACAGCAAGGGAAAAACAACAAACACATAAAGGGATTCCCATAAGGATAACACCTGATCTTTCAATAGAAACTCCTCCTGGCAAGACAAAAGAAAATAAGCTACAGCCCACATTACTGTACATAGCAATGATCTCATTTACATATGAAGGAGAAATCAAAAATTTTACAGACAAGCAAAAGCTGAAAGAATTCATCACCAGTAAACCAGTTCTCCAACAAATGCTAAAGGATATTCTCTAGACAGGAAAAACACAAAGTGTGTATAAATTCGAACCCAAAACAATAAAGTAAATGACAATGATATCAATAGTTCAGTTCAGTTTCTCAGTCATGTCCAACTCTTTATGACCCCATGAATCACAGCACACCATGCCTCCCTGTCCATCACTGACTCCCGGAGTCCACTCAGACTCATGACCATCGAGTCAGTGATGCCATCCTGCCATCTCATCCTCAGTCGTCCCCTTCTCCTCCTTCCCCCACTCCCTCCCAGCATCAAAGTCTTTTCCAATGAGTCAACTCTTTGCATGAGGTGGCTATTCATCACCAGTAAACCAGTTCTCCAACAAATGCTAAAGGATATTCTCTAGACAGGAAAAACACAAAGTGTGTATAAATTCGAACCCAAAACAATAAAGTAAATGACAATGATATCAATAGTTCAGTTCAGTTTCTCAGTCATGTCCAACTCTTTATGACCCCATGAATCACAGCACACCATGCCTCCCTGTCCATCACTGACTCCCGGAGTCCACTCAGACTCATGACCATCGAGTCAGTGATGCCATCCTGCCATCTCATCCTCAGTCGTCCCCTTCTCCTCCTTCCCCCACTCCCTCCCAGCATCAAAGTCTTTTCCAATGAGTCAACTCTTTGCATGAGGTGGCTAATGTACTGGATTCAGCATTAGCATCATTTCTTCCAAAGAAATCCCAAGGCTGATCTTCTTCAGAATGGATTAGTTGGATCTGCTTGCAGTCCAAGGGACGCTCAAGAGTCTTCTCCAACACCACAGGTCAAAAGCATCAATATTTATCAATCAGTTCAGTTCAGTTCAGTTCAGTCACTCAGTCTTGTCTGACTCTTTTTGACCCCGTGAATTGCAACACGCCAGGCCTCCCTGTCCATCACCACCTCCCGGAGTACACTCAGACTCACATCCATTGAGTCAGTGATGCCAATCTCAACATAATAAAAGCTATATATGACAAACCTACAGCAAATATTATCCTCAATGGTGAAAAATTGAAAGCATTTCCCCTAAAGTCAGGAACAAAACAAGGGTGCTCAATTTCACCACTGCTATTCAACATAGATTTGGAAGTTTTGGCCACAGCAATCAGAGCAGAAAAACAAATAAAAGGAATCCAAATTGGAAAAGAAGAAGTCAAACTTTCACTGTTTGTAGATGACATGATCCTCTATATAGAAAACTCTAAAGACTCCATCAGAAAATTACTAGAGCTAATCAATTAATATAGTAAAGTTGTGGGATATAAAATCAACACAGAGAAATCTCTTGCATTCCTATACACTAATAATGAGAAAGTAGAAAGATAAATTAAGGAAACAATTTCATTTACCATTGCAATGAAAAGAGACTGTCTTGCTTTTTGATTTCTCCTTTTATCCTCCTGGCCACGTCTGAATCTTTCCTCCCTCTTCTCTTTGTATAACTCCATGAACATATCTGAGTGGTCCAGACTGTGAAGAACACATAAAGACATGATTACTGGCTAGCTTGCTGTCTCCTTTTTTGATTCTACCTCATCTCATTCAGGTCATCTCTAACTCTCTTCTTCCTCTTTTCTTCTCCATGTAACTCTGTGAACCTCTCTGAGTGTCCCTCACTGTGGAGAAACTTTTCATCCTTAACCTAGATGTTTTATCAATGGTGCTTTATAGATGGATAAGTCTTGAGACTACTGTAAAATTAAGGCTGAAAAGCAGAAGCAGGAGGATTAAGTCCAAATCTGGAGAAGATCGGGGAACTCTGACTCCAGTGAACATTAATTGACAGGAGCTCATCAAACGCCTCCATACCTACACTGAAACCAAGGATCACCCAAGGGCCAACAGGTTCCAGAGCAAGACATACCATTAAAATTCTCCAGCAACACAGGAACACAGACTTGAGCTTCAATATACAGGCTGCTCAAAGTTACTCCAAACCCCTTAACATCTCATAACTCATTGCTGGACACTTTGCACTCCAGAAAGAAGAAATCCAGATCCACCCATCCAGAATACCGACACAAGCTTCCCTAACCAGGAAACCTTGACAAGCCACCCATACAATCCCATGCACTGCAAGACAAATCCAAAATAAAGAGAACTCCACAAACTGCCAGAATACAGAAAGGCCATCCCAAAGTCAGCAATATAAGCAAGATGAAGAGACAGAGAAATACCCATCAGGTAAAGGAACAGGATAAATGCCCAACAAACCAAACAAAATAGGAAGATAGGGAATCTGCCTGATAAATAATTCCAAAAAATGCTAATGAAAATGATCCAAAATCTTGAAATCAAATCAAAATGGAATCACAGATAAACACCCTGGAGACAAGGATTGAGAAGATGCATGAAACTTTTAATATGGACCTAGAAGAAATAAAAGAATAATATATAATGAATAATGCAATAAATGAAATCAAAAGCACTCTGGAGGCAATAAATAGTAGAATAATGGAGGCAAAGGATAGGATTAGTGAAGCAGAAGATAGAATGGTAGAAATAAATTAATCAGAGGGGAAAAAAAGAAAAATGAATTGAAATAAATGAGGACAATCTCAGAGACCTCCAGGCAAATATTAAATGCCCCAACATTCAAAACATAGGATTCCCAGAAGAGGAAGACAAAAAGAAAGAACATGAGACAATACTTGAGATAACAGTTGAAAATTTCCCTAAAATGGGGAAGGAGATAATCACCCAAGTCCAAGGAACCAAGACAGTCTCAAACAGGATAAACCCAAGGCAAAACACCTCAAGACACATATTAATCAAATTAACAAAGATCAAACACAAAGAAAAATATTAAAAACAGCAAGGGAAAAACAACAAATAACACATAAAGGGATTCCCATAAGGATAACACCTGATCTTTCAATAGAAACACTTCAGGTCAGGAGGGTATGGCAAGACAAAAGAAAATAAGCTACAGCCCACATTACTGTACATAGCAACGATCTTATTTACATATGAAGGAGAAATAAAAAATTTTACAGACAAGCAAAAGCTGAAAGAATTCAGCACCAGTAAACCAGTTCTCCAACAAATGCTAAAGGATATTATCTAGACAGGAAAAACACAAAGGGTGTATAAATTCGAACCCAAAACAATAAAGTAAATGACAATGGTATCAACAGTTCAGTTCAGTTTCTCAGTCATGTCCAACTCTTTGTGACCCCATGAATCACAGCACACCATGCCTCCCTGTCCATCACTGACTCCCGGAGTCCACTCAGACTCATGACCATAGAGTCAATGATGCCATCCTGCCATCTCATCCTCGGTCGTTCCCTTCTCCTCCTGCCCCCATTCCCTCCCAGCATCAAAGTCTTTTCTAATGAGTCAACTCTTTGCATGAGGTGGCCAATGTACTGGATTCAGCATTAGCATCATTTCTTCCAAAGAAATCCCAGGCTGATCTTCTTCAGAATGGATTAGTTGGATCTCCTTGCAGTCCAAGGGATGCTCAAAAGTCTTCTCCAACACCACAGGTCAAAAGCATCAATATTTATCAATCAGTTCAGTTCAGTTCAGTTCAGTCACTCAGTCTTGTCCGACTCTTTTTGACCCCATGAATTGCAGCAGGCCAGGCGTCCCTGTCCATCACCAACTCCCAGAGTACACTCAGACTCACATCCATTGAGTCAGTGATGCCAATTTCAACATAATAAAAGCTATATATGCAAACCTACAGCAAATATTATCCTCAATGGTGAAAAATTGAAAGCATTTCCCCTAAAGTCGGGAACAAAGCAAGGGTGCTCAATTTCACCACTGCTGTTCAACATAGATTTGGAAGTTTTGGCCACAGCAATCAGAGCAGAAGAACAAATAAAAGGAATCCAAATTGGAAAAGAAGAAATCAAACTTTCACTGTTTGTAGATGACATGATCCTCTATATAGAAAACTCTAAAGACTCCATCAGAAAATTACTAGAGCTAATCAATTAATATAGTAAAGTTGTGGGATATAAAATCAACACAGAGAAATCTCTTGCATTCCTATACACTAATAATGAGAAAGTAGAAAGATAAATTAAGGAAACAATTTCATTTACCATTGCAATGAAAAGAGTAAAATACTTAGGAATATATCTACCTAAAGAAACTAAAGACCTATATATAGAAAACTATAAAACACTGATGAAAGAAATAAAAACGGACACTAATAGATGGAGTATACCATGTTCATGGATTGGAAGAATCAATATAGTGTAAATGAGTATACTACCCAAAGCAATCTACAGAGTCAATGCAATCCCTATTAAGCTACCAACGGTATTTTTCACAGGGCTAGAAAAAATCATTTCATAATTTGTATCAAAGTACAGAAAACCTCGAATAGCCAAAGCAATCTTGAGAAAGAAGAGTGGAACTGGAAGAATCAACCTACCTGACTTCACTCTCTACTACAAAGCCACAGTCATCAGACAGTATGGTACTGGCACAAAGACAGAAACATAGATCAATGGAACAAAATAGAAAGCCCGGAGATAAATGCACACACCTATGGACATATTATCTTTGAGAAATGAGGCAAGATATACAATGGAGAAAAGACAATCTATTTAACAAGGAAAACTGGTGCTGGGAAAACTGGTCAACCACTTGTAAAAGAATGAAACTAGAACACTTGCCAACACTATATACAAAACAACAACAACAAGAACAAAACCAACTCAAAATGGATTAAAGATCTAAACATAAGACCATAAACTATAAAACTCCTAGATGAGAAGATAGGCAAACAATCTCTGACATAAATCACAGCAGGATCCTCTATGACACATCTCCCAGAATATTGGAAATAAAAGCAAAAATAAGCAATTGAAACCTAATTAAAATTAAAAGCTTCTGAACAACAAAGGAAAATATAAGTAAGAAGAAAAGACAGCCTTCAGAAGGGAGAAATTAATAGCAATTAAACAACTGAGAAACAACTAATCGCAAAAATATGCAAGCAACATGTGCAGCTCAATTCCAGAAAAAAATGACACAATCAAAATATAAGCCAAAAAAGTAAATAGACCTTTCTCCAAAGAAGACATGTAGATGGCTAACAAACACATGAAAATATGCTCAACGTCACTCATTATCAGATAATTGCAAATCAAAACCACAATGAGGTACCATTTCAAAGGCAAACAATCTCTGACATAAATCACAGCAGGATCCTCTATGATCCACCTCCCAGAATATTGGAAATAAAAGCAAAAATAAGCAATTGAAACCTAATTAAAATTAAAAGCTTCTTAACAACAAGGAAAATATAACTAAGAAGAAAAGACAGCCTTCAGAAGGGAGAAATTAATAGAAATGAAACAACTGAGAAACAACTAATCACAAAAATATGCAAGCAACATGTGCAGCTCAATTCCAGAAAAAATGACACAATCAAAATATAAGCCAAAAAAGTAAATAGACATTTCTCCAAAGAAGACATGCAGATGGCTAACAAACACATGAAAATATGCTCAACGTCACTCATTATCAGATAATTGCAAATCAAAACCACAATGAGGTACCATTTCATGCCAGTCAGAATGTCTGTGATCCAAAAGTCTACAAGCAATAAATGCTGGAGAGGGTGTAGAGAAAAGGGAACCCTCTTACACTGTTGATGGGAATGCAAACTAGTACAGCCACTATGGAGAACTGTGTGGAGATTCCTTAAAAACCTGGAAATTGAACTGCCTTCTGTTTAGTTCAGTTGCTCAGTTGTTTCCTCCTCTTTGTGACCCCATGGATCAAAGCTCGCCAGGCCTCCCTGTCCATCACCAACTCCTAGAGTTCACTCAGACTCATGTTCATCAAGTCAGTGATGCCATCCAACCATCTTATCCTCTTTTGTCTCCTTCTCCTCCTGCACTGAATCCATCCCAGAATCAGAGTCTTTTCCAATGAGTCAACTCTTCATGTGAGGTGGCCAAAGTACTGGAGTTTCAGCTTTAGCATCACTCCCTCCAAAGAAATCTCAGGGATGATCTCCTTCAGAATGGACTGGTTGGATCTTCTTGCAGTCCAAGGGACTCTCAAGAGTCTTCTCCAACAGCACAGTTCAAAAGCGTCAATTCTTCACCGCTCAGCTTTCTTCACAGTCAAACTCTCACATCCATACATGACGACAGGAAAAACCATAGCCTTGACTAGACGGACCTTTGTTGGCAAAGTAATGTCTCTGCTTTCCAACATGCTATCTAGGTTATCATAACTTTTCTTCCAAAGAGTAAGCGTCTTTTAATTTCATGCCTGCAGTGACCATCTGCAGTGATTTTGGAGCCCCCCAAAATAAAGTTGGACACTGTTTCCACTTTTCCCTCATCTATTTCCCATGAAGTGATGGGGCCAGATGTTATGATCTTCATTTTCTGAATGTTGAGCTTTAAGCCCACTTTTTCCACTCTCCTCTTTCACTTTCAACAAGAGGCTTTTTAGATCCTCTTCAGTTTCTGCCATAAGAATGGTGTCATCTGAATATCTGAGGTTATTTATATTTCTCCCAGCAATCTTGATTCCAGCTTGTGCTTCTTCCAGCACATCATTTCTCATGATGTACTCTGCATATAAGTTAAATAAGCAGGGTGACAATATATATCCTTGACATTCTCCTTTTCCTATTTTGGAACCAGTCTGTTGTTCCATGTCCAGTTCTACCTCTTGATAAGCCCACTTTTTCCACTCTCCTCTTTCACTTTCAACAAGAGGCTTTTTAGATCCTCTTCAGTTTCTGCCATAAGAATGGTGTCATCTGAATATCTGAGGTTATTTATATTTCTCCCAGCAATCTTGATTCCAGCTTGTGCTTCTTCCAGCACATCATTTCTCATGATGTACTCTGCATATAAGTTAAATAAGCAGGGTGACAATATATATCCTTGACATTCTCCTTTTCCTATTTTGGAACCAGTCTGTTGTTCCATGTCCAGTTCTACCTCTTGCTTCCTAGTTTTCTCAAGAGGGAGATCAGGTGGTCTGGTATTCCCGTCTCTCTCAGAATTTTCCACAGTTAATTGTGGTCCACACAGTCAAAGACTTTGGCAAAGAACAAAGCTAGTGGAGGTTATGGAATTCAAGTTGAGCTATTTCAAATCCTGAAGGATGATGCTGTGAAAGTGCTGCACTCAATATGCTAGCAACTTTGGAAAACTGAGCAGCAGCCACTGGAATTGAAAAGGTCAGTTTTCATTCCAATCCGAAATGAAGGCATTGCCAAAGAATGCTTAAACTACCAGACAATTTCACTCATCTCACACGCTAGCAAAATAATGCTTAAAATTCTCCAAGCCAGTCTTCAGCAGTATGTTAACTGTGAACTTCCAGATGTTCAGCTGGTTTTAGAAAAGACAGAGGAACCAGAGATCAGAATGCCAACATCTGGTGGATCATGGAAAAAACAGAGCAGTGGCCACTGGAATGGAAAAGGTCAGTTTTCATTCCAATCCCAAATAAAGGCATTGCCAAAGAATGCTCAAACTACCAGACAATTTCACTCATCTCACACGCTAGTAAAGTAATGCTCAAAATTCTCCAAGCCAGTCTTCAGCAGTACATGAACTGTGAACTTCCAGATGTTCAGCTGGTTTTAGAAAAGACAGAGGAACCAGAGATCAGAATGCCAACATCTGGTGGATCATGGAAAAAACAAGAGAGTTCCAGAAAAACATCTATTTCTGCTTTTTTGACTAAGACAAAACCTTTGACTGTGGATCACAATAAACTGCAGAAAATTCTGAAAGAGAACTGCCTTATGACACAGCAATCCCACTGCTGGTCATACACACCAAGGACACCTGAATTGAAAGAGACATGTGTACCCCAATATTCATCACAGCACTGTTTCTAATAGCCAGGACATGGAAGGAACCTAGATGTCCATACAGCAGAATAATGTATAAGAAAGCTGTGGTACATATACACAATGGAGTATTACTCAGCCATTAAAAAGAATACATTTGAATCAGTTCTAATGAGGTGGGTGAAACTGGAGCTGATTATACAGAGTGAATTAAGCCAGAAAGATAAACATCAATACAGTATACTAACACATATATATGGAATTTAGAAAGATGGTAATGATGACCCTGTATGCGAGATAGCAAAAGAGACACAGACATAAAGAATAGTCTTTTGGACTCTGTGGAGAGAGAGAGAATGGGATAATTTGGTAGAATGACATTGAAACATGTATAATATCATATAAGCAACCAATTGCCTGGCCAGTTTCGATGCAGGATACAGGATGCTTGGGGCTAGTGCACTGGGATGACCCAAAGGGATGGTATGGGAAGGGAGGTGGGAAGGACATTCAGGGTGGTGAACAAGTGTACACTCATGGCAAATCATGTTGATGTATGGTAAAACCAATAAAATATTGTAAAGTAGTTAGCCTCCAATTAAAATAAATAACTTTAAATTAAAAAAAATGCCTGTCTGGGGAGAGTTTAATCCATTTTGAGTTATTTTTGAATATGGTGTTATGAAGGGTTGTGATTTCATTCTTTTACAGCTGATTGATCATTTTTTTCCTCCAGCAACACTTGTTAAAGAGATGGTCTTTTCTCCATAGAGAAAAGGATAACAAATCAAAAACAAACAAATAAACAGAAGCATAGATACCTAAGAAAAAAATGAAAAGCATGAATACTTTGGGAATCAGTGGGAAGGACATTCAGGGTGGTGAACAAGTGTACACTCATGGCAAATTCATGTTGATGTATGGTAAAACCAATAAAATATTGTAAAGTAGTTAGCCTCCAATTAAAATAAATAACTTTAAATTAAAAAAAATGCCTGTCTGGGGAGAGTTTAATCCATTTTGAGTTATTTTTGAATATGGTGTTATGAAGGGTTGTGATTTCATTCTTTTACAGCTGATTGATCATTTTTTTCCTCCAGCAACACTTGTTAAAGAGATGGTCTTTTCTCCATAGAGAAAAGGATAACAAATCAAAAACAAACAAATAAACAGAAGCATAGATACCTAAGAAAAAAATGAAAAGCATGAATACTTTGGGAATCATGTGTATACCTCTTCGTGGCCAAAAATTCAATGAAGAAATCAAAGAAAAAATAAGTATATTTTTCCATATAAGCAAATGATAATAAAATTGTTATTGCATTAAACCTATGAAACAGGATAAAGCACCAAATAGTAAAGATTATAGCAAAGAAATGTCTCAAATAGTCAACCTAATCTTGAAACTAAAGCAATTAGAAGGAAAAAGAAACACAGAACCCACATTTAATTTTGGAAAGAAAATCATAAAGAAGAGAATAGGGAAAAAAAAGATGAAAACAATATCAAAGATTAATAATATTAAAAAGGAGCTCTTGTAGGGCATAAAGAAATTACATAAAAAATGGTAAAGTAGTTAGCCTCCAATTAAAATAAATAACTTTAAATAAAAAAACTGCCTGTCTGGGGAGAGTTTAATCCATTTTGAGTTATTTTTGAATATAGTGTTATGAAGGGTTGTGATTTCATTCTTTTACAGCTGATTGATCATTTTTTCCCCCAGCAACACTTGTTAAAGAGATGGTCTTTTCTCCATAGAGAAAAGGGTAACAAATCAAAAACAAACAAATAAACAGAAGCATAGATACCTAAGAAAAAAATGAAAACCATGAATACTTTGGGGATCATGTGTATACCTCTTCATGACCAAAAATTCAATGAAGAAATCAAAGAGAAAATAAGTATATTTTTCCATATATGCAAATGATAATAAAATTGTTATTGTATTAAACCTATGAAACAGGATAAAGCACCAAATAGTAAATATTATAGCAAAGAAATGTCTCAAATAGTCAACCTAATCTTGAAACTAAAGCAATTAGACAAGGAAAAAGAAACACAGAACCCAAATTTAATTTTGGAAAGAAAATCATAAAGAAGAGAATAGGGAAAAAAAAAAGATGAAAACAATATCAAAGATTAATAATATTAAAAAGGAGCTCTTGTAGGGCATAAAGAAATTACATAAAACATGAGTCAGCCTCATCAACAAAAAAGGGAGAACGCTCAAATCAATAAAGTTAGACTTGAGAAAGGAGACATTATAAATTGCTAATACATTTCCAATTCAAATTGATTTTTTTTCTTCATGATCAATGTCAGTTACACTAAAAGAACAAATTGTATAAGTCAAACTGATGCTTAAAATCTGTTGATCTTTTTGCATCAGCACTCACAGAGCAGCTACAATCAAACATATGGTCACATTGAGAATTTTACTGCTATGACTATTTCTACTTTTCAGTATCACATCCTATCACCATTACAGATATATGATTTTGACTGATGGTCTGCCTTACCTTTACAGTTAGATACAGCGATATGTCAGCCCATGAGGATACATTTCCTAAACTACAACTGGAAGGCCTGGTTCCAGTGCCAATAATCACTGATGCATCTACTACCTCTCTTTTGAGGTCAACTCAGCAGCCATCTTCATTATATGAAACTCATACTACTT
This sequence comes from Aepyceros melampus, assembly GCA_006408695.1. Lineage (NCBI taxonomy): Eukaryota > Metazoa > Chordata > Mammalia > Artiodactyla > Bovidae > Aepyceros > Aepyceros melampus. The sequence continues at coordinate 21,244 of SJXQ01011343.1, forward strand.
ACAACTGATCTACCAAATAAGAGCCTGATCATACAGGATAATGAAGATTAAAATTGATGATGGTAATGCCAACTAATTCTTATATTTATTTATTTCAATAATAAATTTACATATTCATCTTTATAGTTTCACTACAGCCCATGAGGATACATTTCCTAAACTACAACTGGAAGGCCTGGTTCCAGTGCCAATAATCACTGATGCATCTACTACCTCTCTTTTGAGGTCAACTCAGCAGCCATCTTCATTATATGAAACTCATACTACTTACAACTGATCTACCAAATAAGAGCCTGATCATACAGGATAATGAAGATTAAAATTGATGATGGTAATGCCAACTAATTCTTATATTTATTTATTTCAATAATAAATTTACATATTCATCTTTATAGTTTCACTTTCTATTCTGATATAATTAAAAGAAAAAAATAGGTTTTATCACAATGCCTGGCTATTTCATTTTGCTTTTATATAAACTCTTGGGCTTTCAGAATGGCCATCTGAATTATATTTGTCTCTTCCAGTGAATTTGAATTCATTGATTCCTGAAAGTTTGATGTTCACACTTGCAATCTTCTGTTTCACAACTTCCTATTTACCTTTATTCATGAATCTAACATTCTAGGTTCCTATAAAATATCATCCTTTACAGCATTAAACTTTAGTTTTATCACCAGTCATATCTGCAATTGAGTGTGTTTTTCCTTTGGCTCCATCTCTTCCTTTTTGCCGAAGTCACTTCTTCACTGATTTTCATAAGCATATAGGGCACCGACCAATTGGAGAGTTCATCTGTCAATGTCCACTCTTTTTGGTTTTTCATATTATTCATGGGATTTTCAAAGAAAGAATACTGAAGTGGTTTTCCATTTTCCTTCTCCAAAGAACCACATTTTCCAGAATTGTCCACTATGTCCAATCCACCCTGCATGGCCCTACATGGCATGTCTCATACTTTCATTGAGTGAGACAAGACTGTGTTCCATATAATCAATTTGCTTAGTTTTCTGTGGTTGTGGTTTTCATTCTGTCTGTCCTCTGATGGATAAGGATAAGAGGTATATGGAAACTTCCGATGCTAGAGATAGACTTTGAGTGAATCTGGGTCCTGTTCTGATAGATGGGGTCATATTCCATAAATCTTTAATCCAATTTACTCTTGATGGGTGTGACTGTGTTCAGGCCCTGTTGTTTGAACTGAGGCCAAACTATGGGATGGATAATGAAAGTAACTGGGACCTTCTTCAAAAGGAATTGATCAAGCACTCTGGCATTCAGAACCCATCACTCTGCTGCATCCCTCTCTTGGACTTTGCCTCTTCCAGACACTCCTGGACACTCACAAGCAAGTCTGCCTCTGTCTCTGTGGGAACACAGCTCTTATTCTTGGCTCCTGGTGCACACAAGGTTTTGTTTGTGCCCTTCAAAAGTCTGTTTCAGTCCCGTGAAAGTTCTATAATCAAATCCCACTGCCCTCGAACGTAAAATTCCCTGGGGGTGCTCAGTCCCTTTGCCTGATCACCAGGTTCAGGAATCTGTAGTGGTCCTAGAACTTCCTTAACTGTACGAGAATTTCTTTAGAATAATTATCCTGCAATTTGTGAATTGTGTCCTAGGTGGGTTTATAGTGGGTTGAATTGTGACCTCCTCTGAGAGGGCTTATGTCACAAACTGAATGAGTCAGGTCTGAAGTAGCCAGAGATTCTCTTCCCTGTCAGGCCATTGCTGACTCATGCTTCTGCAGGAGATACTCAATCACTCAAAAGCAGTTTTCTTTTCTTTTCTTTTTTTTTTTTTTTAGTTTGTTTTGCTTTACAATACTGTATTCGTTTTGCTACACATCGAAATGAATCAGCTACAAGTGTGCATTAAATCCCAATCCCGACCCCACATCCCACTTCCTGCACCACACCCTCTCTCTGGATTATTCT
>SJXQ01011344.1:5268-18824 GCA_006408695.1 Aepyceros melampus
CCCCCTTCTCCTGCCCCCTCCCTATCTATGCCCCATCTTTCCTGGGAGGCAAGAGTTTCATGCTTGGGGAAATTGATTTCCTCCAACTCTTGACTCAGGAGGCCCGGTACCTGGTCCATTTCATTATCTTCCTCTGGCTCCTTTCCAAAGATCTGCTCCAACCCAGCCACACACCCCCAAATACTATCAGGATGACCCCAGTTTCGTGATTCAGGGGACCTCTATGGTTCAGCTTTTCATGCTTTCTCTTACAGTTAAATTCTGAAAATTTGAATTACTGTGCCTCCCAGACTTTCTGTTGTCTTCATTTTCTGTATTTGATTTTACAGTCCCGACACTGAGCACAAATGAATAGATTTATGTGCCTGGGATCCAGGAATCCTGGTTTTGATGACAGTTTCTCCTGGTTTCGTTTGACTTTAAACTGGTCTCTTTCCACCTCTTTTCTATTTCACAACCTGAAAAATTATTAAGATTTCCATTTTGGAGGGAGATGGGGATCATATAGTTTATTAGCCTTTCATCTACGAAGGGAATTCCTGTCCCCTTTAGCTAGTAAAGGGGAGTCTCCTCTCAGTCCAGTGAACTAGGTCCGGTCATCTATACAACTATGCCCTGCTGCCTCTAATGCTTACCCACTTTTTTCCCTCCGCATGCTGATAATGAGGATTCATGGGTCTGTATCTGTTTAGTGCTTTGATATTTTGGCAAAAGATATGGGGTGAAGATAGAGTAGACTTGAAGCCAGTGTGATTTCTCCTGTGTACTTCATGGGTTATATCCATGTTTGCAATGACAGTTGCTCTTCCTGGACAACTGAATTTTTGGAGGATAAGGATGCAATCAGATTATAACTGGGAATGGACCCATACGAAATCTCCCCAACTCTAATTTCCAAGGCCAAGCAGTTTGATTTTATTTAGTTTCTTTGTTTTGGATGGTATCATTAAAATGGATTCACCTGAGTGAAACTATCGACACACCTTAGCAGATATTCTGATGTTTACATTCCCAAACCAAATTGTGCTGTGCTGACCTGGTATTTACAGTGGCTTCTCCATGCCTCAAAAGTAGAGAAAAAATAGCAAAAGAAGGGGACCAAAAAAAAAAGAACCAAAGAAACTTATTGTCATTTAATGCTGCTTGGATGGCATGTTTCTCCTTACTTCTCATCTGTCTCTTTGCTGTGTTATTAGCAATGTTTTCATGTGTTCTTTGCAAATTTTAGAGTAGACCCCAGAGGATAAATTCTGGTTACTTTAGTGGACGAAAACATTGAATCTTACTTTCTTGAAGCTTTGATTGCTGTCTTTACTATGTTTAATACTTGTAAGTCATTTGTTACAATGATGTGTTATATTTACTTGGGAATCCTCTGCATCCAGCGGAACTGAGGTATAAGAAGATAAAGTAACATGGCCAAGGTGTTACTAGTAGCCCCAGCTCTAGCCAGACAGCTCTTTGGGTGAGATGGGCTATAGGCTAGTTCTTGTACCTCCCAGTTTTATGACTTTTTATGTTGCTTTGGTCCTTTCTGTAAATAAGCCCCTCCTTCATAGAATGAAGACAGTGGGTACTCAAAGTGAGTGACACGGCCTTAAGCACAGATTGTTTTTGGTTTGAAGACCTGTGTCCTAGTGTAAAGATTTGATACTTAACTAGGACTACTTCCTTAACCTCTGAAAACCTCATTTCCACAATTGTAAAGTGAAGATAATTATATTTACCATAAAGCACTGATAAATAATGGAGGTGAAGGGCCAAGCCCAGTGAGAGGAGGCACCTAGTGACTTCTCAGTACAAGGTGGCCATTGTCAAGGTGAGGCTGATAATGATGTTGCATGTGCAGATAAAAATGAGGAAACAATAAGTTTTAAATGGGTTGATTTTAAACTGTTTAAAAGTGTGATGGGGATATAAAATATCCTTACTCTTATAAGGAACTATCTTACATTCAGGCCATTTTCTATTTAATGACAGCCAGGAGGGAATATGTAAAAGTTGTTTTTTTTTGAGATATCGCTTAGTTTCCAAAGATGGTGTGGGGAAGATATGGTTATAAGTGTATTGAAAATTTGGTGATTATTAAAACAGAGCAGTCATGGCTTCTGGAAGAAAAGGAAGGTTCTTAGGTAACTTGAATAAATAGTAATATGAAATAGTCCTTGGAGATCAGGTGCACATTTTAACCCGTTGCTACTTCCATCTAGGTCTGGGAGTCAGAGCGCCAGCCGTGGGGCCCCTGGACCTCTATCATGGAGACTGAGAGTGAACAGAACTCCAACTCCACCAATGGGAGTTCTGGCTCTGGGGGCAGTTCTCGGCCCCAGATCGCTCAAATGTCACTGTATGAACGGCAGGCCGTGCAGGTGAGGCTCAGCGCTGAGGGGCTGTGAGCATTGGCTTGGGGTGGGCAAGGATGCAGGAAGATAATCACCCTTGGTTTCTTTCCAGCAAACTGGGCAAGTATGATCAGGTGATGACAAAGGTCCCTTGCAGGTCTGAGAACCTTTGGAGTTTACAACAGTTTGAGCAAGCAGGCAGAACAAGATCTCAATTTTTAGGTTTTTATATCATTCAGTTCATGTTGCTAGATTCTCACTAACCATTTCTCTTCAAGGATTGTCAGGTTTTTATTTTTGTGTCTTTCTTGAAAATCACCCTGGGTAGTGGAAGTTAAGAACCTCAACTATTTCGGCTCCTGGAAAGAAAAAAAAGGAATGTAGTTTTGGCTTCGATGTTAACGCCAAAACTGAATTACTGATACTGTCTTTATAAACACCTGTTAGCATTATACTGTAGATGTTTAAAAATTCTAGTTACTTGAAAATTTTACCTGATACAGCCTTTCATAGTCACTGTTTATTTTATTTTATTTTTCATTATTTTCAACTCTTTAGGGCCCTGTCAGGCTTCCTAGGTGGCTCAGTAAAGAATCAGCCTGCCAGTGCAGGAGATGCAAGAGACATGGGTTTGATCCCTGGGTTGATCCTTTGAAGAAGGAAATAGCAGCCCACTCCAGTATTCTTGCCTGGAGAATTCCGTGGACAGAGGAGCCTGGCAGGTTGTAGTCCATGGGGTCGAAAAGAGTTGGATACGACTGAGCACGCACACAGGCAGGGCTCTGTCACCTTTACTGTGTCCCTAGAATATGGTCTTTTATTTTCTTCTCTTTACATTAATCAGCATTCCATTTATTTTCAGCCAGTTTAGTCCTAATTCTTTGTTATATCAGATATTTTCAGATTCCATTTTGGGAGATACAGGTTCATGTGAGATTATACTGCTGTATTTTTCAATTAATTGTGTCCCTACTTTTTAAGGACTGCATGAACTCACTGGTTCTAATATAAAAATGGACATATCAGATGTCGACAGGCTAACCAGATACCCATCTTTTCCTTTGTTTCTCTCCTCCCTATGTGTCCCTTTCCCAGGATTCCAGTGATTTCCATAGCATAGGAGTTAGGAGTGGTTCATCCCAAGTGGATTGATTCCCTTCTGTTTCTCCCTAGGCTCTGCAGGCACTGCAGCGTCAGCCCAACGCGGCTCAGTATTTCCACCAGTTCATGCTCCAGCAGCAGTCAGCAATGCCCAGCTGCATAGCCTGGCTGCCGTCCAGCAGGTGAGAGGTCAGCAGCCAGCTGGCCCAGGAGGGAGGGGACAGGCAGTACAGGTGGGTCGGGACACACCACACCCTCCACTGAGCCACGCTGGGAACAGTGTTCCAAGCCTCCTGTCCTCCTGCAGGAGGATGTGTGGACCTCGGCGTGTGGGCTCACAGTAAGAACCGTGGGAGAACTGCCTTTTAGAGGCAGCAAGGCTGTGTGCTGGCCCCGCACTGTCCAGTGTAGTAGCCGTTAGCCACAGGCAGCTGTTGAGCACTTAAAATACAGCTAGTCTAGGACTTCCCTGGTGGTCTAGTGGTTGAGAATCTGCCTTGTAGTGCAAGAGACAAGGGTTCAATCCCTGGTCGGGGAAGTAAGATATCATACACCTTTAAGCACCTAAGCCCATGCTGTAGTTTACTGATACCACACCCACCACACACCACCATTAGAGAGTCTGGGCTGCAACGAAAGATCCCACGTGACGCAATGAGGACTATGAGTACCGCAACTAAGACGGGACCCAGCCAAATATTTTAGAAAATCCATCTCCTTAAAAAAAACAAACAAACAGACAAATGCAGCTAGTCCAGATGGAGGTATGGGAGAAGATTTTGGATTTCAGTGACTTTTTAGTTTGAAAAAGCTCAGTAGTTCGTTTATGTTGGTATATGTTAAAATGAGACAGATCAGCTTGAATAAAGTGAATTTTTAAAGTTTACTTCTCCTGTTTCTTTTTACTCTTTGAAAAATGTTCATATTAGAAAATGATATAGGTGGCTCACCTTAAATTTGTATCGATAGGGCGGCTCTGGGCTGGACTTAGCAGTGACTTCTGATGTGACCTGACCAAAGGTTCTTCCAGCTAAAAGAAAGCGGGAGAAAGAGCATGGGCTGCCAACTGCCCTGGGCGGGTTATGTGGGAGTCATGGGGTTAGCATATGTAGTAATATGAGGGTGATTGACATGGTGAACACACTTGTACTTGCTCCATAGCAAAGCTCACTGCTCTTACCTGAAATCTCAGTTATATTTTGTGCCTGTGATTTGTCCCTGGAAGATTCAGAGCCTTTGCCTTCGTTGTCTCTGCTCTCCTTTGTCATCTTTGCCCCCTAACAGGCCACAATTGCTGCCAGTCGGCAGGCCAGCTCCCCAAACACCAGCACTGCACAGCAGCAGACCACCACCACCCAGGCCTCCGTGAGTACTGCCTGTCCCCACCGAGGGGCTTTCCTCCCTGGGTCTGTGTCTTTCAGTTAAATTCTTGGCGTTTGCCAACATTCAGATTTTTCTGTAAGATATTTCAGGAAACCTGAGTGCACTTTTTGGCCAACCCAAGACTTTGTGCCATTGATCTGAGAGTGTTTATTTCACCATTGATGATATTTACTGATCATGTGTAAAGAATATCAGTAAAAGGGAGGATAACCAGCGTGGATCTGTAGAGGTGTCTTAAGGAGGAAGAAAATCCTGGGCAGGAGGAATCAAAGGGACCCAAGGGCTAATCGCTGGATCCTTGACTGAGAAGTAGAATCTATTCCATTTCGTCCTTTGCTCCTCAGCTCTTACACTGGTGATTAGGGCCTGGTTTCTGTACTTTGCTGATAGCCTTCAGAGGCCAGGATGACAGGCGTGGATGGTAAGGTGTGCATTTCCTCCTGACTCTGGGAGAGTGAGATACGCTGCTTTTGCGGGTGTCACTCTGAGTTTGTCAGTCACGTGTATTTCCTTGTGTCTCTTCCCCCATCCTTAGTCCTGGTTCCCTTCTATACCACACAGATCAATCTGGCCACCACATCGGCCGCCCAGCTCATCAGCCGGTCCCAGAGTGTGAGCTCTCCCAGTGCTACCACTTTGACCCAGTCTGTGCTACTGGGGAACACCACCTCCCCACCCCTCAACCAGTCCCAGGCCCAGATGTATCTACGGGTAAGCCACAGCCACCGTTGTCCCAGGGACATAATTGTTCTCTGACTTGTTGAGTGAAAGCCTTTTTTTTTCCCGGCTGCACCATGCACCTTTGGGATGTTAGTTCCCCAACTAGGGATTGAACCCAGGCTCAAGTCTTAACCACTGGACCACCAGGGAATTTCCCAGAGTGAAAGCCATTTTATGTCATCATGGTTGAAAGTGAAAGTTGTTCAGTTGTGTCCGGCTCTTTGTGATCCCATGGGCTATACAGTCCATGGGATTCTCCAGGCCAGAATACTGGAGTGGGTAGCCTTTCTCTTGTCCAGGGCATCTCCCAGCCCAGGGATCAAACCCACATCTCCTGCACTGCAGGCGGATTCTTTACCAGCTGAGCCACAAGGGAAGCCTGTGTCGTCATGGTTACCCAGATGTTTTAGGACAAGCTGATCTGCTTCCTATGCCTGACTTACCTCTAGATGTGACGCTCAGTGTTCACAGGTAGCTTACAAACAGTTGAGAACCTAAGTTAGAATATTTCACCTCAGTTTTAAAGAAATTTGCACCAGATATAATCTGATCTTTAAAGCCATGGCTCATGTGCACAAATCCTAAGTGTTACCTCTTGGCCTGTCTGCTTAGTATATATAAACCCTTGTTCCCAACTCATTGTCTCAGCCTCTTTGATGTTTGACTCTTTGTTGTCAGCGTATAGTTTATACATGTTCCAGGTTTTCTTTGGACGATTCATCACACGTGGAGGATGAGGGTCTCCTGGGTTGGTGTGGAAAGGGGCAGGGCCTAGCGGTTTCGTATCTTCTGTTTATTTTGTCTTGTGGTCCTTTCCTTCCGTTTCTTCTGTCTCTCTCCCCTTTCTCTTGTTCTGCTTCCTCTGCTCTTCCTCCTCTCCTTGCCAGCCACAGCTGGGAAACCTGTTGCAGGTAAACCGGACCCTGGGCCGGAATGTGCCTCTAGCCTCCCAGCTCATCCTGATGCCTAACGGGGCAGTGGCTGCAGTCCAGCAGGAGGCGCCATCTGCTCAGTCTCCTGGAGTCCACACAGATGCCGATCAGGTCAGTGGTGACCACTTGACCTGCGGACGGGCCCTGGGGAGGGCGAATGGAGTGGCCTCGGCCAGGGATCACCCTTCCACCCCATTACCACTTTTCAGAATCCTTCCCCCCGCCCCCCTCAGTTTCTGTACAACTTGAATCCCTTACACTTTTTTTAGTTATTTGAATTAGGAAGGGAAGTAGACTTAACTGAAAACAGCCCTGGGGATATGGGAAGCCACCTCCTTTTTTTTTTTTTTCTTTAATTAATTTTTATTTTTTAGTATGTTTTGCTTTACAATACTGTAGCCACCTCCTTTTTTTAAAAAAAAAAAAAACTTTTTATTTTATATTGGAGTATAGCTGATAATGGTGTGGTAATTTCAGGTGGACAGCAGAGGGACTCAGCCATACATATATGTGTATCCATTTACCCTCCAAAATCCCCTTATCCAGGGAAGCCTTATTCTTAATACAGGACTGGTATCACTGCCCTTCTTTTAGCCCTCTGTACCTCTGTTTTATTCAGAAAGTCCTAGTTCCCTGTGCTTGCAGTACTCTCTGGAAGATAAGGGATGGTGGAGGGAATTCTGGTTAGACAGACATCAAGCTGAGTTGGTGGCAGAACACTTGATTTCTTCTCTGAGTTACTATAGCTTTCAACCTTCAGCAGCCTGTTTCACTCAAAGGTGTTCCCAGTATAATCTTCCTCATTAGTGTGTTTTCTGTGCCTTATCTCAAACAAAAATACATATAGAGAGAGCAGTGTTTTAGCTTCTTTTGCATGGCATACAAACTGGGGTCTCATGGTACTTCTTTCATTCTTTTAGTTTTTATCAGTCAGCATGTTAACATTGAGCTCTGTATTTCAGTGAACTTGAACAGATTCTGAAAGGATGGGTGGCATTTGATTTGGAGTAGCATGAACACTAGAGAGAGAGAATAGCATGTGTCAAAGCCTGACTACTCAGATACGTGACTGTGAGTTGGAGATGAGTTGAATAAAGTGGAGACAACAAGCCTGTGGCAGGAAAGGGCATTGTTAAGGACAAATCTGAAAGCCACATGACTTCGTAGGTAGCAGCGGCACTGCTGACTTGAACACAGATTAAGAGGGTCAGGAAACTACTTGAGAAAGACTGATTTCGGAGCCTGTGCCTGGAGAAGGAAGAGAAATGAGAGAACCTGCTGAGAAACTGTTGGGGTCAGTTACAGATATGGCCTTTGGTTTGGACTGCAGTAGTAGTGGTGGGGTCAGGATGAGGCAGAACCTGCTTCCATAGCAGTTCTCTCACTTACACATCTATTCATCAGATGTTTGTGTGTCGGTCTATTGACGGACAGAGTAGTGGTTGAAAGTGCGAATCTTCGTTAGGGTCAATTCCAACTCTGTGACTTACTGTGACCTCTGCAAACGGCCCAACATCTTCTTGCCACAATTTGTTTGTTTATTAAATAGCCATTATAAAATAGTTGTCCCAGAGTATGTTGTGAGGACTAAGTGAGTTGATGTGTGTAAGTGAACAGTGCCTGGGCGCAGTGAGTGTTTAAGAGTTTGGCTCTCTTTGTGATCAGACAGGCTACATTCCTCAGCCTTGAATGTAGGAGCAGGAGAGGAGGGTAAAGCTGGGCTTGGGGAGGGGCTTCAGGCTTGGCAGTGGGAGGGAGCCAGCAGAGGAGAGGTGAATGAAGGGACAGGAAAGAATTGAGGAGGAGGGAGTGAGATCCTGAGCCTAGTGAGCCTTTGATAGGAGGAAGGAGAGAAGGTGGCCAGGGTGAGGGGAGAACGATGGGGGCTGACGGAGGGACAGGACCAGGTTTGGCGGTGGGACCAGAGGTGGTGGTGTCATCTCTGGGAGTGAACAGTGAGAGGGTAAAGAGGAAATGGTTCAGAGGTACAGGGAGAGGAGGATAGTTTTAAATAGCTATGATGGGAAGGAAGCTGATGAGAAGAATCTTCATGATTGCCAGATAATATGTAAGTGGCCCACTACCCAGTCCTGATGATTTTTGTAAATCTCTGTCGAAAGCTATTATTTCTCTATTTAATACTATTGTCTGAATTCGGATTCTTTTTATTTTTCACCTGAATTGCTCTACTAGTTTCCTAACTGGCCTGTTAATTTAGCCTTATTTCCTTCTGCCTCTAATCCTCTCCCATATTACTATCAGGATAAGCTTTTTTAATAAGAAGATATACATTGTTACTTAAAAAAAAAAAACCTATATTTTGTATCGGAGTACAGCCTATTAACATTTGTTGTGATAATTTCAGGTGAGCAGCAGAGAGACTCAGGCATTCACATAAATATATCCATTCTCTCACAAACTTCCCTAACATTTTTAATTGTACCTCTGGCCTACAGAATTTGATGAATCATAATAATCCTTGACTCATGGCATCCTCTCATCAATGGTTCATTCATGGTCCACTTTTTAAAACATTTACTCTGTAAGTTTTAATCAGGTAATACGCCACCCCCAGCTCCAGATGGAGCTCCACTGCCTGACCCTACTTATCCATGGTGACGTTCATTCTGATTCATCCTTCCCTGTAACCCTTTTTGTATAGCTTTACTGCCTTTACTATATTTCTAAAATGTTCTTTTTAATATGGAACATTTCAAACATATATAAAAACAGAAATATGAATCTAAGTGCTTAACCATCCAACTTTAGCATTTATTGACATGTGGTCAATTTCTCCAGGCCCTTTCCCTTCATCTATGGATTATTTAGAAGCAAGTTCCAGATACCATGTGGAGATATATATATATATAAATATAAATTTGCATTTAAATCTGTAACGTGCTTACATTGTGTATAACCTTTTGGGGAATGCCTTCACTAAATGACTTACTGTCAAAATCCGTCTGTATTGTTGCCTGTGTCATTGGACTTTGTTTTGATTTCCGTGTAATATTATTCCATTGTGTGAAGATACTACAGTTCATTCATCCTCTCTTCTGTCGGTGGCCATTTGGCTGGTTTTTAGGCTTTTGTTAGGATGACTAGTGCTGCTGTGACCGTTCTTACACATGCACTTCTCTTGTGGGACTCCAGGGTTAGAGCATGTGTGAATATTTCAACTTTAGGACAAAATGCCAAACTGTTTTCCAGAGTGGCTGCACTCAGAGAATGGTTTCGAGATAGAGTTGATCGTGGTCTTTCTGATGAATGTTCTTCAGTGGCTTCCTGTGATTTATTAAGAGCTTGCCATCCCTTCTCTCCATTGATACACTGAACCACTCGCGGTCTGTCAGGCGCTGTGCTTGGTGCTGGGAATTTCTCGTTTTAACATTCCAAGCCCTTCAAGATCTGGCCTCTTTCTAGCCTCCGCCTACCTGCCCAGCCTCATTTCTTGCCACTCCCTCCAGCCTGCCCCAAGCATAATGAAATATTTACCATTTCCAAAAACACAATGCTCTTTCTTGGCTCGGTGGTCTTACACTGTTTTTACCTGTGTTTTCACACCCTGTTGGTTCTCAGCTCAGACATCGCCTGTGTTAGAATGTCTTCCCTCATGCGCTTTGTCTGAGTTACTACTCTTCCTCCTCTGCACTCCCCTAGCACTGGGTGCATATCTGTGCATGGTGTAACTTGGTTTTCTTGTCTTCTCGAGTAGAAAGTACTCATTAAAAGCAGGGGCTTGTGTCTTTCATCTCTGCATTCCCAGTATCCAGTGCGGTACCTGCAGCATAGTTGGTAGTTGGTAGATGTTGAATGAATTAATGGGGAAGAAAGGGAAAGTCTGAGACATTTGGAAGGAATAAAATAATCAAACTTGATGACAGATTTTATACAGAATGAAGGAGACTGAGAATCAGATATGACTTGAGAGCTCCTCTCTGGGAAGGCCTTCCCTGTGTTTGTACAGGTGAGGGTACAGCTGAGGGGGGCCATGGAGTATCTGTAGCTGTCGTCACTGCTTCTGACTCCGTCATGGTAGTCTTTCACTTTAGTGGCCCTTGCTCCCCCAGTTTCTCAATCTGCCTTTTGCTTCCTATCTTTCAGGTGCAGAACTTGGCCGTCAGGAACCAGCAGGCCTCTGCCCAAGGACCCCAAATGCAAGGCTCTGCTCAGAAGGCCATCCCTCCTGGGGCCTCCCCTGTCTCTAGCCTCTCCCAGGCCTCTAGCCAGGCCCTTGCAGTGGCTCAGGCTTCCTCTGGGCCTCAGGCCAGTCCCTCAACCTCAGTCAAGCTGGTGGAGGCAGTGGGACTAGCATCCCAGGGTCCATGGGTCCTGGAGGAGGTGGCCAGGCTCCTGGGGGCTTGGGGCAGTTGCCTTCCTCAGGAATGGGTGGTGGTGGGAGCTGCCCCAGGAAGGGCACCGGAGTGGTGCAGCCCTTGCCTGCAGCCCAGGCAGTGACTGTGAGTCAAGGCAGCCAGACAGAAGCAGAAAGCGCAGCAGCCAAGAAAGCAGAAGCAGACGGAACTGGTCAGCAGAACGTGGGCATGAACCTCACCCGGACCGCCACTCCTGCTCCCAGCCAGACCCTCATTAGCTCAGGTACTCTGTCTCCTCCCATAATGTTCCTATTCCCTCGGGCTAGCTTGAAGTCTTCAGGGTACGTGTCTTTGCCCTTCTTGCTCGTTTTGGTCCTGAAATAGTGGAAGGAAAGAATCACATCAACCTTGTTCGTATTAGTCCAGGAGACAGGATGACAGGTAGCAGAGAGGGATCTTGTCTGTTTCTGCCAGGCAGCAGTCAGTTTACAAGTTGCCTTGTCCTCTCCTTCCTAGGGTCCTGACTTCTTCAATTTACTCCCTCTACCCTTTCATTCACTAGGGTCTTTTCTCTCTTTTTCTAACTTTGGTTGTTCTGCGTCTTAGTTGTAGCACGCAACTAAGCACTACAGTCTTCGTTGTAGCATTTGGGTCTGCATTGCAAATGCACAGGTTTCTCTAGTTGTGATGCAGTCTTAATTGTCCCAGGCATGTGGGATATTAGTTCCTCGATCAGGGATCAGACCCCCGTCCCCTGCGTTGGAAAGTGGAATCTTAACTATTAGACCACCGGGGAAGTTCCTACTCAGTTCTTTTTGAATAGCTTGCTGTGTTCTAGGGAGGGTACTGGAATACATCATTGAAAAACAGACTCTTCTGCTCATGGAGCTTGCAATTTATCATAAGGGATGACTTCTCTCCTCACACATTTACTGTTGGTCAGTTGGCAGCCTAGAGCAAAGACTCGTGCCTTCGAGTACTTAGGGTGAGCAGATAGAGCCCTGCTTTAATATAGTCCAATTTGTGATCATCTGTATTGATGGTAAGGATGGTAAGGATTACAAAAAATAAATAATAGTAATAACCCAGGGTAATGCTTGCCTTTAGGCTGTGGATAGAGTTAGATGTGTGTACCCTATCTGGTAGTGTTTATTTTTGCTTCCTTGTTTCTAGTACTTTAAGTGTTGTATATTTGAATAATGTACTCCACAAATTTAAGAGTTACTTAGCAGTTGTTTTACTAACACCTAGTATGGCACTTTGTACAAACTATGGCACTTGTAATACCAAAGTACCTTCATGTCACATATAGTCTCTGGGCACTCTGGTAGGGTGTGAAGCAGGGGAGATCACATCTCCAGTTTACAGTGGAGGGAACTGGGTCAAGTCCGAGCCCACAGTGGCTGACTCTTAAAATTTCTCATGCATGGTGACCTAAACTGATGAATCATGGAGACCCGAGGCAATCATGGGAAGATGTTGGTATCTTTCAGTTCAGTTCAGTTCAGTCGCTCAGTCGTGTCCAACTCTTTGCGACCCCATGAATCGCAGCACGCCAGGCCTCCCTGTCCATCACCGTTTCCTGGAGTTCACTCAGACTCACGTCCATCGAGTCTGTGATGCCATCCAGCCATCTCATCCTCGGTTGTCCCCTTCTTCTCCTGCCCCCAATCCCTCCCAGCATCAGAGTCTTTTCCAGTGAGTCAACTCTTCGCATGAGGTGGCCAAAGTACTGGAGCTTCAGCTTCAGCATCATTCCTTTCAAAGAAATCCCAGGGTTGATCTCCTTCAGAATGGACTGGTTGGATCTCCTTGCAGTCCAAGGGACTCTCAAGAGTCTTCTCCAACACCGCAGTTCAAAAGCATCAATTCTTTGGTGCTCAGCCTTCTTCACAGTCGAACTCTCACATCCATACATGACCACTGGAAAAACCATAGCCTTGACTAGACAGACCTTAGTTGGCAAAGTCTTCTGTGGATATTTATTCTTTCAGTGACAACATGTTAAGTGTTTCTTGTGTATCAGGCCCTGGGCTGGGTTCTAGGGATGTAAAAACAATTTTCAGTCGCTCAGTCGTGTCCAACTCTTTGCGACCCCATGAATCGCAGCACGCCAGGCCTCCCTGTCCATCACCGTTTCCTGGAGTTCACTCAGACTCACGTCCATCGAGTCTGTGATGCCATCCAGCCATCTCATCCTCGGTTGTCCCCTTCTTCTCCTGCCCCCAATCCCTCCCAGCATCAGAGTCTTTTCCAGTGAGTCAACTCTTCGCATGAGGTGGCCAAAGTACTGGAGCTTCAGCTTCAGCATCATTCCTTTCAAAGAAATCCCAGGGTTGATCTCCTTCAGAATGGACTGGTTGGATCTCCTTGCAGTCCAAGGGACTCTCAAGAGTCTTCTCCAACACCGCAGTTCAAAAGCATCAATTCTTTGGTGCTCAGCCTTCTTCACAGTCGAACTCTCACATCCATACATGACCACTGGAAAAACCATAGCCTTGACTAGACAGACCTTAGTTGGCAAAGTCTTCTGTGGATATTTATTCTTTCAGTGACAACATGTTAAGTGTTTCTTGTGTATCAGGCCCTGGGCTGGGTTCTAGGGATGTAAAAACAATTGAAATGTGGACTTGGTGCTTGAGGAGCAGAATCTAATCATGAAGATTAGATTGGGCCCGCCATTGTCCTTCAGTTCAGTTCAGTCGCGCAGTCGTGTCCGACTCTTTGCGACCCCATGAATCGCAGTACGCCAGGCCTCCCTG
>SJXQ01011345.1:0-11565 GCA_006408695.1 Aepyceros melampus
ACTGAACTGAACTGAACTGATGTGTGTGTGTGTAAGATATTTGTCTAGTTTTTGTAAGTTTTGGTATCAAGATAATGCTGGCCTTGTAGTATGAATTGAAAAGTGTTCCTTCATCAATTTTGGGGGATATTTTGAATAGATAGATATTAACATTTCTCTAAATGTTTGGTAGGATTTACCTGTGAAGCAGTCTGGTCCTGGATTGTTGTTTTTTAAGAGTTAGTTTACTACTGATATGATTGCATTACTGGTAATCAGTCTGTTCATATATTTTGTTTTTTCCTGGTTCAGTTTTGGGAGACTGTACATTTCTAGAAATTTATCCATTTATTCATCCATGTCTTCTAGGTTGTCTAATTAGTTGGTATATAATTGTTTGCAGTAATCTTTTATGATACTTGTATTTCTGTGATGTCAGTTGTAAATTTTCATCCTGTGTTTTCATTTTCTTAGTATCTTTTCACATACAAATGTATTTACTTCAATGAAGTTATATTTATTTTTGTTCACTCATATTTTAGGTATCCTCTCTAAGAAAAGTGAAAGTGAAGTCGCTCAGTCGTGTCCGACTCTTTGCGACCCCATGGACGGTAGCCTACCAGGCTCCACCGTCCATGGGATTTTCCAGGCAAGAATACTTGAGTGGGCTGCCATTTCTTTCTCCATATCTAAGAAAATAAGTTTACAAAGCTCTAAGAATTTTATGACTTTAGCTGTTACATTTAGGTCTGTGATCCACTTTGTATTATATTTTTGTATATGATGTAAAGTGGGATCCAACTTTACCCTTTTGCATGTGGCTCTCCAGATGTTTCAACACAATTTTTGGAAAAATTATTCTTTCTGCATTGAATTATCTGTTATTGAAGAGTTATTTCTGAACTCTCAATTCAGTTACCTGACCTATGTGTCTATCCTTATATTGGTTCCACATAATCATATTTTATAGTAAGGTAGTTTTATAGTGAGTTTTGAAATCAGGACCTGGAGGGAACAAATTTTGCTTTTCTTTTTCAAGATTATTTGCTTATGCTGTGTCCCATACATTCCTATGTAAATTTTAGGATCAGTTTGTCACATTGTATGTACACTTTAACATCATTGAATCATGATCAAGTTGAGGAATATTGCCATCTTAATTGTGTCTTCTAATCCATGAACATGACCTTTCCATTTATTTAGAACTTATTAATTTTTTTCAAGGATGTTATAAAGTTTATAATTTTCATTGTGCAGACCTTACACTTCTGTGGTTAATTTTGTTCCTAAGAATTTTATTAATTTTTTATGCTTCTGAAAATGGAATTGTACTCTTTTCATTTTCTGCTTATCTATTTATAATGTGCAGAAATATAATTAATTTTTGTATGTTAAAACACATTTATGGAGGCCAGTTCTTTTTTTTTTTTTTTGTATAGACTACTTTTCTGTATGCAGAAGTATATCATTTGCAAATTCAGGTAGTTTTAACTCTTCCTTTAAATATGGATGTTTTTTACTTCTTTTTCTTGCCTAGTTTCCCTGGCTAGAAACTCCAAATCTGTTGAGTAGAAGTGGTAAAAACAGACACCTTCCTCTTTGGAGGAAAATTTTCTTTCAATTTTCATAATTAAATATGTTAGCTATGAATTTTTTTTGTAGATTCTGTTATCATGTCCTTATGTACCTAGTTTGCTTAGTGTTTATATCATAAAAATGTGTTAGATTTTGTTACTGCTTTTTCTGCATCTATTGAGATACTTACATGGTCTTTGTATATGAGTCTCTTCCTAAGATGTAGTCTACTGATTGATTTTCATATATTGAAACAATTTTACATTCCTGGGATAAATCTTACTTTGCCTTGATGTACAATCCTTTTTATTTGCTTCTGGGATTATTTTGTTAGTGTTTTGTTGAGCATTTTTGCATCTATATTCATAAGAGATATTGGTCTGTAGTATTTTTTCCTTGATATGTCTTATCTAGTTTTGGTGTGAGGGAAATACTGGTCTCATTAGGAAGTGTTCTTTTCTATTCTGTGTTTTGGAAGTGTTGGTGCTAATTCTTCTCTAAACATTTGGGGCAATTCTCCAATGAAGCCTCTAGTCCTGGATTTTTGATTGTGTGAAATTTTTTGATTATTAATTCAACCTATTTACTTGTTTATGAGTCTACATGGATTTCTATACATGTTCTTCCATCTCCCCATAGTTTGTTTACTACTATTTTTTGTTGTTTGTGACTTTTCTGAACTAGCTGTAAAGTCTGTTTCCTTTGTCACATGTGGTCATTAAAGTCTCTATGTGATTAGTTTAGTTTTAAACTTATGACTGGATAATTATTTTCTGAGTTATTTGGAACCAATAATCTCCAGTCTTTGCCAAGGGGCTCTGTGTAATGTGTGAGCACCTTCAACAGACACTGTTCCTTAACTTTACTTCCTGCTTATGCAGAACCTTGACATCAGTCAGGAGTGAGAGTGTAGGCACTTCTCAGCTATTTCCTCAGTTTGCAACAGCCCTGGATAAACTTGTGGATGTCCATGGCCTCCTAGTTGTTTATGACTCTGTTGGAGCCTTTAAAGCCCTGTGGACATTTCTTTTCCAGACTTTTCCTTTTAAGCTTTTTTGGGTTGCCCATTGATTGCCCGCTTATCCACCGCCTGTGGAAGTTGCAAAGTTAAACACAGCCTTTAATTGTGTCCAAAAATGCCCCCAAGCAGGAGGCTTTTAGCACTGGGCAAGTGCCGAGTAAGTGAAATAAAGAGAGACTTGCAAGGGAGGTCTTTCAGAAAAGCACCAAACAGTTCAAATAATGATAGTTTTCTGGAAATGAGGCTTAGACAGTTCAGTTCCTCTGGTGGCTTCCAGGCTTTTGTTCTTCACTATGTTTGCAGAGGTATCGATTTTTCAAGGCCACGATAGGGCTGAAGAGGGGGAATGGAAATAGGGCACCTAAAACATACAAAACTCTTCTTCCAAGATTTAGCTTTATTTCTTTAATAAATGCTTCCAGGATTGCTGCAAGCCTTTGGTTAGTTTACAGAGCTCGGAATAAGTTGATTTTCACAAGTGTTGCCATTTTTCTCACTGCGTTTATAGAAGAGAACATTTTCAGACACCGTTGCTCTGCTATTTTCACTGATGTCACTCACCCCTTAGGGTCTTCTTTGATAGATGGATTTTTCTCATCATAGTTTCTATTTTCCTGTCTCTTTCCCTGGAGAAGGAAATGGCAATCTACTCCAGGACTATTGCCTGGAAAATCCCATGGACAGAGGAGCCTGGTAAGCTACAGTCTATGGGGTCGCAGAGTCAGACACGACTGAGCGACTTCACTTTGCATGCTAGTTATTTTTTATTGTGAATTTTGATTTTTTTTGTTGACTACTGGATAGTTTTTATTCCTGTATCTGTATGTATATTTTGAACTTTGTTCCAGAATGTAGTTATTTTGTTTGTAAGCAGTTTGCACTTTTCTTGTCTAGCTCTTAACAGGTTTTTTTTTTTTTTTTTTTATGTGAGATAGGTGTGTTGTGACTCTGGTCTTACATAAAAAAAAAATCCCAAAGCATTGTTTAGGCCTTCCATGGTGGCTCAGATGGTAAAGAATCTGCCTGCAATGCAGGAGACCTAGGTTTGATTCCTGGGTCAGGAAGAGCCCCTGGAGGAGGACATGGCAAACCACTCCAGTATTCTTGCCTGGAGAATCCCACGGAGAGAGGAACCTGGCAGGTTAAGTCTGTGGGATCACAGAGAGTCAGACATGACTGAGGTACTTAGCATGCTTGCACAGTGCATTGTTTAGTCTAGGGTTAGCTATTCCCCTCCACTGTGCCACAAGACCCTTTTGAATACGGTACCTATTGCTGCATGTATATAAGGTTTTAGAGTCTGAATGAAGGGAACTGACACTGTATCTGGTCCTGTGTGAGTGCCAGCTACAGTGATTCATGAGTTTTTGATCAGTCCAACCTTGGCCTCAGTTGGTGTCCTCACATGTTTACACTAGTCTGAACTCTGCTATCCCATTGGAGTCCCTTTCCTTTTTCCAAAACCTGGGTACTCTCTCAATGCAGTAAGCTGGCGGTATTACAGGGTCACTTTGTTTCCATCTCTCAGGGATCACTATCCTTTATTGCCTAATAACCAGTGTCTTAAGAGCTATTGTTTTATACATTTTGTCCAGGTGTTTCTGTTGTTTTAGGTTAGAAGGTAACTCTATTCCTTGTTATTGCCCATTTTTGCTCTGGATCGTTCATTTATATCTAAATCACTTACCTATTCTAGTCAATGGTAATATACATCACATTGTGTGTATGAAGATAGATGTATGCTAAACTTATATAGAGTTACAAGTTTGTTAAAACTAATAAATGTCCTTTATTTCACTTAAGAACCATTGATGTTTCATTTTTCCAAATCTATGCTTATCAGGAGATCACTTTTCATTCAGTTAAACTATTCTTAAATATCAGCAAGAAAAATAAGCAAAGAAAAAAAGAACCCAAACGAGCAAAAAACATAGGCACTACAAATAGACAGTCAGTCCTGAATCTGGATCCTTTCCGTTTACTGGGAAAGTTGCCTAATGTCTCTGAACCTTTGTTTACCCATCTGTAAATGAGGCTAATAAATAGGATTGTGTGGGGAAACCCTAAGCAGTGAACCCTTAAGTTTAAGGGCATCTTCTTCACCCCTTGTAACACTGTATTTTTCAGTGTGCAGGTAACTGTGGATTTAGTTATCGACAAAGGATTACATATTGTGTTGGGGTCCAATCTACGGCGAAACATAAATTCATGAGCTGTGGCCTATAGACTATCGAGTATGCCCTGTGCTGCCTTCCCCTCAGGTTTACAAATGCAATTTTAGGACCTGTTTGCATATGGCCACTTGGAAAGTTGGAAAATGGAGCAAGGTCAGTATGTAATTATGAATTTAAAATCTTATGAATGAGACTTTCTAGTTGTGGGGTGCATGGTTATCTGCACATCTATCTAGATATCAGAGTTGTATCATACCACAATTTTCTAACAATCACTATGTCAGTTATTTGTACAAATATCTAGTCTCTATGTTTCCTATAATTTGCTTTATAACTAATCCTTGTGTTGGTTCCTCAGAGAGCCTGGCACAGTGGTTTGCATTTTGGGCAGATACTTAAGCAGTATTTTTTAGTTCAGTGAAAAAAGTAAATATATTTAACATATGAGTAATACAGGTTATTTGCACCCTGCTCCATTTCCAATTTAATTGACAGAAAGCAGGTAAATATTGCTATGCAAATTTAACATGTTCAGTTCAGTTCAGTTCAGTCGCTCAGTTGTGTCCAGCTCTTTGCGATGCCATGAATTGCAGCACGCCAGGCCTCCTTGTCTATCACCAACTCCGAGAGTTTACTCAAACTCATGTCCATTGAGTCAGTGATGCCATCCAGCCATCTCATCCTCTGTCATCCCCTTCTCCTCTTGCTCCCAATCTCTCCCAGCATCAGGGTCTTTTCCCAATGAGTCAGTTCTTCGCATGAGGTGGCCAAAGTGTTGGAGTTTCAGCTTCAGCATCAATCCTTCCAATGAACACCCAGGACTGATCTCCTTTGGAATGGACTGGTTGGATCTTGTAGTCCAAGGGACTCTCGAAAGTCTTCTCCAACACCACAGTTCAAAAGCATCAATTTTTCGGCACTCAGCTTTCTTTATAGTCCAACTCTCACATGACCACTGGAAAAACCTTAGCTTAACTAGACGGATCTTTGTTGGCAAAGTAATGTCTCTGCTTTTTAATATGCTATCTAGGTTGGTCATAACTTTTCTTCCAATTCAATTCTTTGGCGCTCAGCCTTCTTCACAGTCCAACTCTCACATCCATACATGACCACTGGAAAAACCATAGCCTTGACTAGACGGACCTTAGTCGGCAAAGTAATGTCTCTGCTTTTGAATATACTATCTAGGTTGCTCATAACTTTTCTTCCAAGGAGTAAGCGTCTTTTAATTTCATGGCTGCAATCACCATCTGCAGAAACCCCATTTTGGAGCCCAAAAAAATAAAGTCAGCCACTGTTTCCCCATCTATTTCCCATGAAGTGATGGGACCAGATGCCATGATCTTAGTTTTCTGAATGTTGAGCTTTAAGCCAACTTTTTCACTCTCCTCTTTTACTTTCATCAAGAGGCTTTTTAGTTCTTCTTCACTTTCTGCCATAAGGATGGTGTCATCTGCATTTGTGAGGTTATTGATATTTCTCCCACCAATCTTGATTCCAGCTTGTGTCCAAAGTAATGCTCAAAATTCTCCAAGCCAGGCTTCAGCAATACGTGAACCATAAACTTCCAGATGTTCAAGCTGGTTTTAGAAAAGGCAAAGGAACCAGAGATCAAATTGCCAACATCGGCTGGGTCATCAGAAAAGCAAGAGAGTTCCAGGAAAACATCTATTTCTGCTTTCTTGACTATGCCAAAACCTTTGACTGTGTGGATCACAATAAACTATGGAAACTTCTGAAAGAGATGGGAATAGCAGACCACCTGACCTGCCTCTTGAGAAATCTGTATGCAGGTCAAGAAGCAACAGTTAGAACTGGACATGGAACAACACACTGGCTCCAAATAGGGAAAGGAGTGCGTCAAGGCTGGATATTGTCACCCTGCTTATTTAACTTATATGAAGAGTACATCATGAGAAACACTGGGCTGGATGAAGCACAAGATGGAATCAAAATTGCCAAGAAGAAATATCAATAGCCTCAGAGATGCAGATGACACCACCCTTATGGCACAAATTGAAGAACTAAAGAGCCTCTTGATGAAAGTGAAAGAGGAGAGTGAAAAAGTTGGCTTAAAAATCAGTATTCAGAAAGCTAAGATCATGGTTTTGTCATATATGGCTTTTTTTATGTTGCAGCACATTCCCTTGCTACTCACTTTTTTGAGCTTTCATCATAAGTGGATGTTGAATTTGATCAAATGCTTTTTCTGTATTGCCTGGGTCCAGCCCCGGTGGATCCAGGGTATTCAAAGCGGGGACGGTGTCAGCGAGGAAAAAATTATTTATTTAGAAATATAAGAATAGATTAGGAAGAAATAGTATAGTAGGAAAATTAAGATGGAGAAAAGAAGTACTTGACTTCACATTCCAGGATGTCTAGCTTTACATGAGTGATCACACTGTCATGATTATCTGGGTCATGAAGATCTTTTTGTACAGTTCTTCTGTGTATTCTTGTCACCTCTTAATATCTTCTGCTTCTGTTAGGTCCATATCATTTCTGTCCTTTACTGAGCCCATCTTTGCATGAAATGTTCCCTTGGTATCTCTAATGTTCTTGAAGAGATCTCTAGTCTTTCCCATTCTGTTGTTTTCCTCTATTTCTTTGCATTGATCGCTGAAGAAGACTTTCTTATCTCTCCTTGCTATTCTTTGGAACTCTGCATTCAGATGCTTATCTCTTTCCTTTTCTCCTTTGTTTTTCACTTTCTTCTTTTCACAGCTATTTGTAAGGCCTCCTCCGACAGCCATTTTGCTTTTTTTTGCATTTCTTTTTCTTGGAGATGGTCTTGATCCCTGTCTCCTATACAATGTCATGAACTTTTGTCCATAGTTCATCAGGCACTCTATCTATCAGATCTAGACCCTTAAATCTATTTCTCACTTCACTGTATAATTTAATTGATAGAAAGCAGGTAAATATTGCCATGAAAACTTAACATGTATCACTGAGTAAAAACTCAGGAGTTTGAATGACCATCATTAAATCATATTTATCAAGTATTTATAACATACTGCTGAGATAACTATACAAAATGAAGGGAAAGAAATCAGTAACTGAGAAAGAATAGATTCAGTCTTTTAAGGATTTATCCCACCTGTGACTCTCCAGCCTGCTGGCCATTACTGAGCATCAGTTTGTTCCAAAAGGACCTAGTCAGGGAGGAGGAGATGTGTATTTACTGGCCTTATTATCTGTCTTATAGTTCATCTTCCAATTCTACTCTATTCACAGTGCTCTGTGACTTGTGGAGTTGGGATGATGGAGAGAAGAGTGGAATGCATGGCCGATAATGGTCTGTCAAGTGCTTTATGTTTAAAGCATTTAAAACCAGATGCTCAAAAGAAATGTTATGTCAGTGACTGTAAGTAAAGACTTCAAAAATCTATTTAGAAGCTAAGTGCTCTAAAGAAGTTTTAATTAAAATCTCAAAAAAATATTTAGAGTAGTCATACACTCCACAAAATGAAGGTTTCTTTTTTCAGAGTATAACAATATTGGTATAATTAAGTTAAATTCATATTGTGTCTGTAATATGTTCATTGTTGATCAGTTGTACTCACTTGTCCTTGAAGGTAAAACATTTACCAGCTGTAAAGAAATACAAGTGAAAACCAACATTACCAAGGATGGTGACTATTACCTTAACATTAAAGGAAGAATAACAAAGGTATTATGTAAACAGTTCTTATTTGATTTTAACACTGACCACTGACTTTGAAACAAGCTTTCCAGATCTTTGCATTTTCCCTTTAGATCTATTGTGCTGGCATGCTCTTGCAGAACCCTAAGGAATATATATCATTGGTGAAAGGTGAAGAAGATAACTTTTCTGAAGTGTATGGTTTTAGGTATGAGCTGTATTTTGCCTTCCCTGTCCATATCTATGGTCTATCAAGAGAATTAGAAATTCCAGAGTTTGGAGTGGTAGTTGAATAGCTCGCAGCGGGACAAGTAATTTAAGAGCAGGTGAACATATTAGGACATAAGCCAGATGTTGTCCATGCCTGTTCAGTAATCAAACTTTGGGTATTAACATGTACTCACAGAAAGACTGAATAAGAAGAATGCTGTGGGTGAGCAATGGGACAACAGAGGAGGTAGAATTTAAGACCTGTGTATGTTTTCATAGAAATCAAGTTGATTCCGGTAACAAAAGCTAGGAGAACTACAGCTGAATTATTTTTCTACAAACTGGTCTTGAATTTCCCATTGATCATTTTGTACATTAACCTTGAGTGATTTTTACTTCTTTCACATTTAATTTGTCGACACAAAAAATATTGGAGAGGGTTGCTTTTTTCCTCCAACTTCCAAAGTTAGTATTTACATTATGGTCTAATAACTGTACCTAACACCAAAATATTCTAATGTTATAGACTACAAAATCCATATGAATGTCCTTTTAATGGAAGCAGGAGGCAAGACTGTGAATGTAAAAATGACTATCTGGCTGCTGGACACACTGTTTTTAGCAAAATAAGAATTGATCTTACTTCCATGCAAATTAAAAGTAAGTACCAAATCTCTAGTTGTAAAATGAGAAACATTTTATTTGCTAATGCAAGTTTAACAATATGCTATATGGTGTATGTGGTATCTGGGGTCTAGCATTGTACAATAATTACTTAAAAATTAAAAAAAATGTTATTAACTACATACTTCAATGCAACAATATGGACCTTGGGGATTCTTAATAAAAATGTGGTTGTAATGACAATGTTATTACTAAAGATACTGTTGTAATAAAGTATCGCCCTTCTGAGGTATAACCCTCTACCCTAAAATTCCAAATTACATTAAAAATAAGGAAATCAATATTTTAAATGTATAAGCTTTCTGCAAAGGTTTAAAGTAATAATTAACATTAATTTCAGGTCACAGTTTGTCTAATATTTTCTTATACTTTGTCTCCTTTGATTTTTTTTAACAACCTTATACTAGATAAGGCAGTATTTCATCATATTGTTGCAAGTGATAAAATTAAGATGCACTTACAGAATTAAGTGACTTGCCCCACTTCTTGGAATTAGTAACTGGCATTGCAGAGATAAGGTCCCTCCCACCCACAATCCCAGATTACGGACCTGCTGCCTTTCTAGGAATCAATTTACAGGACAGTAAAGTTTAAGTATATTTATGAACCCTAACATATACTGACCATCAGACAGTCTACCCTCCTGGATATTCCATAGTGACAAGAAAAGGCAAATAAGTCCATTTCAGAAGCAGAAACTCTAAATCAAAATTAAATCACCAAAGCCTAGCATAGTGCCTAAATCATAAAAAGAAACAAAAAATGTTGAGGCAGTGAATACATGAATACGTAATCTCTAACTTGCAGTCATATGATGGTGAACTATTATTGTCGGTAATAGTGGCTACCATTTGCTAAACACCCAGCGTTACTGTAGTGCGGAAGGATTATGCTGCTTTGGATATGATGCTAAACTGAAGTTAGACTCCTGAGTGTAAGCTCGCTTCATCCAGTTACTAGTCTGTGACCTTGGGCATCTCTCTCTAAGCCTAAATCCCCTCATTTCTAAAGTAAGATGCCTCTCAAGCTTTTTCTTTCTTTTTATGTCTTCTTTCCTTCTTTTATTTATTTATATTTTGTTTTTGGATAGAATTAAGAGATAATACTTGCAACATACCTAATAAATTCCCTGTAGGTAGTAAGTGCTCTATAAATAAAGTTATGATTTAATAATATATGCTGTGTCAGCATCGCTGAGTAAATAACGGACAAATAGGAACTTATTTACTGTTCATTACTTTTTATTTTTCATTCATTTATCTAACAAACCTGCCATTTTGCCAGGCTTTGGGCTGGGCTCTGAAGATACAATATTACATGTATATACTTTCCACTCGCTTTCATTGTCCTTCCTCAAACTTGTATGCCAAAACTCCAGTCTTGATTAAGTTAAACCTTTCACCTGCTCTGCACCTGCACCATGAAATGTGTGTGGCAAACAATACACAGGCCTCCTGACTGATTTACTTTAAATGCTGGCTCCTGAGCTTGCATGGGCTCTACTCCATTCCTCCGCCATTCCTTTCAATGTCTAACTCACAGCTTCTTCTGCAGCTTCAAGCTTCTAAAATTTCTAATACCTCCACTCTAGTCCCTTATTGCTGATGATCTTGTTTCCTCTCTCACTGAGAAACTAAGAACAACAAGAATGGAATTTCTACAAACTACCACTGAAATGGTGCAGGATCCTATGGTTCTTGCCCTTCATGTCCTCAGCCTGCCTTCTGTCTGTAGAGAAACTTTAGCCAAAGAGTAAGTTTAATCATAGAAGTGAAAAAATGCAGAAACAAAGGAAAACAGTCAAAGGAGACCAATAGTCATTAAGCAAAGTCAAGGATCTTTATTTAGTTCCTCCTCAAAGGCTATAGATAATCAGTTCAGTTCAGTTCGGTCACTCAGTCGTGTCTGACTCTTTGCAACCCCATGATTGGCAGCACACCAGGCTTCTCTGTCCATCACCAACTCCCGGAGTTCAGTCAGACTCATGCCCATTGAGACCGTGAGGCCATCCAGCCATCTCATCCTCGGTCGTGCCATTCTCCTCCTGCCCCCAATCCCTCCCAGCATCAGAGTCTTTTCCAATGAGTCAGCTCTTCGCATGAGGTGGCCAAAGTACTGGAGCTTCAGCTTTAGCATCATTCCTTCCAAAGAAATCCCAGGGCTGATCTCCTTCAGAATGGACTGGTTGGATCTCCTTGCAGTCCAAGGGACTCTCAAGAGTCTTCTCCAACACCACAGTTCAAAAGCATCAATTCTTCGGTGCTCAACTTTCTTCA
>SJXQ01011345.1:11571-86731 GCA_006408695.1 Aepyceros melampus
GTGGCCAAAGTACTGGAGCTTCAGCTTTAGCATCATTCCTTCCAAAGAAATCCCAGGGCTGATCTCCTTCAGAATGGACTGGTTGGATCTCCTTGCAGTCCAAGGGACTCTCAAGAGTCTTCTCCAACACCACAGTTCAAAAGCATCAATTCTTCGGTGCCCAGCTTTCTTCACAGTCCAACTCTCACATCCATACATGACCACAGGCAAAACCATAGCCTTGACTAGACGGACCTTAGTCGGCAAAGTAATGTCTCTGCTTTTGAATATGCTATCTAGGTTGGTCATAACTTTTCTTCCAAAGAGTAAGCGTCTTTTAATTTCATGGCTGCAGTCACAATCTGCAGTGATTTTGGAGCTAAAAAAATAAAGTCTGACACTGTTTCTACTGTTTCCCCATCTATTTCCCATGAAGTGATGGGACCGGATGCCATGATCTTCATTTTCTAAATGTTGAGCTTTAAGTCAGCTTTTTCACTCTCCTCTTTCACTTTCATCAAGAGGCTTTTTAGTTCCTCTTCACTTTCTGCCATAAGGGTGGTGTCATCTGCCATATCTGAGGTTATTGATATTTCTCCCGGCAATCATGATTCCAGCTTGTGCTTCTTCCAGCCCAGTGTTTCTCATGATGTACTCTGCATATAAGTTAAATAAGCAGGGTGACAATATACAGCCTTGATGTACTCCTTTTCCTATTTGGAACCAGCCTGTTGTTCCATGTCCAGTTCTAACTGTTGCTTCCTGGTCTGCATACAGATTTCTCAAGAGGCAGGTTAGGTGGTCTGGTATTCCCATCTCTTTCAGAATTTTCCACAATTGATTGTGATCCACACAGTCAAAGGCTTTGGCATAGACAATAAAGCAGAAATAGATGTTTTTCTGGAACTCTCTTGCTTTTTCCATGATCCAGATAATATTCTGAGCCATATCCTTTGAGCTGTCTTATAGATACTGAAACTCCCACCAGGTTGAAGAAGGTAACTACATGATGATCTTCAGACTGTAACTGTGACATTAGTGAAAGTGAAGTTGCTCAGTTGTGTCCGACTCTTTGCTGTGACATAAGCTGCCACAATTTTGAGCACTGGCCTCAAAGAAATGGGAAGAAACTGATCCTGGAACTAAAGACTGCGTGTGTGTGTGCATGATGCTTCAGTTGTGTCTGACTCTTTGTGACCCCATAGACTATAGACCTCCAGGCTCCTCTGTCTATGGAATTTTGCATGCAAGAATACTGGAGTGGGTTACCATTGCCTCCTTCACAGTATCCTCTTGACCCAGGGATCCAACCCGAGTTTCTTATGTCTTTTGCCTTGGCAGGCAGGTTCTTTACCACTAGCACTACCTGGAAAGCCTGGAACTAAAGACTAACTGTTCCTAAACAATCAGGATGACTCTGATCAGACTACTGCACGACTAATTCCAAGGTGACTCTCAGAGCTGACTGTGCTGTTTTTCCATGTAGCCGCCTCCCTCTGTCTATAAAAGCTTTTGCCCACTGAGTGTTAGTGGTGGGGGAACTGGCTTGTGGATAGGGGCCTGCCCAGTCCTCTGGTTGCTGGCCTCTGAAATAAAGCAACCTTTCCTTTTCACCACCCTTGACTCTTTATTGGGGATTCCCTGGTGGCTCAGATGGTAAAGAATCTGCCTGCAATGCAGGAGACCTGGGTTCAACCCCTGGGTCAGGAAGATCCCCTGGAGAAGGAAATGGCAACGCACTCCAATATTCTCGCCTGGAAAATCCCATGGATGGAGGAGCCTGGTGGGTTAAGTCCATGGGGTCACAGAGAGTCAGACACGACTGAGAGACTTCACTTTCTGACTCTTCATTGGCTTTAGAGTGGCAAGCAGTTGGATCCCACTTTTGGTAACATTACAACTACTAACCCACCTAAACCTTGACCTATAGACTTTGCCTCCTCTCCTGGTTACTGTGGATGAACTGTTCCCGCTCCCATCTGAGGCAACCCTCTCTACTTGTGCTCTGGGTTTCTTGCTTTGAACCAACTCCAGAACATATTTCAGCAAGCTTTCCTTTCTCTCTTACATCACCAGTTTTTCCTCCATTTCTCTAAATCCAATGACAGACTCTTGGTTTTTATTTCACTTGATCCATCAGCAGCATTTGGCTTCCAGGAGTCCACACGCTCATCATTTGGTGCCTGTCTTGGTCACTCTCTCTTCCATTTTCCTCACTGTTTCTCAACTTGGTTCTTTATCTTCTACAACAATGAGTATTGAAGAAATTCAGGACTCCATCGTTTCCTTAGAGGTCTCTTTCAACTTACAGATTTCAAACACCATCTGTTAAATGACAGTCCCAAATGTATAGCTCCAGTTTGGACTGCTGCCCCGAATTTCAAGATTCAACTCCCTGCTCAGCATACCTACATCTAATAGGCACTGGCAATGTATCCACAACTCAACTTTCAATACTCCTTCCCTCCACATTCCTCCCATCCATGAACTGCTTCAGACACACTTGTCCCTTTGCTGTTCCTTGAATACATCAAGCATCTACCCCATACCTCCTTAAAGCCTTTGTACTTTCTGTTCTATCTGCCTAGAATGACTGTTCCACAGTTATATGTTAGATTTACCACTTAATATTTTTTGGGTCTCTGCTTAAATATATTTTCCCAATGAATGCATCCTAGACCCTCTCCATGCCTAAACTTCCTTTCCCCCTGTCCTTTTCCTGGTTATTTATTTTTCCTATAGCAATAATCACCTGTAACATATGATAGTATCTACTCTGTTACTTACCTCTCTCTCAGGTAGCACTCAGAGTCCATCAGGCCCTGTTTCATTCACTTGTAGTACTTATAATAATGCCCAATACATAATATGTTCTAAAGAAATATTTGCTGAATGAGTCAACTTTCCTCAAGAGGCTATCTTGAGGAAATCTTGTAGCTAAATTTGTATTAACCAAAGAGAGAAAATGGAGTTTCAGGAGGCAGAGACATCTTAAACACAGCATGGGATGGTGAAGCATCTTGGTTCCATCAGAGATTAAGTCATCCAGTTTTGCCTAAGCATAAATTGAGTGGATGTTGGTAGCAGTTTGTTAAAGAATTTCTCAGAAAGAAGATCATAAATAACAATGTATACTAAACTATAAATTGAATTTATCTTTTTTTTTCTTTTAAGTTATGAGGACCCTTAGGGTAAAAGTATAAGCAAAGGAGGAAACAAACTTAGTTGGAGGGAAAACAAATTTTATCCATGAAGATGATTAGAAAGCTACTGTTATTAATAATATAATAGTTCAGATAGAAAGTGATGAGGGTCTAAATTATTAAGGACAAGGTTTAAGACAGAGAGCCTGAGAACCTGAGAGGAATGTTAAAGAGGCACACTCTGTGATCTTCTAACAGACAGAATATGGGGATTTGTGGCATGAAATGTTAATTGTGACATGAAGGATAATTGCATTTAGCTTGTGACCTGTAATTGTTCAGTTACTCAGTTGTGTCCGACTCTTAGCAACCCCATGGACTGCAGCATGCCAGATTTTCCTGTCCTTCACTTCCTAGAGCTTGCTCAAGCTCATGTTCCTTGACTTGTTGATGCCATCCAACCATCTTGTCCTCTGTTGTCCCCTTCTCTTCCTGCCTTCAATCTTTCCCAGCATCAGCATCTTTTTCAGTGAGTCAGTTCTTTGCATTAGGTGGACAAATATTGAAGCTTCGGCCTCAGCATCAGTCCCTCCAATGAATATTCAGGATTTATTTCTTTTAGGATTGACTAGTTTGATCTCCTTGCAGCCCAAGAGACTCTGCAGAATCTTCTCCAGCACCACAGTTGAAAAGCATCAATTCTTCAGCTTCAGCTTTCTTTGGACTCTTTAAGTGAAAGCTATTTTGGGGTTATCCAGGTAATGGTGTAGGAGACCATAGCAAAGGATGATTTGAAAGTTGTGTCTGTTTGCCTCAACCTAACCCTAAGTGCCATGTGTAAGCAAAGGGTAAATGTTCAACAATCAACTCTTAACAACCAGGAAAAAAGTTATTTTTCAGTTTCTTGATGTATATATTCCCACCATGACCAATTTTAAGCTACCAACATGAGCTCATTTTGCATGCAGGTAGGAAAAGACACACAAAACTTGTTCTCATGATTGGGTACAAGCTGACCTGGCACACCACAGAAGGCCTCCTGGGTTTGGAAACTACTCTTAGAGATATGATAAATATTTCCAGAAATGCTGCCTTCGAGGATTGCCTCTAGGGGACTGGTGTCATCACCGGGGCATGCAGTGGTCTTGCAGTCTTCTTGAAAAGTATTTGAAACATCCTTAGCAGAGGTGAAAGCCACTGATTGAATGAACATTAGTTGGAATATTATTTAAGTGGTTTAAGCATCAAAAAGTGATTGGGCCAGCTTTTCTTCAGGGTTTCTCCTATTTTTGAGCCAAGATCTCTACTTTTTTGATACTTTATGTAAGTCCCCAGCATTTTGCCAATCAAGAAATTTTGTTTAACACCATTAGCAAAAATGAAATAAGAATGAAATAATAATATAGTATGTTAATATAAGAAATCAAAGAAACAGCACACTTTTTAGCTGGGTGATTTTGAATTCCCTAAAATGAATTGCTATGTGTACTCTCTATAAGCACTTGCATATTGCTTTGTCATAATTTATCTTTTTTAAAATTTGTTCGTTTTTTTGGTCACACCACACAGTTTGTGGAATCTTAGTTCCTGGACCAGGGATTGAACCTGGGCCCTTGAGCAGTGAAAGCACTGAGTGCTAGCCACTGGAATTCCCTATTTATCTTTAGTATGTGTCTTGGTGTGCTCCTCCTTGGGTTCTCCTTCCTGGAACTCTCTGTGCTTCCTGGACTTGGCTGACTATTTCCTTTCACATGTTCAGGAAGTTTTCAGCTATTATCTCTTCAAATATTTCCTCAGGTCCTTTCTCTCTCTCTTCTCCTTCAGGGACTCCTATAATGCAAATATTGGTGTATTTAATGTCATCCCCGAGGTCTCTTAGTCTGTCTTCATTTCTGTTCATTCTTTTATCTATATTCTGTTCTATGGCAGAGATTTCCACCATTCTGTCCTCCAGGTCATTTGTCCGTTCTTCTGCCTCAGTTATTCTGCCATTGATTCCTTCTAGTGTACCATTTATCTCTGTTTGTTTGTTCTTTAGCTCTAGGTCTTTGCTAAGCATTTCTTTCATCTTCTCAATCTTTGCCTCCATTCTTTTCCCAAGATCCTGGATCATCTTCACATAAATTCTAAATTCTTTTTCTGGAAGGTTGCCTATCTCTACTTCATTTGCTTGTTTTTCTAGGGTTTTATCTAGTCCCTTCCTCTGGGACATAATTTTATGCATTTTCATCATGATTATGTAATGTGGTTTTGTTTTAGCTGCTTTGAGACTATGCTTCTTCTTGTTTGCCCTTTGATGGATGAGGCTAAGAGGCTTGTGTAAGCTTCTTGATGGGAGGGAATGGTGAGGTAAAAACTGGGTCTTGCTCTGGTGGGCAGGGCCTTGCTCAGTGAAGCTTTAATTCAGTTATCTGCTGGTGGGTGGGTTTGTGCTCGCTTCCTGGTGGTGGTTTGGCCTGAGGTGACCCAGCCTGTAGTCTACAGGCTGTAGGTAGGATTAATGGTTAACTCCAAGGGGCTTTACACGGGGACCTTCCAGTGCCCCTGTCCCTGTGGCAAGCCCCTGCCAACCCATGCCCCACACCTATTTATCTTTAAAGAATGCTGCTCTAAGTTTGTTCCTTGACCCCACTTTATCTATTTTAGATATTCACTATGATCTAAAATACAATAGAGCATGTATTTAGCTTTTAAAACATCTGGATTAGTTACAGATGTCCTTGTCATTTTTAGGGAAGTTTTTGAGATGAACATTTTATGTTGAATAAAAATTTGAGAGCCTGATCTATGTTATGTATGACAACTGTGCAACATTTTTGCTTAAAGTTTTGGATTAATTATATGAATGTATTTAAGAATATAATGTGAAGACTGTATGCTTTGTATTCAATGAAGATTTGAATATAGTGTCTTAGTGCTGAAGAGTTTTATTTATTATTTTCTAGCTACAGACCTTCTTTTTGCCCAGACAGTATTTGGAAATGCAGTTCCATTTGCCACAGCTGGAGATTGCTATAGTGCTGCCAGATGCCCACAGGTAATTCATATTTGTTTATTATTTTCTCACTGAAAAAAATTAATAATATTTCCCCTCATTTATTTTCTTGACCACAGTACTGCAAAAAACATAAGTAAATAGAAAATGCTAACTTCTTAGAAGAAATTTATTGCAAAGTTTATAGAAAAACTTTGGAAGTAAAGCATCTTTGCTAATATTGCATTTGTTTGAAAGGTATAATATAAGAATTTAAAATAGTTTAGATCCTGTTTCTCCTTCCACAATGCTTTATTAGTTTTAATCTTTCCACTTAGTTCCTAGAAATGAATAGACATATATTACAAGGTAAAGAAATGCATCACAAGCATGTGATTTCATTACACGGCTACCAACATCAGTTACTTTAGCTTCCCGGGCCCGTAACATTTTCAGAATAATTTTCTATTATTTGTGAAGTAATACATTTCCATGTCTTCTTGGTTTTATTCCTTCTTTTCTGGGGTCTCTTCATATATTTTTTTATGTCATCTTTGAGATTTCAAGTACAAAGTGTGTTTTCTAGAAGAAATGTACTATCTCATATTTAATAAAGGATTTTATAGAGTTGTTATGAGCGAGCAATATTTTTATAATAAGACAGAGAGATAAAAGCTAGGTGAACACATAGCATCATTAGGTAGATTTATAGAAAATTAAAAAATCATGCACAGGAGGACTAATTAGAATATTGATGTCATTTTGAAGACAGGTGGTCAATAGTTTGCCTGTATTGTCTCTTCTAGGAATTTTGTATTCACAATTTCCATCAAATGGCGTGGAAGATATGCTGAATGTTAAAAAAATAAAGAGGACTTTTTCTGTATTAGAGAAGTGCACTTAAAGGAGGTCACTAGAACTATAGGCTCAAATGAATATGAAAAAAGTTAACCCAGAGGGATGGTATGGGGAGGGAGGTGGGAGGGGGGTTCAGGATGGGGAACACGTGTACACCCGTGGCGGATTCATGTTGATGTATGGCAAAACCAATATTGTAAAGTAAAATAATAATAATAAAATAAATTCAATTAAAAAAATGACAACTCATTCTAGCAAAAATTATGTTAGGAGGCAATGATTAAGTGAGGCATTATGGATCTTAATTTTGAATTATAGAAAGTGATTAAATATGCACCTAAACTATGAACACAGACTTTTAAGAATAAAGCTATTCTTGGCATGTATGAAAAAAAAAGTTAACTGAGATAAATATCTAAATCTTAGACCCAGAAATACAAATAGAACCTGGTAAAGGGATATGAGGGCTACCCTGGTAGCTCATTCCAGTTCATTTTAGTCAGTTCAGTTCAGTCATTCAGTCGTGTCTGACTCTTTGTGACCCATCGAATTAAGCATGCAGGCTCTCCTGTCCATCATCAACTCCTTGAACTTGCTCAAATTTAAGTCCATCAGGTTGGTGATGCCATTTAACCATCTCATCCTCTGTCCTCCCCTTCTCCTCCTGCCTTCAGTCTTTCCAGCATCAAGGTTTGTTCCAAAGAGTCAGCTCTTTGAATCAGGTGGCCGAGTATTGGAGCTTTATCTTCAGCATCGATCCTTCCAATGAAGATTCAGGACTGATCTCCTTTAGGATTGACTGGTTGGATCTTGCAGTCCACGGGACTCTCAAGAATCTTCTCCAGCACCACAGTTCAAAAGCATCAATTCTTTGGTGCTCAGCTTTCTTCACAGTCCAATTCTCACATCCATACATGACTATTGGAAAAACCATAGCTTTGATTAAATGGACCTTTGTTGACAAAGTAATATCTCTGCCTTTTAATATGCTGTCTAGGTTGGTCATAGCTTTTCTTCCAAGGAGCAAGCGTCTTTTAATTTCATGGCTTCAGTCACTATCTGCAGTGATTTTGGAGCCCAAGAAAATAGTCTGTCACTGTTTCCATTGTTTCTCCATCTATTTGCCATGAAGTGATGGGACCGGATACCATGATCTTAGTTTTTTGAAGGTTGAGCTTTAAGTCAACTTTTTCACTATCTTCTTTCACTTTCATCAAGAGGCTTCTTAGTTCTTCTTCGCTTTCTGCCATAAGGGTGGTGTCATCTGCATATCTGAGGTTATTGATATTTCTCCCAGCGATCTTGATTCCAACTTGGCATTTTCCATGATGTACTCTATATATAAGTTAATTAAGCAGGGTGGCAAAATGCAACCTTGTCTTACTCCTTTCTGGAAAAACAGACTGGCTCCAAATCGGGAAAGGAGTATTTCGACTCTGTATAGTCACCCTGCTTATTTAACTTATATGCTGAAGAATTGATGCTTTTGAACTGTAGTGTTGGAGAAGACTCTTGAGATTCCCTTGGACTGCAAGGAGAGCCAATCAGTCTACCCTAAAGAAAAGCAATCTTGAATATTCATGAAAGGACTGATGCTGAAGCTGAAACTTCAATACTTTGGCCACGTGATGCAAAGGACTGACTCACTAGGAAAGACCCTGATGCTGGGAAAGATTGAAGGCAGGAAAAGGGAACGACAGAGGATGGTTGGATGACATCACTGACTTGAGGGACATGAGTTTGAGTAAGCTCCAGAACTTGCTGATCGACAGGGAAACCTGGCCTGCTGCAGTCAATGGGGTAGCAAGGAGTTGATCATGACTGAGGGACTGAACTGAACTGATATTGATTTGGCATACTATACAAAGAAAATTACAATTAAAGGTTTTGATTTTATGGTCTGTAGAGAAACACAAATGCCAGATACCAAGCAGGAAAATTCCTTTACTAAGTGGTTGAAAAGAGCATCTTTTGTAATACTAATTATCCATCTTCGACTGTATTTAATGAAGATGTGGCCTGTGTTCATTTTCTTTCCCCACAAAAATGCATTCAGTACTGTACAAGCACAAATATAGGCAAAGGAAGTGCCCAGATCACAAGTTTTGCAAAAACTCTGGGAGTTAATTATAGACAGGGAGGCCTGGAGAGCTGTAGTCCATGGGGTCTCAAAGTGTCAGACATGACTAAGCAACTGAACTGAGATGTTCTTCTGAAATTCTCTTATCTTTTCTAGGATCCAACGTATGTTGACAATTTGATCTCTGGTTCCTCTGCCTTTTCTAAATCCAGCTTAAACATCTGGAAGTTCTTGGTTCACATAGTGTTGTAGCCTAGCTTAGAGAATTTTGAGTATTACTTTGCTTGTGTGTGAGATGAGTACAGTTGTGTGTTGAGGAAACGTGGTCCACTGGAGAAGGGAATGGCAAACCACTTCAGTATTCTTGCCTTGAGAAACCCATGAACAGTGTGAAAAGGCAAAAAAGATATGACACTGAAAGATGAACTCCCCAGGCAAGTAGGTACCCAATATGCTACTGGAGAAGAGTGGAGAAATAGCTCCAGAAAGAATGAAGAGGCTCAGCCTAAGTGAAAACAATGCCCGTTGTGGATGTGACTGGATGTCAGCACAAAGACTTGAACATTCTTTGGCATTGCCTATCTTTGGGATTGGAATGAAAACTAACCTTTTCCAGTCCTATGGCCACTGCTGAGTTTTCCAAATTTGCTGGCATATTGAGTGCAGCACTTTAATAGCATCATTTTTAGGATTTGAAGTAGCTCATCTGGAATCCATTTTAGTTCGCCAATTCCTAAAAAATTGATGTTTACTCTTGCCATCTCCTGTTGGATCACTTCCAATTTACCTTGATTCGTGGGCCTTCCATTCCAGGTTCCTATGCAATATTGCTCTTTATAGTAGTGGACTTTACTTCCATCACCAGTCACATCCACAGCTGGGCACTGTTTTCACTTAGGCTGCGCCTCCTCATTCTTTCTGGAGCTATTTCTCCACTCTTCTCCAGTAGCGTATTGGGTACCTACTTGCCTGGGGAGTTCGTCTTTCAGTATCATATCTTTTTGCCTTTTCACACTGTTCATGGGTTTCTCAAGGCAAGAATACTGAAGTGGTTTGCCATTCCCTTCTCCAGTGGACCACGTTTCCTCAGTACTCTCTATCAGGACCCATCTGTCTTGGGTGGCCCTACATGACATGGCTCTTAGTTTCATTGAGTGAGACAGCACTGTGATCCAAGCGATCAGTTTGTAGTTTTCTGTGATTGTGGTTTCTGTTCTGTCTGCCATCTGATGGATAAGGATAAGAGGCTTGTGGAAACTTCCTGATTGGAGGGAATGGCTGTGGGGGAATCTGGGTCTTGCTCTGATAGGTGGAGTGCTCAGTAAATCTTTAACCCAATTTTCTGTGGATGGACGGGGCTGTGCTCCCTGCCTGTAGTTTGGCCTGAGGCCAAACTATGATGCAGTAAAGGGGTTCTATTAGCTCAGTCAGTAAAAAGTCCTAACAGGAGCCTGTCAGGCTGCAGTCCATGGGGTTGCAAGAGTCAGACACAACTTAGCAGCTAAACCACATGGTGATAATGGCGACCTCCTTCAAAAGGACTTATCCAGGGCTGTTGTATTCAGTGCCCCGACCCCATGGCAGGCCACTGTCGACCCACACCTTCACTGGCTACTCCAGGGCACTCACAGGCATGTCTGGCTCAGTCACTTGTGGGGTCACGGTTCCTTTTTCCTGGGTCCTGGTGCACACAAGGTTTGGTTTGTGCCCTCCAAGAGTCTGTTTCCCCAGTCCTGTGGAAGTTCTGTAATCAAATCCCACTGGCTTTCAAAGTCAGATTCCCTGAGGGTTCGTAAAGGAAATCAGTCCTGAATATTCATTGGAAGGACTAGTGCTGAAGCTGAAGCTCCAATACTTTGGCCATCTGATGGGAAGAGCTGACTCGTTGGAAAAGACCCTGATTCTAGGAAAGATTGAGGCAGGAGGAAAAGGAGATAACAGAGGATGAGATGGTTGGATATCATCACCAACTCGATGAAAACACGAGTTTGAGCAGGCTCCAGGAATTGGTGCCAGACAGAGAAGCCTGATGTGCTGCAGTCCATGGGGTTACAAAGACTTGGACATGACTGAATGACTGAACTGAACTGAACTGGTAGCTCAGCTGGTCAAGAATCCATCTGCAATGCAGGAGACTCAGGTTTAATTCCTGGGTCGAAAAGTTCCCCTGAAGGAGGGGCAGGCTACACACTCCCGTATTCTTAGGCTTTCCTGCTGGCTCAGTAGGTAAAAAATCCACCTGCAATGTGGGAGACCTGGGTTTGATTCCTGGGTTGGGAAGATCCCCCGGAGAAGGACATGGCAACCCACTCCAGTATTCTTGCCTGAAGAATCCCATGGTCAGAGGAGCCTGGCTGGCTACAGTCCATGGGGTTGCAAAGAGTCGGACACGACTGAGTGACTAAGCACAGCACACAGCCAGTGATATGAAAGGGACTTAGGTTTTTTTATTCAACCACCCTGAGTTCAATATGACTCATGTAGACCATGTAGTAATGTCTAAACTGCCCAGGATAATCGTAAGGTACCAAAACACAAAGTTGAGACCACAAGATTTATTTCTACTTGCACTGAAATATTGTATTTATTTAAAATTTTCTGTCTCAGAAAGATAAAATTTTAATCTATCTAGGAGTAGAATCAGGGGAAAAGAGAGGAAGGATTAAGTCATGTTTTGTAAAGAAAATGAAGAAGGTAGCCAGGAAAAGAGAGAGAGGTTATGATTATCTATCATTAAATATGTAGAGAGTGCCATGAGAGAGCAGTGGCATCAGTGTGTGTTACTCAAGGAGATATTAATGAGACAGAAGATTCCAGTTTAAGGTAGAGAAGACTTTTGTCAGAGAAGGATTTCCAGTAAGGAGACACTCTGCAAAATCTGAGGCCTCGGTAAATCACTAATTTTTGTCCATATTTTTGTAAACTGATCTTGTATTCTGCAAGGCTGCTAAATTCATTTATTAGTTGTAATAATTTTTCATTGGATTCCTTAGGGTTTTCTGTATACAGAGGAATGTTATCTACAAATAGTTTTACTTCTTCTTTTGCAGTCTGGATTTTTTTTAATTTCTTTATCTTGCCTCTTTGCACTGTCTAAAACTTTCAGTATACTGTTGAATAGAAGTGGCTACAGTGGACATCCTTGTCTTAGTCTTGATTGCAGAGGAAAAACACTAAGTCCTTTATCATTTATTGTGTTAGTTGTGAGTGTTTTGTAGAAGCCTTTGGTCAATTTGAGGAAGTACTCTTCTATTCCTAAGTTAAGTGGTTTTATCAAAAATGTTGTGTGTGTGTGTTCAGTCATATCTGATTCTTTGTGACTCTTTGCGGACTGTAGCCCACCAGGCTGCTTTGTCTTTGGGATTTTCCTGGCAAGAATACTGGAGTTGGTTGCCATTTCCTCCTCCAGGGTATCTTCCTGACCTGATCAAACCCATTTCCTGTGTCTCTTGCTTTTCCTGCATTGACAGGTAGATTCTTTACCGCTGAGCCACCAGGGAGGCTCATGGTGAATGCTGGATTTGCCAAATGCTTCTTCTGAATCTGTTGAGATAATCCTGTGGTTAGTGTTCATTACTATAGCAATAGTGAATGGTGTATCACACTGATTTTTGTGTATTGAAGCAATTTTGCATTCCTGGGGGAAATCCTTGATGATATCTAATCCATTTTATATATCACTAGATTTGGTATGTTTTGTTGAGAATTTTTTGTCTGTTTACAGAAAAGATATTGGCCTATCATTTTCTTTTTTTGTGATGCCCTTGTCTGGTTTTGGGATCAGGGAAATACTGGCTTCATAGAATAAATTGGTAAGTACTCCCCCGCTTCTGGTTTTTGGAAGAGTTTGTGAAAAAGTAATGTTTGGTGGGATTCACCAGCAAAGCCATCTGAGCTTGGGCTTGTCTTTATGACTGTTGTTTTATTTACTAATTCAATCTCTTTATTTATTGTGGATTTTTTCAGATTTTCTAGCTCTTAAGTCTATTTTGGTAGTTTTTTTTCCCCCTAGGAATTTGTCCATTTCATCAAAGTTATCTAAATTGTTGGCTTACAATTGTCCATAGTATTGCCTTATAATCCTTTATATTCCTGTAAGATTTGCAGTTGTTCTTGATTTCAGTGATTTGAATCTCCTCTCTTTTCTTGTTTTTGTTAATTTTGTTCTTTTCAAAAAACCAACTTTCGATTTTGCTGATTTTCTCTGTAATTTTTCTCACTTGTTTCTCCAGTTTCCACTCTATTCATTATCATTTCTTTCCTTCTGCTTGCTTTGGATTCAATTTGCGCCGCCCCCCCCCCCAACCCCCGCTTTTTTTTTCAGTGCTTAAGGTAGAAGTTTAGGCCATTGGAATGAGAGCCTTTTTATCTTTTAATATGGGCATTTACAACTATAAACTTCCCTTTAAATACTTCTTTTGCAGCATTCCTGAAGTTTTGGTGTTGTGCATTCATTTTTATTCATTTTGAGTGTTTTCTATTATCATTTGTGATGTCTTATTTGACTCACTGGTTATCTAAGAGTGTGGTGTTTTTATTCTTGTGTTGCTGAGTCTTGTCTGACTCTTTGTGACCCCATGGACTGCAGCACACCAGGCTTACCTGTCCTTCATATCTCCCAGAGTTTGCTCAAATTCATGTCCGTTGACTCAGTGATGCTATCTAACCTTCTCATCCTCTGTTGTGAATTTCCCACGTTTCCTTCTGTTACTGATTTCTACTTTCATTCCATTGTGGTTGGAAAATACACTTTGTATTATTCAATCTTTTGAAATTTATTGAGGCTTGTTTTATAGCATAGCATATGGCTATCCTGGAAAATGTACAGTCTGTGCTTGGAAAGAATGTGTGTTCTGTTGTTGTTGGGTGAAGTGTTCTCTGGATGTCTGTCAGGGCTAGTTGGTTTAAAGCATTGTTCAACTCTTCCATATCCTTGTTGATCTTCTCCCTAGTTATTTTATCTATTGAAACTGCAGTTATTATTGATGAATTATCTACTTCTCACATCAATCTTTTAGTTTCATTTACTTTGTATGTAATTTATTTACTTTGAGATTTTTATTGCACATGATTGTCTGTTTATAATTGTCATAATTTCCTGATATATTGACACTTTTGTCATTATAAAATGTTCCCTTTTATCTGTATGTTTTTTTTTTTAATTAATTTTTATTTTTTAGTTTGTTTTGCTTTACAATACTGTATTCGTTTTGTTACACATTGACATGAATTAGCCATGAGTGTACATGAACTCCCAATCCCGACCCCCACCTCCACCCTCCTGCCCCACACCCTCTCTCTGGATTATCCCCGTGCATCAGTCCCTAGCATCCTGCATCCTGCATCAAACCTGGACTGGCAATGTTTTAAAGTCTAATTTATCTGATATTATAGTGGCAACTCAGCTTGTTTATAGTACATGGTGTATATGTTTTCCTCCCATTTGCTTTTGACTTGTATATTTTTGACTCTTAAGAGTGTCTCCTACAGAGAGTATTTTGTTGAATTTCTGCCATTTGATTGAACTGTTTAATGTTATGATTGATATATCTGAATTTATCTTTGCCATTTGCCATTTTGTTTTTTATATGTCATATCATTTCTGATTTTCTGTCCCCATTTTACTGTTTTTTAAAATTCAGTGAATGTTTGCAAGTGTAACATTTTAATTTCTTTAATAATTTTCTCGCTATATTTTTAATTGTTTTCTTAATAGTTTCTCTAGGGCTTACAGTGTACATCTTAATAGAATTTACTCCAGATTTATATTACCTAATTGCAGTGACATAGAAGTATTACTCCTACATATACTTTTCCCCCTTTCCTTTTCTGTTGTATTTGTGATGCATACACCATCTAACCTATATAACAAACCCACAATACATTTTTATAATATTACTTTATATAATTTTGGGTTTCCCTTGTTGCTCAGCTGGTAAAGAATCTATCTGCAATGCAGGAGACCTGGGTTTGATCCCTGGGTTAGGAAATTCCCCTGGAGAAGGGAAAGGCTACCCACTCCAGTATTCTGGCCTAAAGAATTCCATGGACTGTATAGTCCATGGGGTTGCAAAGAGTCAGACGTGAGTGAGCAACTTTCACTATATAATTTTATATCTTTTAGAGGTAGGAAATGAGAGAACTTAAATTTCATAGAGTTTTTGTGTGTGTATGCGAAACTTTTTGCTTCTCTTCATTTCTTCCTGTGGATTGCAGTTATCAGCGGCTTTCATTTAGTTTATTCCCAAACATCTTTGGTTCCACCTGCTTCATTTGTGGCAATCTTTTCAAGTATGTTAAATTTCTGTATGCAGGTATGCTAAGTCGCTTCAGTCATATCTGACTCTTTGCAGCCTATGCACCATAGCCAGCAGACTCCTCTGTCTGTGGCATTCTCCAGGCAAGTATACTGGAGTAGATTGCCATGCCCTTCTCCAGGGGATCTTCCCCACCCAGAGATCAAACCAGTGTCTCTTCCATCTCCTGCATTGGCGGGTGGGTTCCTTACTACTAGCGCCACCTGGGAAGCCCACGTTTCTGTATATTACTGGTCAATGGTATAATTACATACATGCTGGTTTATACAGTTACTTTTAAATAAGTTGAGAATAAAGAAACATACAATTATAATGCCTTTTATAGTTGCCATTGTTGAATTATCTTTACTTGTATGCTTTACTTCTGTGGCAACTGTAAGTTCATTTCCTAAGTCTGTGAGTCTAAATGTGCCATCCCACTGTCCTCTGGCTTCTAGATGAACAACAGAACTCAGCAATTTATCTTACTGAGATTCCCATATATGAGCTTATTTTTCTCTAGATGCTCTCAGATTTTTTCCTTTATTTTTGACTCTCAGCATCTTTCTTGTGATATATTTGGATGTGGATCTCTGTGTCTACTCAACTTGGACTCCATTGATTAGATGTGTAGATTAATGTAGTTTCACCAAACTTGGAAAATTTTCAGCCAGGATGTTCTTCAGATATATTATCTGGTCCTTTTGCTACTTCCATCGTGCATGGTTTGGTGTACTAATGGTGTCCCTCATTTCTCTGAGGCTCTATTCATTTTTCTTCTTCTTCTTTTTTTTTTTTTTTTGCTACGTTTTCAGATTGTATCATCACTATTGGTATTTTTTCAAGTTTGCTGATTTTTCTGTCAGCTCCAGTCTGCTGGTTGATCCCCTCTAGTGAATTTTTATTTTGGTTATTGTACTTTTCAGCTCCAGAATTATCCTTTAGATCTTTTTATAAATATAATTTTTATCTCTTTAGTGACAGTCTCTTTTGGTGAGACATTATTATCATACTTTTCTTACTTTTTTAAACATAGGTTTTCTTTAGTTCTTTGGACATATTTTTAATAGCTGCTTTGAATCTTTATCTGCACAGTCTGACATCTGAAACCTCTCAAAGGCAGTTTCTGCTGCCTTTCCCCCCATTGTATGAGTCATCCTTTCCAGTTTCTTTGCCTGTGTCACAATTTTTTGTTGAAAACGGATCATTTTAGACAGTATATTTTAGCAACAGTGGATACTAAGTTTCCCCTTTAGGATTTGTTGTTTGCTTAGTTGTTTATTTGCTTAGCTCCTTGACTGGGCAATTTCAGTGACATCTATTTCCCCTGCGATATGTAGCCTTTAGTGTCACTCTTCAGAGGGCTCAGCCTTGGACATAGTGTTTTAGCTGGGCTTTCTCTGATAAAGTTTCTAGCTGGTCTGCCTCTACTGATATCACACTCAACTCTTACCCACTACTAATTGGTAGATGATGGCTCTGTTCTTTCAATAACGTCCTGGAGGCATAAATTACTCTATGGTCTGAGCCAATTAAACTCAAGCCCCAGGGCCAGCGTAGGCTTATAGGTCAGTCTTTGAGGTCAGGTCAGATAAACCTCAAAAAGAGACATTCTTAGCTATCTCTTTCCCTGGTTTTCTCTGTTAAACTGAGATCTGACCTACTATTTTGCTTGTTGCTCTCATCCAGTTACCACCATGCTCCTCTCAACTACATACCACTAAAATCTTTTTTTTTTCCAATAGCCCCTTTAGGCTTGAACTTCGCCATTTTCTGTTCTAAATACTCAGGCTACTTAGGAAAATCTGTGAAACTTTCTGTTCTTGCAACTTGATTTTTCCCCGAGGAAGAGCCTTTGCACCCATTCTATGGATTGAGTGGGTAGATCCCACTTTGCAGAGTAACATCCCTAGTCTATAAGCAGAATGCTGGGTCTTGACATTATTCCCTGGTCTTCTCAGCTTGTACTGCTCAGCATGAAACCTGTGCCCTAGCAGTGATTTTAAGTGGGAATGATTCAGGCCTTGAGTTCTTGGCCGACCATGCCTGGGACAGATCTCCTGATCTGTGAGTAAGGACTGAGTGGCAGAAAGGAGCTTCAGATCTCTGTAGTTCTTACCTCTGATCCAGCTTCTGTAGCACAGAGCTGTGTGCGATGAGTGCTGGTGTCTCGCCTGCCCCCTGCTGCCCCTGACATATACCCTTGGAGAAAGCTTATCCCTAACAGAGAGCTGGGGTAAATAAAATCCTCTGTTCTTAGCTGTACCCATGATGAGTGGAGCTATCATCTTGCTGAGATGGGGAAAAGAGAGGA
Organism: Aepyceros melampus; assembly: GCA_006408695.1. Taxonomy (NCBI): domain Eukaryota; kingdom Metazoa; phylum Chordata; class Mammalia; order Artiodactyla; family Bovidae; genus Aepyceros; species Aepyceros melampus. The sequence goes on from SJXQ01011345.1 coordinate 29,216, forward strand.
CAGGCCATAGACAAGTCATGGTTCAAATGTCACAGATGCTTACTCTTCTAACCTAGATTTCATAGATTTTCTTGAATAAATGTTTCTCCATTGTTGTATAACCTTAGGACAATTTCAAGAGAATTTAAATGGTTGTATTTTATAATTTTTTTAATGCTTGAAATGAAACATTTTGTTTCGAGATAACTGTTGACATGTAGCTCTAAGAAATAAGACAGGGATCTCATGTACCCAGTATCCCCAAATGGTAACATCTTATAGGATTATAGTATAATATTGCAACTGGATATTGACATCACTATATCAAGATACAGAACATTTTCATCATCACAAGGACTTTTATAATGACAACTACTCCCCTTGCACTACCAGCTTCACCTTATCCCCTAGCAACCACTACTCTAGTCTTCCTTTCCATAATTTTTGTCTTTTTTGTCTATTATATAAGTAGAGTCATATTAGTACATATGTCTGTAACTTCTAGCATTTTGAAGAGTGGCGATAGTGAATATGCTTTAATGTCTTCTGATCTTAGGGGGAAAGCATTCAAACTTCCGTCATTAACTGTATTGTTGGCTATGGATTTTTGGTATGTGTTCTTTATCAAGTTGAAGAAATTCCCCTCTGTTCCTGTTTTTCCCTACGTTTCACTCTTTAGTCCACAGGTCTCTTCAAATTGCCATTCCAAAAGTGCTCCCTCTCTTGGCTCTGCTTTTAAGGTAGATCACTTTTCAGAAGAATCTCAAGCTTTCACTCAATCTTTGAGCCTGGTTAGCTCGATTCATTGGAGAAGGCAATGACACCCAACTCCAGTACTCTTACCTGGAAAATCCCGTGGACGGAGGAGCCTGGGAGGCTGCAGTCCATGGGGTTGCTAAGAGTCGGACACGACTGAGTGACTTCACTTTCACTTTTCACTTTCATGTATTGGAGAAGGAAATGGCAACCCACTCCAGTATTCTTGCCTGGAGAATCCCAGGGACAGAGCATTCTGGTGGGCTGCTGTCTAGGGGATCGCACAGAGTCGGACACGACTGAAGCAACTTAGCAGCAGCAGCAGCAGCTCGATTCATGTCTGTTCTTCTCTTTCTCTTCTTCGCTCATGTTTGTCTCTAGACGATTGGTCTCCCTCCAATATGATGATTCTCTTACCTACATCTTGTATTTAGTTCTTTTCCCAGGACTCTCTTTCCCCTGATGAACTCCCCCTTCTGAAGTTTTATTGCATCTCTTTGAACACCTGTTCTAAGGTCAAGGATGTGTAATCTAAAACTTTTACCGCTCTAAACAATCTTTTCCCTCACACATGTATTTTAAAATAACATTTCCATTTTTACTCTTTTAAATGGAGATTATTCATTCTCCATTTGAGCCTGGTTAGCTCGATTCATTGGAAAATGAATCTCCATTCTCCAGCTCATGTCAAGATTGGTCAGCTTTGTCCAATAATCCATTTTCCTTCTAATCTCTTCCTTTTGGTCATGTACTTGATATGATTAGAGAGAAGGAAATTGAAGATGCCGCCTAGAGATGTGAAGAGTCTGCTACAATGTACCATCATTTTGGGAAGATCATGAAGTTCTGGAAATCTGGTCCTTTTTATAACATGTTGAATTGAGTTAAGGTCTGGCAAATGAGAAGATGTATGACATATGCTCACATAGAGACTTGTAAATAAACATTTATGGCTGTGCTCAGTCGCTCAGTTGTGTCCGACTTTTTGTGATCCCATGCACTGTACTCTGCCAGGCTCCTCTGTTCATCAGATTTCCCAGGAAAGAATATTGGAGTGAGTTGCCATTTCCTTCTCCAGGAATCTTCTCAATTCAGATACTGAACCCTTGTCTCTTGCATGTCTTGCAGATTCTTTACCCCTGTACCACCTTGGAAGCCCCTGGTCAGTGAGACATCAATAAAATTCACAGAAGACTGATACACAAATAAGTAATATAATGGTCATTTCCCCCTACAATATCTTGAGAAAGTTTTGTAGTTATAAACTAGGTAACCCCAGTTTACAGTTGGAGAAAGAGACACTCTGTGTCGAAAACCTGTCTAAGATCCTTCAGAAAGTCAAAGGCAGCATCATTATAGTAATAAAACGCTCCTCCTGCTCATCAAGGTGAGATGTCTTCCCACAGAGTTCTCTAGACATTTCTGGAACACAAAGTTTTATTTCCAAAATTAGATGTTATTGGGCATAAGTATGTGCTGTCAAAAAAAGATATGCCCATTTTTTTTTCCAGTCTGTGTTCAATTGCCTGAAGTTACTGTTACTAAGAGTACAAACTTCCCAGTATTCTTGAAGATATTCTGTCAAATATATAAACCAGATTCTGTGCTAATTTATACAACATTTTCATGAATACTCTCCAGATGTTTAATGTCACAGAAAGAACTTATTCTGTTGTTTAGCATTCATCAAAACCACATCCTCTGTGTTTGCATATGACAGGGCACCCCAGGACATAAATGCTAAAAAGAGAATGGACACATATGGCAATCTTTAGGGAAAATAAACTTTGCCACATTGTAATATAAGATGAAGTTAAGGAATGTGATGTGACTTTAGAATACATATATCAAAAGTGAAGTGAAGTAAAATGTTTGGTACTTTTCACAGAGCCACAAAAAAGAGAAATCCCCAATGTGTATCTCTTTATCTATTTTGTAATTAATATTGATTACATAAGAGCAGGAGAAATACTCAATGCCAAAGGATCATGGCCAGCATACATTTTGAGTATTTAGAGCCAGTTTTAAAATATTTTGAATGTGTATTTTTTATTATAATATGTCAAGTTAGATATATATGCATACCCTTTTGATTATATTGCTTAGATCCTCTTTCTCCTTATTCTTGTCCTCTTGATCTATCTTGTTGCTAAAAGTGGTATATTATAATTTCCTATTATTGGGGTGTTTCTACCTATGTCTCCTTTCATCTCCTGTAGTTTTGCTTCATAAAAGTAGCTGTGTTATTTGATGTATAATATTCATGTGTTATATCTTCATTGTGAATCATGGTTTTTAGCACATCTTTGTCATGTTTTCCTGATATCAGACTTGAATTCTATTTTACATTATCAGGATTTGCTTCACTTGCTCTCTTTTTATGCCCAGTTTCCAGGTATACTCTTGCATGCATGTGTGTGTCAAAGTCACCTCAGTCATGTGCAACTCTTTGCAACTCTGTGAACTGTAACCCCACCAGGCTCCTCTGTCCATGGGATTTTCCACACAACAATACTGTAGTGGATTGCCATGCCCTTTTCCAAAGTATCTTCTTGACCTTGTCTCCTGCATTGGCAGAGAAGTTCTTTAGCACTGGCACCACCTGGGAAGTCTGTATAGTCTTGCACATCCTTTTATTAAAATTAATTAATTAATTTTAATTTTTTAAAGATGATCACCGTAAGTCAACACAGTAATTCTCTCTTCACTGCCACACATACTTTTAATTTTGGCTTTTCTGAGTCACTTTGTTTGAAGTGTATTTCTTACATATAGAATGTAGTTTGGGTTTTGTTTTTAAGTCAATTGGAATTTTTTTTCTTTAGATGTTATATCCATTCACATTTTAAATTCAAAAAAGATAACAGTAAAATTGTCTTTATTAGTATACAGTTTTAAGCATGTATGCAAATTCATGTTATCACGATAATCTAAATATAGAACAACTCCCTTACACTGCCTCCGTAGAGTCAATTCCTTCCTCCCACCTACCTCCTGGTAAACACTGATCTTTTCTTCATTGCTTTAGTTTTGCATTTTCTGGGATGACATAGAAATGTCATAGAAATGAAGTCACACAGTGTGACTCTTGAGATTGGCCTCCTTCTCATTACATTGGTCAGTATAGTTCTTTTGAGGTCCATCTGTCTTTTGCATGTTACATGTGTCAATAATTTGTTCTTTTTCATTGCTAAGCATTATTCCATCAATCAGATGGCATGCAGTTATCCTACAGTGTTTCTTTGTTAGAAGAAAATGGGTTGTTTATAAAATTTGGAAATTATGGATAGAGCGGATATGCACGTTTGTGTACAGGTTTTTGTGTGTACATGTATTTTCACTTCTCTGGGAGAAATGCCTGTGAGTGAGATTGTAGGGTCATATGGTATATGTATGTTTAACTTTATAGGAAACTTGCAAACTAGTTTATTTTTGTTGTTTTATTTATTTTTAATTGAAGAATAACTGCTCTACAATGTTGTATTGGTTTCCACTGTGCAGCCATGTGAATCAGTCATGAGTATCCATATATCCTGGCCCTCTTGGACCTCCCTCCTACCCACCCCCCATCCAAGCTGTTTGATACAGTGACTGTACCATTTTAAAATTCCCATCAGCAAAGATGAAATTTCTAGTTGTTTTGCTTCTTTGTCAGCACTTAGTATTGTCAAGTTTTTTATTTCCCCATCTTCAGTGATATCTTTTTGTAGTTTTAATTTATATTTCACTCATAATGTTAAGCATCTTTCATGTGCTTATTTGTCATCTGAGTATTCTCTTTGGTAAAGTGTATATCCAGGTCTTTTCTCATCTAAACAATTAAGTTGTTTGTTTCCTAGGTGTCCATTAATGTTTATAGTTTTGACAGTTCTTTGTAAAAGTTAATTAATTTTTGGCTTCCCTGGGTCTTTGTTGCTGCTCGCCCGCTTTCTCTGGCTGTGGTGACAGGGGTTTCTCCCTAATTGTGGTGTGTGTGCTTCTCATTGCAGTGGTTTCTCTTATCATGGAGTATGGACTCTAAGTGCATGGGCATGTGGAATCCTGCTACACCAAGGATCGAATCTTTCTGCCTGCATTGGCAAGCAGACTCTTAGCCACCATACTACCAGGGAAGTCCTGAGAGTTCTGTATATAGTCTGGATACAAATCTTTTGTTGTATATAACGTTTGCAAATGTTTCACTCATGGTCTGGACCTTATCCCTTCTTTTTCTTCAGTGTCTAACACTTAAGTGGAGGTTTTAAAGTTTAATGAATTCAAATTTACCATTTTTTTCTTTATGACATTTAGTGTCATATTTAAGAACTCCTTGACTTAGTCCAAGTTACAAAGATTTTCTGCTATGTTTTCTTAAAAAAATTTATAGTTGTATGTTTTACATCTAGACCTATGATTGATTTTGAACTAATTTTGTATGAAGTTGGAAGAGTTTTACCTATAGACATCAATTGTCCTAACACCATTTTTGAGAAGGCAGTTGTTTCTCTCCTTTCCACCTTTGCCAAAAATCAATTGGAGAGGATTTCCTTGGTGGTTCAGTGGTTAAGAATCTGTGCTTCCAATGCAGTGGCTACAGGTTCAGTCTCTAGTCAGGGAGCTAAGATTCCACTTGCCATGTGGTGTGGCCAAAAGAAGTCAACTGGACATATTTTGAGTCTATTTCTGACTCTCTGTTCTGATCCATTGATTGACATATGTCTCTCTCTGCAGCATCACAACACTGTCTTGGTATGATAACTTTATGTTTGGGTGTGGATGTGTGTGTGTGCTCAGTTGCCTCTGACTCTTTGACTTCATGGACCATAGCCTACCAGGCTCCTCTGTCCATAGAATTTTCCAGGCAAGAATATTGGAGCATGTTGCCATTTCTTACTCCAGGAGATCTTCCTGACCCAGGGATTAAACCCACATCTCTTGTATCTCCTGCATTGGCAGGCAGGTTCTTTAACACTAGCATCACCTCTGACAGCTTTATGCTCACACATGTACTAAGTTGTGTCTGGCTCAATTGTGTCTGGCTCTTTGCATCCCTATGGGCTGAAGCCTACCAGCTCCCTCTGTCCATGGGGTTCTCCAGGCAAGAATACTGAAGTAGGTTGCCGCGCTCTCTCCAATGATAGCCTTATAATAAGTGTTAAAACAAGGTAGTGTGGGTCCTTTAACTTTATTCTTTTTTTTCAAACTTGTTTTAATTATTTTAAGTTCTTTATAAAAGAAATATAAATATAAGTTTATATAAATTTTAGAATCAGTTATCTTTTTGGAATTGCATTAGATTAATAGATCCCTTTCATAGTAAAATAGGTGGAACAAACTTTAAACCTGTAAAACCTAATGACATAATGGGGACGTATGAACCAAGCAGTCAGTCCAAGAAGTGGAACTTTAAAGCTTGTATCTATTTCTATGCTTTCCCTCTGTATCCATAAGTATATTTTCCTTTAATGAAGCTAATTACTCAAGGAAGACAGTCCTATTTGTTGAATTTTAGTTCTTTTGAGTCACCTTACCTTCCACTTGTGATTTCTCTTGTCACTGGAAGGTTTTCTTTTTTGTCCACTCTCACACACTTCCCCTCCCCTTGACTCCTACCTCTGGCCACCATCAATCTATGCTTCCCTTCTCAGATCAAGACTAAGACCTTTCTCAGTACTCCCATGGTTTTTGCTGCTCAGGCACCAAGTTGTGTCTGACTCTTTGTCACCCATGGACTGCAGCACATCAGGCTGTCTTGTCTCTCAGCATCTCCCAGAGTTGTCTTATTTCACGGCTGCAGTCACCATCCACAGTGATTGTAGAGCCCCAGAAGAGGAAATCAGTCACTGCTTCCACCTTTTCCCCTTCTATTTGCCATGAAGTGATGGGCTGGTTGCTATGGTCTTAGTTTTTTAAATATTTTGTTTGAAGCCGGCCTTTTCACTCTTCTCCTTCACCCTCATCCAGAGGTTGTTTTGTTCCTCTTCACTTTCTGCCATTAAAGTGGTATCATCCGCATATCTGAGACTGTTGATATTTCTCCTGGCGATCTTGATTCCCACTTGTAACTCATCCAACCCAGTATTTCTCATGATGTGCTTGGCTTATAAGTTAAATAAACAGGGTGACAGTAAACAGGCCTTGTTGTACTCCTTTCTCGATCTTGAACCAGTCAGTTGTTCTGTACAGGATTCTAACTGTTGCTTCTTGACCAGCATACAGGTTTCTCAAGAGACCGGTAAGATGGTCTGGTATTCCTGTCTCTTTAAGAGTTTTCCACAGTTTGTTATTATCCGCACAGTTGAAGGCTTTAGCATAGTCAATGAAACAGAAGTAGATGTTTTTCTAGAATTCCCTTGCTTTCTCTATGATCCAGCGAATGTTGGCAATTTGGTCTCTGGTTCCTCTGCCTTTTCTAAACCCAGCTTGAACATCTGGAAGTTCTCGGTTCACATAATGCTGAAGCGTACCATGCAGGATTTTAAGCATAACCTTACTAGCATGGGAGATGAGTGCAATTGTTTGGTGGTTTGACATTCTTTAGTACTGCCCTCGGGAACTGGGATAAGGATTGACCTTTCCACTCTTGTGGCTACTTGACACCAAATCTGCCACTCAATTTTGAACAAATGAGTGAAATGTATTTTTACCTCAATTGATATCATCCCCAGTTTCAGATGAACTGTTTTTCTACTTCTTGATACCATTATGTAGCTTTTGAAGCAGGACTAAAGAAGTAAGCAAAGCTCTTGAAAATTAATCTGGAGAAATGAAGCTATAGATATTTCTAGACCCAACTGATTGTGTTCATGACCACTCGAATCTCTCATTACTCAGTTGGATTTTTTTCTTTCACTTCCAGCATATATACATTTGAATGCTTCCCAGCAACGTTGAGCAGGGAGGTAAATGATAAATATTAAGTTGTGAAAATATTGCATGACACAACAAGAGTGCCATAAATGGTTAGTTACAGACAAGCTACTTCACAGAATATATTTCCATTTCTTTTATTTGGCAAGAAGCTGACTTAAAAAATGAGTTAATGTGGGATTAAGTATTTAGTTCAAAATCTGTATCGGATGACTAAATATCAAATAGTAGAATATATCCTTAGAATTAGTTTTAATTTAAATATTTACTAATATAAAATTCTGATGTGTCTAGTGTTAATGTCACTTATTATCACAAATATAAAGGGTTTAGATATATATTTATATATTAATTTTTACAATGCTAAAATTTAATATTTATAATGTTTCACTTAATTCATCCATTTAAAAATTCATCCACTTACTCAGTAAGTGTACTTGAATGGGTCTTCCTGATGGCTCAGAGAGTAAAGTATCTGCCTGCAATGCAGGAGACCTGGGTTCTATCCCTGGGTTGGGAAGATCCCTTGGAGGAGGGCATAGCAACTCATTCCAGTATTCTTGCCTGGAGAATCCCCATGGACAGAGGAGTCTGGAGGACTATAGTCTATGGGGTCACAAAGAGTTGGACATGACTGAGTGACTAAGCACACACACACAGAGTTCCTAGGCCTTCTTTTGAATCTAGGATTACATCAATGAAGCAAACATACAGGTATTTTAAATTCCATAACAAAATGATGTATATAATAACAAACTTTCTTTGGAGTTTACCTAAAACAAATTATTTCTGTTTGGGGGGAAATTCTGCATATCTTACCATTGTATTATAAATACATTTGAATCCATTTTGATTTTAAATAAGTATGTGATTGATAAGAAATCTAACTTAATAAACTGAATTGATACATAATTTTTAGCAATTGTAGTAATTTATATTACAAGTATATGTGAAATCTATTTTACTTTTGCTTTCATGAAAGATAATATTTCCTGTCATGTAACATAATCCTTAATGTTTTATCACAGTTTTGCTCAAGATTCATGTGCCCTAGGCCACGGAATATTGTGATGTGATCTAAGGTTGTCCTAATATAGCTCTAAATCTATATGTATATTGAACACTGGCGTAGGCTTAATTAGCATTCATTAAATACTTCAGCTTTTCAGTGTGTGATTCTGTACTGTGAGATCATATACATGAATGCCACATATTTTATCCATTTTAGTTATGCACTTTCTTAACAGATATTTAAAAGTTTAGTTTTTAACAGTGATAGTCTAGAATATTTTGACATAAAATGGTTCTTGTGTCTTGAAAATAATTAGATCATAATGCCACTAGGGGGCTCACATGCCATGTGTGTAATACATGTGGCATCACACGTCTGCATAACGCTTTTGGGCACTTAAAAGGATATGATAGCTGGGACCATAACACTATATTCAATAGTTTTTGTGTGATAGATGTAAGGCAATAACAGAAGGAAATACATTACATAGGTGTAACTTATCAGTGAAGTTAGCAGTGAGGGGTCAAAAATTGAAACTGAATAAATGCTAGTCTGGTACCAGTCCCTGTGACACCTCTTCTATCGAAACTTGCTGTTGCTGATGCTATAGGAATGTAAGCTCTAGCTGTCAATCTCTAGAGTCCTAGGACTGGACAAAATTACTTTTCAACAGATAACACTATCTGGCATTATTCAGTTGTCCCTTATAATTGAGAAGATTTATTTGTAATCAGTTTAAAAAATCTTTAGCTATTGTTCATTTTGTTAATGTAAGAAAGTGTATGTTTTATATCAATGTTCTTTCATTTTCTAAAGAATCTAGGAAGGCATGTTTTTTAGATCATGCCAATTCATGTGTCTCCAGCCAAGTACAAGCTTAAATATTTTTTTACTAATTCCATCTAGTCTTATTTTTTTTATTTTTTATTTATAATCAAGGGACAGTTCAGCATTAATTTGGCAGGAACTGGGATGAAGATATCCAGTACAGCAAAGTGGCTGGCTCAGGGCAGCTATGCCTCTGTGATCATCCACAGATCACAGGTAAGTCCTGCTGGACCAAAAAGCCTGTCTGAAATACTTCTGTGCTCTGAAGTAGTGTTAAATTCCTCTACCTTAAATTCAGAATTATATTAAGTTAATGACTAATGATTTTGAACTGTGGTGTTGGAAAAGACTCTTGAGAGCCCCTTGGACTGCAAGGAGATCCAACCAGTCCATTCTGAAGGAGATCAACCTTGGGATTTCTTTGGAAGGAATGATGCTAAAGCTGAAACTCCAGTACTTTGGCCACCTCATGCAGAGTTGACTCATTGGAAAAGACTCTGACACTGGGAGGGATTGGGGGCAGGCAAAGAAGGGGATGACAGAGGATGAGATGGCTGGATGGCATCACTGACTCGATAAACATGAGTTTGAATAAACTCCGGGAGTTGGTGATGGACGGGGAGGCCTGGCGTGCTGTGATTCATGGGGTCGCAAAGAGTCGGATACGACTGAGCGACTGAACTGAACTGAATGACTAATGAGTTCTTTCATATAATGGGGTATGTTACATTATGACGAGGTATAACTAATGAAATTATGGAATGAGGTTCATTTTTATTCATGTGCTTATGGAGGTTTTATATATATACACATTCATGTTTAGGCTATAGATATCTGTGCATGAAATCAAGTGCCAGAGTGTATAGATTTAAGTAGTTCAAGTTTGGGCTAATGGTTTGAAACACAGGTGCTTCAAAAAGAGGTAGTCTTTTTAGCTATACTCTAATTAAAGACTGTTACATTTTAATATTTCAAAGTGAGAGGTAAATTTTTACCTCACTGCTTTGATTTAGTGATTTAGTGATGTCAGAGTCATTTGTCATTTAATGAACATCCTTTATAGTTTCTTCAAGAATTAGGAATATTTTTATGGTTGTATGAACATTTTCCTCATCTATCTTTATTTAGAAAACATTGTCATGATTTGAGAGAATAGCACTGAAACACGTTCGATGTACAAGACAGGGCGCTCAGGGTTGGTGCGCTGGGATTTTAATTTTTCCTATAGCACATGTATAATCTAAAGTATTATCTAATATTATCCTCCTAATTGTGGTGCTGGTGTAGTGTGCTAGCACATAAAATTTATGAGATGGCTCCTGGTACTTAGAATTACCACATCTTAGATAGCATGACCCAATCTACATTAAATCAGGATCTGTGTTATAATTTCTGTTCTCACCTATATTGCACCATTTAAAGCAGTATCATCAACAGTCCCTGCCTACACCAAGGTTTTAGAATTTTTCTTTCTTTTGCTAAAAGTGACTTCATTCCTATATATGAATACTACTTGTAAATGAAATTCAATTTTCTGGTATTTGCAGACTTTAAAATACTTTATTTCTGACTATTATGAAATTGTGTTTTAATTAATAATTAAAGGCTATATTTTTATTATTTCTATCACATGGGTAAACAGTAGGCTTTTAAAATGGCTATTTATTTCTAAATATTTATTTGGCAAATTTAGGTCTCATCCTTTTGGGTAGAAGAATGGAAATAAATCAATTACTTAGTTAAAATACGTTCTGAGAAGGTATAAAATTTAGACAGTGCAATGAGATATTCTGACTTTATCTAGTTGTTATGTATCTTCTGGTGTAATGACAGCTGGCCAAGGGCAGCAGTAAAAATTAATATTTAGTACAATCATTCCTTTCGCATCTATTTAAGTTTTATTGTAAAACTATTTGTTTACTTGAGAATTTCTCCAATCAAAGATTTTGTACATGAAGGTATTTCCTGAGACCTAACGCATGATGTGAAACTCTGACTTATGAAACCCAAATGTATTTATGGAAATGAACACATATTTTCATTTCCTAGTAAAGTTAAACAAGATTAGGGGTTTACTTGATCTATTTGAGAACAAGAATGTATATAAATTGGAATTTTTACTGCCATCCCCTTCTCTGTTTACTCAGATTCTCTAGAGTGTAGAAAGCTTCTGAAAGAAGAGGCAACTTCAAAAACCCCTGATCTCAAAACATTCTTTATCCTCAAAACTTTCAGGAACCCAGTTTCCTTTTCTACTCTTCCTCCTTAGAGTAAAAAACCAAAAACATAAATAAAGCAAAACTTACCTTCTTCAGAAACCATAAGAGTTCAAACTATTTTTGTTTCATCCTATCAAAAGGCCTTTTGACTTTTGGACCTAAAGTTGGAAGACAGTCTGGAAAGAAAATTTATCCTGTCCTCACCACTTCCTTCCCCAGCCTCTGTCCACCCATTCCTCAGTTAGCAGCTCTGCTTTTCTAAAAAAACAAGGAGAATCTCCTTTTTTGTTGTTGTTTAATCACTAAGTTGTGTCTGACTCTGTGTCTAATTATAATTATTACTTTCAATCCAGTTTTTTCCTTCCATTCTATCACCTTTTATATTTTCTTCAAGCTGTGTTTCTAATGCTTCCAGGAGATGTTTGAAGTTAAGGTCAAGTTTGCATAATATCCTTCTTTTATTTAGTCCATGAGAATCTTATATAAAATCCTAATACCTTTCTTTTATTCAGTCTGTGAGAAACACTGGACAACAGATTGGGAGAGGTTTTAATAAACTCACTGAAGCAAATAGATACCTTGATGGAAATACGTGGATTGAGATGAATTGTCTAACGTAAAATGTAGTTTATAATCATCAAGTGGCTAATATAAATCTTGGATTCTCTAATTCCTGTGACCACAGATTTCAACTAATCCAGAAATGGCATGTCTTTGACCTCAAGTATAATTGTTCTAGGAAACCTTGGCTAATTATTTCAGCCACATGATTCAAAGCCTTTGCTTTTCTGCCTTGTGCACACAGATACCAGCATGTAACATTATCCTGTATCTCTGCCTCTTCTATTTTCAGGATGGAACCAAAGTCTATGGCAGATGTGGAGGGTTCTGTGGAAAGTGTATTCCTCACATGACTACTGGTCTCCCAATTCAAGTAGTGTGAACATTCAGAAGGAAAGTGTGTCCCAAAGAGGAGATGTTCTCTGGAACCTGCAAATAGCTGGTGCTTGTTTCTTTATTCCTTCCTGAGATTTATGTCTAAATTATTTGTGCCTTTTTTCTAGGATGCTCATGAGGAGTCAATCACTGCTTAATTTTTCAAGGCCTTTGAAATAAACTGAATGATACATGGTTCTAATCAGGATCCTTAAAAGGATGAAATAATTTATGGTAGGGCATACAGGGATGTTTGAATTATACTAAGATAATACTGCTGTTAACAGATTGCACTGGACCAGAATTATGTTATGCCTGTAAACACACATGTAAATCTCTGCTCACATCTTACTGTACAATGAAATGTTTATTCTACTTGTTAAAATGGAGCAAGTAAAAATTAGGAAAATGAACTTAAATTATAAACATTTGAATGTTTATATTCATTCAATATACAGATTCAATATACATATTGAATCTGTCAGGAGAATAGCAAATCAATGGTCACATTAAAAAAGTGCATAGCCATTATACTTTCTACTGATACAGCTTAGATACCTTGTTTTATGTTTCCTTTAATTTTTAATTGTGCATTATGGTGCTTCAAAAAATCATCCTAAAATATAGTATAGTTTTGTAATTAAAGTATATAGTTGGGTTAAATACTAAACATGAAATTTTGTGGGTATAATACAGAATAAGATATGATATAGTAGAATTTCACTTAAAAACACCTACCTCTAATTTGATTGTACTTATAAGAGCAATACATTGTTTTTAAAATGTTTATATTCTATATGTCTTTATAACTTATATGCCTATATGTCTACTCTTAAAAAATTTATTTTCTCAAAGTTATGTACTGTATATTAATCAAGTAGAAAACTAAGAATTATTGACATTTTGAAGAACCTGTTTTGGTAAACATAAAATTATGTTTACATATGCAAAATTTTTATTAGAGAGTTCGAGTTATTTTATATCTGAGGTCTCTCAAATCTAGAACATGAAAGATAGTATAAAAATTAACTATTCATGAGTAAATGCTCAGGTATTAAGAGTTTTTTTTAGGTGAATAATTTAATTGTGTATTATACAACCATTTGATTTTAAAAGAATCATAGATAATATTTTTCTATGATAACCTCCTCTATAAACCAAGAAAACTAAATCTAATAATAGATTTTTTGCCAGGAAATAGTAGTGTAGTAGTTTTACCCACAAAGTTTTTCTTTTTCAAACTATTAGGGGTGTATTGTACCATATAAGGTACTAAAGCAATTTTGTACCAATGTGGTTAAATAAACATTTAGGGATCTCTGTATCAGAAAAGAAGTATTTTGCACTATGTGCTTGAAATCAGTTACAAACATTATTACGAAATGTATAACATGTTCTAGAAATGTTTTTATGCATAAGTAAAATCATATAATTTATAAACATTTGAATAATAAAGATATTTGTGTGATACATTGGGGCTTTGCTTTCATTTTCCTTACATGTAAAAAAAAGAAAAAAAAAGAATTCTTCACCAAAAAAGTCTATAACTGGAAGATCATTTCAGAAATTCTAAACCATTTTACTCTAATTGTTGCGATTTCTATGGAAATAGCTCCTGCCTATTGTACACTTGCCTGGAAAATGCTATGGATGGAGGAACCTGGTAGGCTTCAGTCCATGGGGTCGCTAAGAGTTGGACACGACTGAGCGACTTCACTTTCACCTTTCACTTTCATGCACTGAAGAAGGAAATGGCAACCCACTCCAGTGTTCTTGCCTGGAGAATCCCAGGGATGGGGAGCCTGGTGGGCTGCCGTCTTACCTGGTAGGCTTCAGTCCATGGGGTCGCTAAGAGTTGGACACGACTGAGCGACTTCACTTTCACCTTTCACTTTCATGCACTGAAGAAGGAAATGGCAACCCACTCCAGTGTTCTTGCCTGGAGAATCCCAGGGATGGGGAGCCTGGTGGGCTGCCGTCTATGAGGCTGCCCAGAGTCGGACACGACTGAAGTGACTTAGCAGCAGCAGTGTACACCCTTATGTAAATAAGCGCATGGGGCTGACAGAAATTTGCAATGACTTCTATTTATAGAAGAGGTACCATGTATGCTCATATTCAGTTGGCCAAATTAAATCACATGACCAAATCCTAGGCAATGGGACAGGGAAATATACTTCCACTACAGGGCAGGATGGCCAGATGTATGGAAATGAGTGAGGACTCACAATCTTCTCCCAAGGGAGGGAGAAGATCCTTGGGAACAATAAGATTTTATGTCCATCTGTCTTCAACTTTACCAGAAATTGCCAGAGTACTACTTTCTAAAAGGGTGGAATAAATTTAAATTACCACTGCCTCTGTGTACAAATATTAGAATATCTACATTCTCAGTGACATGTCAAATATTTTTGATCTGATGGCGTAGAGAGTAGCATTCAACTGTTTGAATTTATATTTATCTAACACAATTGCACTCATCTCACATGATAGGAAAGTAATGCTCAAAATTCTTCAAGCCAGGCTTTAACACTATGTGAACCATGAAAATTCTAGATGTTCAAGTTGGTTCTAGAAAAGGCAGAGGAACCAGAGATCAAATAGCCAACATCCATCGGATCATCAAAAAAGCAAGAGAGTTCCAAAAAAGCATCTATTTCTGCTTCACTGACTACAATAAAGCCTTCCACTGCGTGGAACACAACAAACTGGAAAATTCTTCAAGAGATGGGAATACCAGACCACCTTACCTGCCTCCTGAGAAATCTGTATGTAAGTCAAGAAGCAACAGTTAGACAAGGAACAACAGACTGGTTTCAAATTGGGAAAGGAATACGTCAAGGATGTATATTGTCACCTCCTTCCACTGCGTGGAACACAACAAACTGGAAAATTCTTCAAGAGATGGGAATACCAGACCACCTTACCTGCCTCCTGAGAAATCTGTATGTAAGTCAAGAAGCAACAGTTAGACAAGGAACAACAGACTGGTTTCAAATTGGGAAAGGAATACGTCAAGGATGTATATTGTCACCCTGCTTATTTAACTTATATGCAGAGTACATCATGAGAAATGCTGGGCTGGAGGAAGCACAAGCTGGAATCAGGATTGCCAGGAGAAATATCAATAACCTCAGATTGGCAGATGACACCACCCTTATGGCAGAAAGTGAAGAACTAAAAAGCCTCTTGATGAAAGTGAAAGAAGAGAGTTAAAAAGCTATGCTAAAATTCAACATTCTAAAAACTAAGATCATGGCATCCGGTCCCATCACTTCATGGCACATAAACGGGGAAACAGTGGAAATAGTGACAGACTTTATTTACTTGGGCTCCAAAATCACTGCAGATGGTGACTGCAGCCATGGAATTTAAAGACACTTGCTCCTTGGAAAAGAATGACCAACCCAGACAGCACATCGAAAAGCACAGACAGTACTTTGTCGACAAAGTTCCATCTAGTTAAAGCTAAGGTTTTTCCAGTAGTCACGTATGGATGTGAGAATTGGACCATAAAGAAAGCTGAGTGCTGAAGAATCAATGCTTTTGAACTGTGATGTTGGAGAAGACTCTTGAGAGTCCCTTGGACTGCAAGGAGATCCAACCAGTCCATCCTAAAGGAAATCAGTCTTGAATATTCATTGGAAGGACTGATGCTGATTGACCAACCCGACAGCACATCGAAAAGCACAGACAGTACTTTGTCGACAAAGTTCCATCTAGTTAAAGCTAAGGTTTTTCCAGTAGTCACGTATGGATGTGAGAATTGGACCATAAAGAAAGCTGAGTGCTGAAGAATCAATGCTTTTGAACTGTGATGTTGGAGAAGACTCTTGAGAGTCCCTTGGACTGCAAGGAGATCCAACCAGTCCATCCTAAAGGAAATCAGTCTTGAATATTCATTGGAAGGACTGATGCTGAAGCTGAAACTCCAATACTTTGGCCATCTGATGGGAAGAACCGACTCAATGGAAAAGACCCTGATGCTGGGAAAGATTGAAGGCAGGGGGAGAAGGGGACAACAGAGAATGAGATGGTTTGATGACATCACTGACTCAATGGACATGAATTAGAGTAAGCTCTGGGAGTGCTGCAGTCCATGGAGTCACAAAGAATGTCACAGGACTGAGAGACTGAACTGAACTGTTGAGAGGGCCTTGTAGAGTAAAACTTACAATCAAAACGTAATCAAGTAAAACTTAATCCAGTTACCTGCTGGTGAGTGGGATTGAGCGTCCTCCCTGGTATTTTATCGGTCTGAGGCAACCCAACTTTTTGACCTAAGGGTTGTATGGTCAGGTTAATGGTGACCTCCAGAAGGGTTTATGCCAAAGGGGTCCTTCCCAGAAAGCTGCGGCCAGTCCTTTCGTTCCTGTGGTGAGGCCCTGCTGACCCGCGCTTCCACAGGAGACCCTCCAACACTAGCGAGTAGTTTTGATTCAGTCTCCTGTGGAGTCATTGCTCCTTTCCTCTAGTTTTGGTGTGCACAAGGTTTTGTTTGTACCCTCCAAGACTTGAGTCTGCGTTTCCCCCAGTCCTGTGGTTTAGTAATCAAGTCCCTTTCCCCTTCAAGGTCATTGCCCTGGGGTTTCCAAGTCCCTTTGTGGGGTCCCCAGGCTGGGAAGCCTGACATGTGGTTCCAAACCTTCACAACAGTGGGAGAACTTCTTTGGTATTATTGTTCTGCAGTTTGGGGTCACCTTTCCAGCGGCTATGGGATTTGATTTTATCATGATTACCCCTACCGACCATCTTGCTGAGGCTTATTCTTTGTCTTTGCACATGGAGTGTCTTCTTTTAGTAGGTTCCAGCATCCTCCTGTTGATGGTTGTTCAACAGCTAGTTGTGATTTTGGTGCTCTAGCAGGAGATGAGTGCCTGTCCTTCTACTCTGCCATTTTGAACCAGAAGAAACAAAACTATTTAGTATTTAATTGTGAGGAAATAACACAGTCCTGGAATGGAGTAGATCAGCACTTTTAATACACAAAACCTGTTCAGTTTACCAAACAAAGCAAAAAGATTTCATTCACAGTGTTTCATAGTTAAGTCTGCCTGAGTTTTTGATGTACTTTGCATTTTTTATCTTTTGGGTCTCATAATAAACACACAATTTTAACCTCAATGTTGTAAATTGTAAAATGGTGAGAAGAAAAATTTCACTGCTTGCCCTCCTAATATATAAATTATGAGATTAAATGGGCTATTGTTTGTGAATATGCCTTGAATGGTAGAAAGTGCTAAATTAGGTATATTCTTTAATGTTAAACATAGAAAATAATTCCAAAAGGGCTCTAGTAACCAAGCAGCAGGTTCTGAAGGTCTACACTCCAGTTCTGCTGCTTATGTAAGCTCTATGACCTTGGGAAAATCACAAACTTTGTATGAACATTATGGTTGTAACTATACATGTGAGCTGTTAGTAGTATCTTTCTCACTTTGTGGCTAAAATATTAATCTATAAAAGTTTGGCACTAGGTCAGGTTCATAAGTCAGGTTAAAAATCATTTTTGCTTAAACATTTTTATTGTGGTGAGATATGCATTACATGATATTTACCACCTTACTCATTTAAAAAATTCAGTTTAGGGATATTCAGTACTTCAGCCATTGCCACCATCCATCTTCAGAACTCTTTTCATTTTGGAAATCTGAAACACTGTGCCATTAAACAATAATTCCCCATTTAATGTTCACCTATGTTGTGGTATGTGTCGAATTTCCTTCTATTTTTAAAGCCAATAATATTCCATTGTATATACCATCCATTGCTTATCCATTCAACTGTCAGTGGACATTTGGGTTCCTTTCATGTTTTAGCTATTGTGAATAAAGTTTGGATGGATGTACAAGATGGGTGGATGTACAAGAAAGATGGATGTATAAGAATTTCTTTGAGACTCTGGTCTCTCTTGTTTTGGGTGTATACCCAGAAGTGGAATTATTGATAATATGGTTGTTCTGTGTTTATTTTTTTGAGGACCCACCATACTGCTTCATGCTGTTTTCCAAAGTGGTTGCTCCATTTTACAACCCCATGGACAGATCCAATTTCTGCATATCTTCATTGACAGTGGTTATTTTTAATCTTTTCGGTAGTAGCCACACTAATGGATGTAAGGTGCTATCTCACTGTGGTTTTGATTTACACTTTCCTAATGATTAATAATTTTGGCATGTTTATGTGCTCATTGGTCATCCATATATCTTTAGAAAAATGTCTATTCTGATGACTGTGGCTTTGTAGTAGAGCCTGAAGTCAGGCAGGTTGATTCCTCCGGTTCCATTCTTCTTTCTCAAGATTACTTTGGCTATTCGAGGTTTTTTCTATTTTCATAAAAATCTTGAAATTATTTGTTCTAGTTCTGTGAAAAATACTGCTGGTAGCTTGATAGGGATTGCGTTGAATCTGTAGATTGCTTTGGGTAGTATGCTCATTTTCACTATATTGATTCTTCCGATCCATGAACATGGTATATTTCTCCATTTATTAGTGTCCTCTTTGATTTCTTTCATCAGTGTTTTATACTTTTCTATATATAGGTCTTTAGTTTCTTTAGGTAGATATATTCCTAAGTATTTTATTCTTTTCATTGCAATGGTGAATGGAATTGTTTCCTTAATTTCTTTTTCTACTTTCTCATTATTAGTGTATAGGAATGCAAGGGATTTCTGTGTGTTGATTTTATATCCTGCAACTTTACTATATTCATTGATTAGCTCTAGTAATTTTCTGGTGGAGTCTTTAGGGTTTTCTACGTAGAGGATCATGTCATCTGCAAACAGTGAGAGCTTTCCTTCTTCTTTTCCAGTCTGGATTCCTTTTATGTATTGTTGTGTGCTTATCCTTTCCCAAATTATATATTATACAGCTCATTTGTCTATTGAATTTTTTTGGTTATCTTACAATTGATTTTCATGAGATTTATTATACTAAAGTATTTACTCTTTGGCTTAAACAGACTGTTTACTAATGTTGATTTATAACCACCATATTGTCAAAGAATTGGGGGCAATTTGCACCAATTCATCAGCACTGGTTATTAATTATGGTACAATTTGCGAGTTTCACCTGGTCTTTGTAAGACCCCCAGTGAGGTTTGTCTTTGGAGCTGGTTACATGAATACATGGTGCCTAGCAGGATACAGCAACCCTGTCTTGGTTCCAAAATGTCCCATGACCACATCAGTGATTACTGATTTGAGAAAGAAGAGTATATGGTACAGACTTTACAGAGATAAGGGAATAGGGAAATCATACCAGATCAGTTCAGACTCCTTGCTATGAGGCAGCCCTTGGTTGTGATTCATGTTGTGATTAATGCTGTTGCTATATTGTATTTTCCTGAAGTAAATGGTGGATTTGTAAACGTTACTATCTTGGGTTCTGTGAATCCTGATTGGAAAATGAACCCTGTATAGCTGGTACCATTGAAGAAGTGAAAGTGAAAGAAAGTGAAGTCACTTAGTCGTGTTTGACTCTTTGTGACCCCATGGACTGTAGCCTACCAGGCTTCTTCCAAGGGATTTTCCAGGCAAGAGTACCGGAGTGGGTTGTCAGCCATCATTATTACAGATTAATTTAATAATTCAGTTTTTATAACTCAAAATTATTTCAATTTTTATTTGTGATTTCTTTCCTAGACATTGTCCTGAGATAATTGAAAGAGCAACTCCCTCCTTGCTACTTTATACCTGCCTTTAAAGTGCTGAGGTGTTGATTTACTTAAGAATTATACATACATTGCCTATTTTCAGGTGACTAATGAAGAGAAAAATAACACCTCTTCTGGAAATTTATTTAGCTTAAGGTACTTCACTTAAATTACTTTGAACAGAGTCAATTATGAAAATACACCTTCAGTACTTAAATTTCAGATACTAACAGATATTTCCAAAAGGGACCTTATTTTTACAATTTATGTGATATTCTGATAGCTGGAAAATAAGACACAATCATGTAAAGTGTTTTCTCCCAGAGTTCAACAGCAAAAATAAAGAACACAGAGCAGTCAAGAATGTTATTTTAAGAAATGGAAAATATGGTAATTATTATATATTCAGAGATCCTGGACCCTACAAAAGCATTGTCTCAATTAGTTCAGCTCCGTCCCTCAGAGGTGTCCAACTCTTTGTGATCCCATGGACTGTAGCACTGCCAGGCTTCCCTGTCCATCACCAACTACTGGAGTTTACTCAAACTTATGTCCATCAAGTTGGTGATGACATCCAACCATCTCATCCTCTGTTGTCCCCTTCTCCTGCCTTCAATCTTTCCCAGCATCAGAGTGTTTTCCATTGAATCAGTTCTCATAAGGTGGCCAAAGTATTGGAGCTTCAGATTTAGCATCAGTCCTTCCAATGACTATTCAGAACTAATTTCCTTTAGGATTGACTGGTTTGATTTCCTTGCAGTCCAAGGGACTCTTAGGAGTCTTCTCCAACACCACAATTCAAAAGCATCAATTCTTCGATGCTCAGCTTTCTTTATGGTCCAACTCTCACATCCATACATGACTACTGGAAAAACCATAGCTTTGACTATACAGAACTTTGTCAGCAAAATAATGTCTCTGCTTTTTAATATCCTGTCTAGGTTTGTAAAGCTTTTTAAACACAAGCAACAAAAGCAAAAATTTACAAGGAAGGAATACATTGAATTAAAAAGCTTATGCACAGCAAAAGACACAATCAACAAAATTAAAAGGTGATCGACAGAATGGGAGAATATATTTTTAAACCATATATCTAATAAGGGGTTGATGTCCTAAATATATAAGGAACTCATAAGACTCATTAGCAAGAAATATTTTTTATTAAAAAATTGATAGATGACTAGATATTGCTCTAGAGAAGTCAAAGACCAATAAGCACATGAAAATGTGCCAAACATCACTAAATTCTCAGAGAAATGTAAATTCAAACCACAGTGATTATTATTTCGTGCCTTTAGAATGGCTACCATCAAAAAGGTAACAATTGTTGTAAGAATGTGAAGAAAAGGGAACCCTGATGTACTGTTGCTAGGAGTGTAAACTAGCAAGTCTTCTGCTTCTGGAAAATAGCATGGAGTGCCCTCAAAAATTAAAAAGAAAACTAGCAAACAATCCAATAATTTACTTCTGGGTATATTTCCAAAGGGGAAAAAAAAAATCAGTGTCTTGAAGAGATAACTGCGTCCCTTTGTTCATTGCCTTATCATTTACTACCTAGGTGTCCATTTACATATAAATGGGCAAAGAAACTTTGATATAATTTAGAATATATATATATATATATTTTATATAACAAAATATATCATGGAATATTATTAATCCTAGAAATTAGAAACCCTTGCTATTTGTAACAACATGGATGGACTTTGAGGGCAGTATGGTAAGTGAAATAAGTCAGAGAGAGACAAATGAGCTCTTGTATGGTCCCACTTACACATAGAATCTAAAACTGTGGAGCTCATTTTTTCAAAGTTTATTAATGTTTTAACTGAAGTAGAGTTGGTTTCCCATGGCATGTAGTTTTGGGTGTACAGCACAATCATATATATATTTCAGATTCTTTTCCTTACAGCTTATTGCAAAATGTTGAATACAGTTCCCTGTCCTTAATAGCAGGTCCTTATCTGTTATCTATTTTATATATAATAGTGTATATATAGTCGGAGTAGGCAATGGCACCCTACTCCAGTACTCCTGTCTGGAAAATCCCATAAACAGAGGAGCCTGGAAGACTGCAGTCCATGGGGTCGCTAAGAGTCGGATACGACTGAGCAACTTCACTTTCACTTTTCACTTTCATGCATTGGAGAAGGAAATGGCAACCCACTCCAGTGTTCTTGCCTGGAGAATCCCAGGGACGGGGGAGCCTGGTGGGCTGCCATCTATGGGGTCGTACAGAGTCAGACACGACTGAAGTGACTCAGCAGCATCAGCAGCAGTAGTGTATATATAGTAATAGAGATATTTATCTCATCCTCCAAAGGAAGGGACAGAAAAAGGAAGAGAGGGAAGAAAGGGAGGAAGGTAGGGGAGGTGGGAGAGAAGGAAGCAAGGAAGGAAGGGAAGATAGAGGAAGAGAAGAAGAGAGGAAGAGAAGCAGGAAGGAAAGAAGGAAGCAATGCAGAAATAAGGAGATGAATCAGCAGCTTCAACTGACAGCCAGATCATTAAATTTGGGTATAAAATAAGTATGAAGAAATAAAAGTGGAGATGATAATGTGAGTGAGAAAGCATAAGCAGATTTGTAAATGTGTAAAAGCAGCTCTCGGGAATTTTAAATTGTGAAACTAAAATCTGCTCTCATGTTGTTGTTCAGTCACTAAGTTGTGTCTGACTCTCAAATTAGGGGAAAATATATAAATATGAAGTATCCATAATACATACAAAGATATAAAGAAATAAGGAAGACCATCTGTCCTTTGCATCCCTATCGAAAGGTTCAGCATTGTCAATGTAGAGTCCCTGCAGGGCCAGCAACTTATAGATTACAAATAAGGACCTATGTCACTTCATACAAGGGACTAGAGCATCTGTGAATTTTGTTGTCTGTCGGGTCATGGAAACAATCCCTGTGGATCCTGAGGGGAAACTGTAAAATGTTAAGAAACACAGAATGGAGTAAGGGGTTTTAGAGTGAGAAGGTCGACCACGGGTAGATAGGTGGATGGATAGATGATACATGTGGACGCAGATAGGCCATATATGATAAAGAGGAATGTAACAGAGTATATTTGAAAAACAATCACTGAAAATTCATGGATGAATACCAGCACATAATTTGAAAGCAGTTTATACGTATTTAGAAAATTGAAAATTGTTAAAAAGAAAAAAATTATAAATGCTGCTAGAAAAAGAAAAATGACTTCCTGTATGTCAGTGATAGAGTGACAATTGACAACTTAGTAAGTTAGAAGCCAGATAATAATGACAAAAGGAAGAATATAGCATTTCCTAGATCTATAGTATGGTAATTTTTAATTTTTTTAAATTAAGTTTTAAACCTATTTAAGACTCGACGGATGCGGGTCTGAGTGAACTCCGGGAGTTGGTGATGGACAGGGAGGCCTGGTGTGCTGCGATTCATGGGTTCACAAAAAGTCGGACACAACTGAGCAACTGAACTGAACTGAAGGCTAATTTTGAGTTATATATAATGTTACTGATTTATTTAACCTTAATGTCAAGTTACAACTAAACTTTAGTTCTTTCTCAAGATTCCAGAGTTTGGGAAAGGCAGAATGCATAGCTCTGATTATATGTAACTGCAAGGCAAGTTATAATTTATTTTAATTATCTAATTTATATTATCATTATTTTATTATGACTCATTAAAATTTCTTAAAATTCTATTTATAGTTGAAGTAAAATAAACAGCTACCAAGTACTTACCCTTTTTTAGGTCCTATATACGGAGAAAAGGCCTTTGATGTTTGAGAGAAAAAATGAATTTGATATATAGGGGAAAATATAATGCAGTCAGATAAGTATTTCAAGAAAATAATAGCATTGAGTATTTTGGGTAGAAAAATTGGAAGCTCTTCCTTAAAAAATAAGCTATGATTTGAAGGAATTCTACATGCAAACTTTCTAGACAAAGGTATCAAACACATATACATACTAAGAAAGGTAACTTGAATGAGCATGACAGTATTGGGAAGTGAAATTATTTTAATATAATTAAGGTTGAGTTTCAAGTGGAAAATGTGGTAAGAGATTAATTAAAGTGGTCTATAACTTTCAGATCATAAAGGATACTCTAAGATATGAAAAAGTATTGATATGAAAAAAGATATGAAAAAGATATGATAAGTATTGGTACTTATTCTAAGTGAAAAAGAGCACTTATATAATGGATGTTGAAATAAAAATGACAGAATTAAAAATTTGTCTTTTACATCTATTAATCTTGGAGTAATAAGAAATGCAGTAGGGAAAGGATACTATTAAGAAATGTCACAAATTCCAAGAAGGAAATTAAACAGATATAGATTAATATTCTTTCTATCATCGGTGTCCATTTTAATCTGCTATCTTTAAAATAATCTCCAGTATGCAGAGTTTTAGTTTGCTCATTAAAAACTTTACATGATTTCCTCTTTAGACCCATTAACTCTTATCTATTCTAATACTCTTTATATCTATATATTCCTGGTCTTACCCAATTTTGGTTTGGTCTCATTTTTGCTCAACTTATTTACATAATTTCTGTTTTGGCTACAAGTTTATTTACTATCCTAGTTTTCGATTTGTATAACACTTTAGTGTTAGTTGCTCAGTCATGTCTGACTCTGGGACCCCCGTGGACTGTAGCCCGCCAGGCTCCTGTGTCCATGGTATTCTCCGGAAAGAAAACTGGAGTGGGCAGCCATTCCCTTCTCCTGGGGGTCAAGGCAGATTCTTTACCATCTGAGTCACCAGGGAAGTCCCATAACACTTTAAGAAATACATTTTCCTGAGTACTCACAGCCCACACATGGCTAAAGATAAAAATTTGCTATTGTGGATTATTATGTTGCACACCAGGCTCTCTGAATTCCATGGACTAAGTCCATCATGTTTTTATTTATGTATCTGCATTAAAGAAAGTCCTACAGTGATGAAGAAATGGGAGAACCGGGGAGTTAAAATCGAGGGATGACTTATAAGGCCATAAGAACACAGTAGTTAGAGAGTAGGGAATGCAGGTGATTCCTGATCCTCTGGGTTTGGTCATATAGATGACGCTGATTTCACACTCTGAAACAGAACATGTAGACCACAGCTGAAGAGTTCTGAAATCTGCATTTGATCTGATTAATTTCAAGGTACATAGCAGGTGATATAGAGGTCAAGATATAATTCAGATATCAATAATGTTTTAGGAATACTCAAAATATAGTTGGTAGTTGAAGTCACTAAAGTGAATGAGATTTCCTGGGGTGTATATGAGAGAAAATACAAAAAAGAAGCACAAAGAGTAGAAAAAGGAGAGAAGAGGACAAGAGTAAAGAAGACAGTTTGAGAACAGAGAAAAACAATTTTTAAAAATAGAAAATAACTGGTACCATGCGCAAAATCTTGAAATTAATAGCTTTCAAAAGCCTAGAGAAACTTATGAACTCGATATACACATTTGCAGCAAAATTTATTACTATATGAAGCATTTATCCCTACAGGAAAAAAAAAAAGAGCAGAGTAGGAATGTGAGGAGAGCCAATGGGTTAAAAATACTGATGCCACAGAAGGAAAGAAAAAGATCCAAAAAGAAGCATCACATATATCACTCCAGAAATACCAGATCATAAAAGTTTTGAAAGTCATTTATTGCATTCCACAATGAGGATATCACAGTGTTCTTGAGAAAAGAAAAAATAGTTTTTGAATAAAAGAAGTAAATAGATTTCAGCTGGTTGAGAGTATCTAGAATATGATCACTTCTCTCAAGGAGTTAAAAACATAAGGGGAAAAATGAGTAATATAAGAATTAAAGAAGTGCTTATATCCACATGGTTTTTGTTTGACTATTTACATGTGCTTTCTCAAAATCATTTAAAAAGGAAGACAATGGAAGAGTTTTAAAAGATGAATGATATCAATCTGTAGAGATATCTGATGGGATATTTTCACCTGTCTTAAGTATGTGCTTTAAATACACTCTCTTGGAACATTAAAGGAGATCAAAATTCATCGTTTCTGTTTGTATAAACTATATAGAGTAATCAGTTCCCTTTCTACTCAATCCTCCATGGGCTAAAGGGAATGAAAGTAGATGAAAACTTTAAATTATTTGAAGTTTAAGTAAGTAATTACAAATTTGCTATGAATGAGCTGTTTCAAATTAGAACAACACAGATGCTGTTGTTCTATTTAAGAAGCTACTCTCTCTGCAGAGAGCAGGTCATAGGCTTCTATACAAAATTTTTAGCCTTAGATCCTGCTATCTTAGCATAAAAAGGCCAGTGGTGGGAAAAGAGGAGG
Organism: Aepyceros melampus; assembly: GCA_006408695.1. Classification (NCBI taxonomy): domain Eukaryota; kingdom Metazoa; phylum Chordata; class Mammalia; order Artiodactyla; family Bovidae; genus Aepyceros; species Aepyceros melampus. The sequence goes on from SJXQ01011345.1 coordinate 55,746, forward strand.
GTTCTAGTGTTAAGAAATCATTTAACTGGCTTTTGACTTGACACATAGAAACTAAAGTGCTCATAAAGATACAAGTAGCTAAATACAACAATAATACTAGAGATAGCATTTAACTAATCCAATAGTACACGTGTGTATATATGTGTGCTCAGTTGTCTCTAATCTTTGTGACCCACGGACAGTGGCCCACCAGGCTCCTTCTCTTCATGGAATTTTCCAGGTAAGAGTACTGGAGCAGGTAGCCATTTCGTACTCTATAGGATCTTTCAACCCAGGGATCAAACCCACATCTCTTGCCTTGGCAGGCAGATTCTTTACTATGGTGCCATCTGGGAAGCAAAAGTATATGTACATTTAATAAAAAAGAGCCTGGTATATATAGGGATTAAATATTATTTGTCTCAATGAAATAATTTTAGAATCATGAAGATGAAATGTCTTTTTTTCTATTCAATGTAAAATAGTGATTTAATATTTCATCAGTTCAGTTCAGTCTCTCAGTCATGTCTGACTCTTTGCGACTCCACAGACTGCAGCATACCAGGCTTCCCTGTCCATCAGCAACCCTTAGAGTTTGCTCAAATTCATGTCCATCGAGTCGGTGATGCCATCCAACCATCTCATCCTCTGTTGTCCCCTTCTCCTCCTGCTTTCAATCTTTCCCAGCATCAGGGTCTTTTCCAATGACAGTTCTAGGGTATGGATTCCAATTACATAGGTAAACATATTTAGGGATTACATACTTTGTGCAATGTATTTAGTGAGGTATCTTGATGAGGGTATATTTTGCATAAATATATAGGAATAAATGGTTCTTCAGTGACTTAAATGTTTATTTACTTCTTTGGAGGTGTAGGATAGGTAATTTATAAACTTGAATAGTTAAAATCAGATATAGAAAGAATTAAAATAACGCTGAAGGCAATAATCACTATAGGCATCCAGAGAAGGGAATGATTATTGTAAGAAAAAGGTTTTTGAAGTGTGTAGCATGTATTCCCTATACATTGAGACTTTATCACATGAACATTCAAAGTGTAGCTGATGCCATAGGAACACACAAATGGTCATATACTTTGTAAAAAGTTAAGTAAAAAAAGTTAACTACACTCTTTATACATCAAAAGTATAGAAACCTAAACTATTAGGTTTATTAAACATTTATTTAATAAATACTCAACTAAATATCTATTAAATACCATTGAAATAATTATTACTAGGCAATATATAAAGGCTGGCTTCTGAGTAAATTTCTTTGATTTTAGATTTTACTCTTGGTATCTTTTTAGCTAATTAATTACATGCCTTGCACTTGAACTGTTATAAGCCGAGAGAGAGATCATTGGTGTTTCAGTAGCTCTTTTGATTTTCTGAAAATCTCTTCCTCCTAAAGGTCATCAGTGATTCATAGTTCTAAACATAGTTCTATCCAGGGGCCACACACAGAAATATGACCTCACAATCAAATGTCACAGCCTTGATTTGTTTATCTAGTCACTGCATACCGATGTTTGTGGTTTCTTTTTAATTAAGTAATTAAACGAGCTGAATGGGACAACGAGAAACAAAATATCTGAACTACTTTAATTTTATTTTAATGTGCATATTTCAACAAGATTTTTCAGTATCATGTGACAGATTCAGTTTTGCTAATCACCAATAGATGCTGTGCTCCAAAGATTAAACAGATACAGCAGTTTAAATAGAAATATCTGAATTTCTAGATAATTTCTAGCTATTAACCTCATATTTCTACAAAAACAATATGGTCCCCTGTTTAAACATTTTAGTGGGAATTTGGATAACCCTTATTAAATGTGTATTATTGTCACTTACCTAAATGCATTTATTTTAAAAAGATGCTAAAATAGGGCTTATTTTCAATAAAGTACAAGTATGAAGATAAGAAACTATGTAGTGGTAATAAAAATAATGCAATATTTTCTTAAAATTTTGCAATGTGAACTTTTAGGTATAAAACAATGAAGGAGACTCATTTGTTTTCTCCTCAAATGGGTGGAATTGCACTTGAAATCTGTCAGTATGTAGCTTCGAGAATATCACTCAACTCTAATTTTCAAGGGGCTTTTGTCTCAAAAAATAGAAAGAAATATAAACTGTAGCCTATAATTATTAGAAACAAGTGTGAGTGTAAACTAACGTTCACATGACAGAAAATATTAAATAAGCAAAGCATTTAGTAAACTAAGCCAGCAACTACTTTAACATGGATTTTAACATTGAGTTTTTGACTACAGTTGAATAATAAAATCAATCAACATTATTATACATTTATTGATACTAATCATTAATTTTCATTAGTAAAAATAGATTTGTTTAGTCAAAAATATGAATTGTGCCAGGCAGCAGAGGGATCAAATTTTATTTCTAGTGGATACAGATTGGGGATTCTTACTGAAAACAATAAAGTGTTTCTGGTTTACCTTCTTGGTATATTCTTAGAACAGTAACAAAATAGTGTAAGCCTTTGGCTTTCCTGGGGCTTCCCTAGGGCTTCCCTGGGGCTTCCCTGGTAGCTCAGAGGTTAAAATGTCTGCCTGCAATATGGGAGACCCAGGTTCTATCCCTGGGTTGGGAAGATACCCTGGAAAAGGAAATGCCAACCCACTCCAGTATTCTTGCCTGGAGAATCCAATGGACAGAGGAGCCTGGAGGGTAACAGTCCATGGGGTCACAAAGAGTCAGACATGACTGAGTGACTTCACTTTCACTTTGGCTTCCCTGGATAGTTTGGTTTTAGATTAGAATCATTTTCTGAAAACAGTGTCATGAAAGGCAGGGGAGGTTAATATATTGCAGCAGATTTCTCTATGTGTGAATTTCCCTCTGCTGCTATTACATTCTTCAATACCATAAAACTCATATTCTCTGATATTTAATTATTGCAAACTCTTTTCTATTTTGAAGTAATATCCAAATATTATTAAAGAAAACCTTCCATGCTTATTGACTTCCTGATGCTTATTTGATATTAGTGCTAAGAAGTAATACATCATAACCAATGGTCACATAATGTGTCAAATACCTCTTAAAGTGTGGTCTTTCTGCTCAGAAAGCAGTATCTCAACTCCATACTTATGTTGACATTGTTAAATCAAATCACTTATGATTATACAGTAAGTGAAGTGAAGTGAAGTGCTCAGTCATGTCCAAATCTTTGTGACCCCATGGACTATAGCCCACCAGGCTCCTCTGTCCATGGGATTCTCCAGGCAAGAATACTGGAGTGAGTTGCCATTTCCTTCTGTACATTCATTCAGTGTTGTTGGCCCTAAAACTGTGTCTTAGGAAGGAATTGCTAATGGCTGCAGTGATAGCTTTGTCCATAAAAGTAACAATAAAGGGTTCTGATAAAGAAATACATTTCAAAAGATAATCATGTGGCATTTTAGGTGGACTGGATTACAGCATTGTTTAGTATCTATAATATTTTGAGCTGAATAGTATGTATTATACCATAATGTTATATAAATAAAAAATAAATTATAATTTCTTTGAGAATATCATTCTAAAATGATCTTTGCCATTTGTATTCTTGATATTAAGAAGGCAAACCTTTATAAAACTGCTCATAAGTCAAAGTTTTCTCCAAGATTAAGTACCTACTTTAATACTGTGTGCTAATGCTTTAGTCGCAGAAGAATATACAGAAGAACTGTACAAAAAGATCTTCATGACCCAGATAATCATGATGGTGTGATCACTCACCTAGAGCCAGCCATCCTGGAATGTGAAGTCAAGTGGGTCTTAGGAAGTATCACTACAAACAAAGCTATTGGAGGAGATGGAACTCTAGTTGAGCTATTTCAAATCCTGAAAGATGATGCTGTGAAAGTGCTGCACTCAAAGTGCCAGCAAATTTGGAAAACTCAGCAGTGGACACAGGACTGGAAAAGGTCAGTTTTCATTCCAATCCCAAAGAAAGGCAATGCCAAAGAATGCACAAACTACCGTACAATTGCACTCATCTAACACGCTAGAAAAGTGATGCTTAAAATTCTCCAAGCCAGGCTTCAACAATATGTGAACCGTGAACTCCCTGATGCTCAAGCTGGTTTTAGAAAAGGCAGAGGAACTAGAGATCAAATTACCAACATCCGCTGGATCATGGAAAAAGCAAGAGAGTTCCAGAAAAACATCCATTTCTGTTTTATTGACTTCCTAAAGCCTTTGACTGTGTGGATCACAAGAAACTGTGGACAATTCTGAAAGAGATGGGAATACCAGACCACCTGACCTGCCTCTTGAGAAATCTGTGTGCAGGTCAGGAAGCAACAGTTAGAACTGGACATGGAACAACAGACTGGTTCTAAATAGGAAAGGGAGTACTTCAAGGCTATATATTGTCACCCTGCTTATTTAACTTATATGCAGAGTACATCATGAGAAATGTTGGACTGGAAGAAATACAAGCTGGAATCAAGATTGCCGGGAGAAATATCGATAACCTCAGATATGAAGATGAACACCACCCTTATGGCAGAAAGTGAAAAGGAACTAAAAAGCTGCTTGATGAAAGTGAAAGTTGAAAGTGAAAAAGTTGGCTTAAAGCTCAATATTCAGAAAAAGAAGATCATGGCATCTTGCCTATCACTTCATGGGAAATAGATGGGGAAACTGTGGAAACAATGTCAGACTTTACTTTTTGGGGCTCCAAAATCACTGCAGATGGTGATTGCAGCCATGAAATTAAAAGATATTTACTCCTTGGAAGAAAAGTTTTGACCAACTTAGATAGCATATTCAAATCACAAGCTGGAATCAAGATTGCCAGGAGAAATATCAATCACCTCAGATATGCAGATGACACCACCCTTATGGCAGAAAGTGAAGAAGAATTAAAGAGCCTCTTCATAAAAGTGAAAGAAGAGAGTGAAAAAGTTGGCTTAAAGTTCAGCATTCAGAAAACTAAGATCATGGCGTCTGGTCCCATCATTTCATGGCAAATAGATGGGGAAACAGTGGAAACGGTGGCTGACTTTATTTTTCTGAGCTCCAAAATCACTGCAGATGGTGATTGCAGCCATGAAATTAAAAGATGCTCACTCCTTGGAAGGAAAGTTCTGACCCACCTAGACAACATATTAAAAAACAGAGACATTACTTTGCCAACAAAGGTCCATCTAGTCAAGGCTATGGTTTTTCCAGTAGTCATGTATGGATGTGAGAGTTGTACTATAAAGAAAGCTGAGCGCTGAAGAATTGATGCTTTTGAACTGTGGTGTTGGAGAAGACTCTTGAGAGTCCCTTGGACTTCAAAGAGACCCAATCAGCCCATCCTAAAGGAGATCAGTCCTGGGTGTTCATTGGAAGGACTTATTTTGAAGCTGAAACTCCAATACTTTGGCCACCTGATGTGAAGAGCTGACTCATTTGAAAAGACCCTGATGCTGGGAAAGATTGAAGGTGGGATGAGAAAGGGATGACAGAGGATGAGATGGTTAGATGACATCATCGACTTGATGGACATGGGTTTGGATGGACTCCAGGAGTTGGTTTTGGAGAAGACTCTTGAGAGTCCCTTGGACTTCAAAGAGACCCAATCAGCCCATCCTAAAGGAGATCAGTCCTGGGTGTTCATTGGAAGGACTTATTTTGAAGCTGAAACTCCAATACTTTGGCCACCTGATGTGAAGAGCTGACTCATTTGAAAAGACCCTGATGCTGGGAAAGATTGAAGGTGGGATGAGAAAGGGATGACAGAGGATGAGATGGTTAGATGACATCATCGACTTGATGGACATGGGTTTGGATGGACTCCAGGAGTTGGTGATGGACAGGGAGCATGGCGTACAGCGATTCATGAGGTCACAAAGAGTCAGACACGACTGAGCAACTGAACTGAACTGAATGCTTCAGTCATGTCTGACTCTTTGCAACCCTGTGGACTGTAGCCCACCAGGCCTCTCCCTCCATGGGATTTTCCAGGCAAGACTACTGGAGTGGGTTGCCATTTTCTCCTGCAGAGGATCTTCCTGAACTAGGATTTGAACCTGTGTCTTTTGCATCGCCTACATTGGCAGGCCCATTCTTTTCCACTACCACCACTGAGGAAGCCCTATCTACTTTAATGTTTCTCCTAAAACATTATTGGACCTCACTGATGGTTCAGAGGGTATAGCTCCTGCCTGCAGTGTGGGAGACCAGGGTTTCATCCACCAGTTGGGAACATCCCCCTGGAGAAGGAAATGGCAACCCATTCCAGTACTCTTGCCTGGAAAATTCCATGAATGGAGGAATCTGGTAAGCTACAGTCCGTGTGATTGCAGAGAGTCACACATGACTGAGCAACTTCACTTCTAAATTATTATTATCTTGAACCAGTTGTGCTTATGTAAACTTCGAAAATAAAGTCCTACATTTCTTTTGTATTAGTGTCTATATGTTATTGTTGGCATCAAGTAGTAAATAATCAATGTGAAACTGAATTGGATTTCTTACTCAGTGAAATTATTGTTCCCATTACAAAATTTTTCACTACAAAGATACAATCTATACACAGTTAATATGTAGCATTATTAGCAAAATAGCTATTCTTGTTTTCTCTGATTCCTGGAAGGACTGCAACTTCTGTGAACAGTAATCCTTTATGCAAATGAATTACTGTGATATCCTAAACAGTATGCATTAATGCCCTTCTTATTAACCAATTAATCATTTATTTTCCAAACACTTTTAAAGCATCACCTTTGTGCCAAGCACTGTGATAATACTGGTGGAACAGAAAAGAACAGAGTTGAGAAAAATCTCTTGTAATTAATTTACTTACAGTTGGAAAGCTGAGTTAAGAAGAGTGTCTACTAGACAGATAGTTCTATTATTGTTGTTTTCAGTCGCTAAGTCACATCTGACTCTTTGAGACCCCATGAACTGCAGCATGCCAGCCTTCCCTGTCCTTCAGTATCTCCTTGAGTTTGCTTAAAATCATTTCCGTTAAGTCAGTGATGCCATCCAGCCATCTCATCCTCGGTCATCCCCTTCTCCTCTTACCCTCAATCTTTCCCAGCATCAGGGTCTTTTCCAAAGAGTCGGCTCTTTGCCTCAGGTGGCCAAAGTACTGGAGCTTCAACTTCCGTATCAGGACTTTCAATGAATATTCAGGGTTGATTTCCTTTAAGATTGACTGGTTTGATCTCCTTGCTGTCCAAGGGAACCTCAAGAGCTTTCCCTAGCATCACAGTTAGAAAGTATCAAGTATCTGGTGCTCAGCCTTCTCATATCCATATATGACTACTGGAAAAATCATAGCTTTAACTTTACACATCTTTGTCGGCAAACTGATGTTTCTGCTTTTAAATATGCTGTCTATGTTTGACATAGCTATTCTTTCAAGAATCAAGTGTCTTTTAATTGTGTGGCTGCAATCACATCCACATTGATTTTGGAGCCCAAGTAAATGAAATCTGACAGTGTTTCCACATTTTGCCCATTTGTATGCCATAAAATGAGGGGACTGGTTGTCATGATCATTGTTTTAGGAATGTTGAGTTTTAAGCCAGCTCTTTAACACTCCTCTTTCACTTTCATCAAGAGGCTTTTTAATCTCTCTTCACTTTGTCTTTAACGTGGTATCATCTGCATATCTGAGGTTGTTGATATTTCTCCCAGCAATCAAGAGTTAGTTTACCAGGAGTAAAATCTCACATCAAAGTTTAATTTCATTAAGTAACTCCTTTTGTTTAGGGAAGTATTTTTTGTCTATCAATTCTAGAGGAGGGTTTATGAACATGGATATGAGGAGACTGTAAATTGTTTAGCTAAGGTTTCTTCTAAAAAGGAACAGGCATCTAGGAATGTAATAGATAAAAGATAAGAAAAGATAGTGATATGTGGGAAGAGGAGAGAGGCAGAACAATATGGTTGGAGGCTGGCACTTTGGTTGATGGGTGGGGCTGAAGACCTTTCTTAAGAGTTGAAGTTTGGGGTCCATCTGAAAACTATCTTCGATAACATGCTATAATATAGCATCTCATATAGTTAGTTATACTTAAATCTTCAGCCAATAATTATTTTTCTCTAGTATTATTTGTGGCATAGGTGAGAGGAAACAGAGATTTCATGTTCTTGAGTTGGATCAGCATTAGACCACTGCAAATAGCAGGAGTATGGGTATGTATCAAAAGCTGAAAATCACATCCAGTTATAAATAGAAAATAGCAATCAAAAGAAAGCTCTTGGCAAAGAATGAGAAAGCACTTAGTTTCAAAGAGGACTGATAGCAAGATCAAACCCATCTTATCTGGAAATTAAGGAGCACCAGCCATCCAGGCTTCACTAAGCCTATTAGTATGCCTGTTTCGATCCCAACATTCAAGTCTACAGTTAACATTTTTATTAAGTCACAAGATAAATACCTAACTCACCAATCTTCTTTTAGATATAATAACTTTATCTCCTAACGCTTCCCATTTTCTTTTGCTTCTATTTTTTCAAGGGTTCCAACTTTGAACTCTTATCAGTTGACAATAATGATTTTTAAGAATTAAGTTGAGCATGTCTGCTGTAGAATGCTGAGCTTCCATTTCCGTAAAGTAACTTTTAGTGATCCCAAGTGGAACTTGTATTGGCTCCCAGGTGTCCACACTATGGGCCGCAAGCCAGTCAGAGAAAGCATCAGTCTATCAAGGAGATGAAACTTCCACTGGACTTACGCCATTGCTCCACTTGTGTTATAGTCCAGCCACCTCTTGGTGATGCTCCTTGCTATACTGCCCACTCATGTCACAGTGGTTGTCTGCTAACTGTTTTTTAAAAAATATTTTAGTAAATTCTACAAGCATTACATTATAAAGCAGTTCCTGAGAAACAATTCTGTAAGTGTGAAATCTTAAAGACTGGAAGCTTTGTATGTGTGTGAGGTTTTTTNAAGATCAACCTAACTAAAGCACAAACTAAAAAACAAAACTGAAGCAATGTGCCATGTGGGGAATAAAGCAATGAAAACAAAACTAACAACATGTTGAGAGGAAAGGAAATAAAGAAAAGAAAGAATAGATATGCAAAGTTAAATAAAGGTAGATAAGGAAAGTTTATATTCATTAAAGATTAACTGCAAGAGGAAAAGAAAAGTAGGAAAAGCAAACAAATTAATAAATGTAGAAAAATATAATAATATGTTAAAAAATTTTAATTAAAATTTTAAAAAGGGAAGAAAAAGAAAGGAAAACTCCACAAAACTGTAAAAGGCCAATGTAGAGGCTGAAATTTATAGCAACACTAAAACGTGTGACTGAAAAACACCCATCAGAAGCTTAACTGTATTTCATAGTGCTAATGAAATCGACAACTACAATAGAAGGGAAAAAAGAAAAAGAAAAATTCCAAATGAAACTGTAGAACAAGCCATAATATAAGAAGAGTAAATATTTTTCCTGAGTCACTGCTGTCAGTTTCCTTTCCATCGCTGGGAGTCACAGTCCACCTCACCCTCCTGGGGTGCCTTCCAACATTGTGCTGGTCTCTGGGCCTGCTGTGGGGGCAACTCAGACTCTAATCTGGTCCTACTCCTGTGTGTTCTTGCCTCCAATGTACACAGCTATAGGAAATAGTGCGTTTTCTTTTGTGGGAGCTCTCAGTGTCCTTTTATATCTCCCATAGACACAGAGTCTGCCTAGTTGATCGTGTGGGTTTACTCTGCAGCTTGTACAGCTGGTGGGAAGGTTTTGGGCCTTCTTTCTTAGCCACACTGCCCCTGGGTTTCAGATGTGGTTTATTTCCACTATTGCTCATGGGTCATCCACTTGGGTTTGTTCCTGAGGCTGACCTGGAGGACTTGGGTCTGCCCCAATGAGGGCCAGCAGCGGAGGTGGGCAGCTGCTTGGGTCACAGGGTTTCTGGCAGCACCGAGTAGTCAGGATTTGGAAGCTAGGACAGCAATAAATACAGTGCTCTAGAAGGGTGTAGCATCTGCCTACACCCAGTAGCATCTGCCTACAGTATGGGAGACCCGGGTTCAATCTCTGGGTCAGGAAGATCTCCTGTTTATTTCCACTATTGCTCATGGGTCATCCACTTGGGTTTGTTCCTGAGGCTGACCTGGAGGACTTGGGTCTGCCCCAATGAGGGCCAGCAGCGGAGGTGGGCAGCTGCTTGGGTCACAGGGTTTCTGGCAGCACCGAGTAGTCAGGATTTGGAAGCTAGGACAGCAATAAATACAGTGCTCTAGAAGGGTGTAGCATCTGCCTACACCCAGTAGCATCTGCCTACAGTATGGGAGACCCGGGTTCAATCTCTGGGTCAGGAAGATCTCCTGGAGAAGGGAATGGCAATTCACTCCAGTAATATTGCCTGGAAAATCCCATGGACAGAGGAGCCTGGTAGGCTACAGTCCATGGGGTTGCAAAGAGTCAGACACAACTGAGCGACTTCACCTTCAGAAGCGTATGGCAACCAATATTGGCCAATACACTCCGATATTCTTGCCTAGAGAACCCCCCTGACAGAGAAGCCTGGCAGTCCACAGTCCACAGGGTCACAGTGTTGGACACAACCGAAGCAACCCTATGTGCATAGATGGAAGATTCTTTTTTTACCTGTGGCTGTCCTGCCCCAGTGAGGGTTGAGCATGAAGGTAGCACAACTGCTTGGGTTACAGGGACCATGGCGACACCAAGTGTTCAGGGATACGGACTGCATCCGCTGTNGTTATATTCTGGATATTAGCCCTTATATGCAAGTATATATTTTCTGTTGCATAGTTTGCATCAATGTTCATAAGGGTGTTGGTCTGTGGTTTCCTTTCCTTCTACTGTCTTTGGCTTCGGTGTTAGAGGAATGCTGGCTTCAGAGAATGAGAAATTTGAGGTTAGAAAGTGTTCTCTCACCTTCAAATTATTTTTTTAAAGTTTGAGAAAAATCAGTGTTAGTTTTTCTTTAAATGTTCAATGGCATTCACAAGTGAAGCCATTAAGTTCAAGAATTTTATTGGAAAGCTTTTGATTTCTAATTCAACCTCCTAACTAGTTATCAGTTTAATCATGTTTTCTATATCTCTGTGACTCAATCTTGTTGGTTTTGTGTTTCTCAGATTTGTCCATTTCATCTAATTATCCAATTTGATGGCACAAAGTTATTCATCTCACTCTTTATAATCCTTTTTGTTGTCTATATTTATTATTGATGGTAATGCCACCACTTCCCTTTTTTTTTATTTTAGTTATTCAGTTCTACTCTCTCTCTTCTTAGGCCAACTAAAGGTTTTCAGTTTTGTTCATATTTTCAAAGAATCAACTTTTGGTTTTATTGATTTTTCTTTATTATTTTTCTGTTGTTTCATTTATCTCTACTCTAATCCTTAATATTTTCTTCCTTCTGCTAGTTTTATTTTTAGTTGGTTCTTTTCTAGTTCTTTAAGTTGCAAAGTTAGCTTGTTGATTTGCGATATCTCTTATTTTTTAATGTGCTTGTAACAATAAATTGCCTGGTTAGCACTGTTTTTGGTTTGTTCCCAGATGGTGCTAGTGGTAAATAACCCACCTACCAATGCAAGAAATACAGGTTAGCTCCTGGGACGGAATCCCCTGGAGGAGCACATGGCACCCCACTCCAGTATTCTTGCTTGAAGAATCCCATGGACAGGGGAAACTGGCAGGCTACAGTCCATAGGGTCTCAAAGAGTCAGATGAGACAGCACTCACATAATTTTCAGTGTATTCATCTATAAGTATTTTCTAATTTCCCTTGTGATTTCTTCATTGATGCATTTGTTGTTTAAGAGTGTGTTGTCTAATTTCTACAAATGTGTGCATTTTCCAGTTTTAGTTCTATTTTGTTTTCTAACTTTATCATTAGATGAAAATAAAAATACTCTGTCATAAAAAATACTCTGTATGATATCTATCTTATTAAACCTATTAAGACTTAATTTGTAGCCTAGCATATATTCCTTGCTGGAAAAGGCCCACTGTTCAGTTGAGAAGAATGTGTGTTCTGTTGTTGTTACAGTGTTCTGTATATGTCTGTTAGATTTAATTGGTTTATTGTGAGGAGAAGGGGACCACCGAGGATGAGATGGCTGGATGGCATCACTGCTTGATGGACGTGAATCTGAGTGAACTCCGGGAGTTGGTGATGGACAGGGAGGCTTGGCGTGCTGCGATTCATGGGGTCGAAAAGAGTCGGACACGACTGAGCGACTGAACTGAACTGAACTTTACTGATTGTGTTATGAGTTCTCTATTTCCTTACTTCTGTCTGATTGCTCTATCCACTATTGAGAGCATTGGTGTCACCAATTATTATTGCAGAAATGTCTATTTCTCTCTTCAATTTTGTCCATTTATATTTCATGTATGTTTGTCATCTGTTATTAGGTGTGTCATCTGTTATTAGGTGTGTAAATGCTTCTAATTATTATATCTTCCTGCTGTGTTGACACTCTTACTTATATATCATGTCTTTCTTTGTCTCATACCTGTGGCTCTCATGTTTAGTATTTGCATGAAATGTTATTTTCCATTCTTCCAACCTATTTTTGTTTTTAAACTAAAGTGAGTCTCTTATAAACAGCATATAATTAACACAACAGTATATCATATTTTTATCTATTATTCCAATCTCTTTCTTTTAATTAGAGAATTTAATTCTCTTGCATTTAGAGTAAATACTGATAAGGACTTACTTCTGTTATTTGCTGTTTATATTCTGTGTGCTTTATGATGCTTTTTTGTACCTCATTTCCTGAATTATTGTCTTCTTTTGTATTTAGTCAATACCTTTTAGTAAAGTATTTTAATTCCACTTTTATTGCCTTTTGTGATATTCTATAACTATTTTCTTTGTGGTTACCATGGGGATTGCATTTAATTTTCTAAAGTTACAATATTCTAATTTGAATTTATACCAGCTTAACCTCAAAAACACACAAGCATTTTTTATAGCTCCTTCCCATGTTTTTCAGTTATTGATGTCACAAAAGTATAGCTTTATACATTATGTGATCTAAAACATAAGTCAGTAATTGATTTTCATAATGCATTATTCTCTTAAATCATGTAGAAAACAAAATTAGAGCTACAAACAAATTTTAAAATAATATTAGCTTTTATGATGATCATTTATTTACCTTTATTGACATCTTTATTTCTTCTTATAACTAAGTTACTAGCTAGTGTTCCTTCATTCCAACTTTCAGGACTACTTGTAGCATTTTCTGCAGGGCAGGAAGAGTAGTGATAAGCTCCATCTTTTGTTTATCTGGAAATATCTTAATCTTTGTCTGGTTTTGCCCGATATAGGATTCTTGGTTGATGGGTTTTTTTTTGGTTTTTTTTTGTTTTTTTTTCCTCTCTCTCTCTCTTTACACTTTGAGTGTATTAGCTTACTGCCTTTTGAGCTCCAAAGTTTCTGGTGACAAATCTGTCCAAAACCTTATTAAGGATCACTTGAATGTAATGGGTTAATTCTCTCTTGCTGCTTCCAATACTCTCCTTCTTTTTGAATTTGGACAGTTTGATTTTAATGTGTGTCAATTTGAGTTTCTTTTAGTTCATCTTACTTGGAGTTCATTGAGCTTACTGTACACTTTTGTTCATGTCTTTCAACAGATTTGGAAAGTTCCTGGTCATTATTTCTTTAAATAACTTCTCTGCCCCTTTCTCTCTTCTTCTGGGATCCCCACAATTCATGTGATGGTCTGTTTGGTGGTGTGCCACAGGTCTCTTAGGCTCTATTCACATTTGTTTTTACAATTGTTTTTCTTCCTGTTTCTCAGACTTGATAATTTAAATTTTCCTGTCTTCAAGTTAATGGGTTATTTTGCCACTCAAACCTACCTTTGAACTTCCATAGTGTATTTTACTTTTCAATTATAGCTTTTTAAAATTTCTTTACAGGTTTTCTATGCCTTTACTGATATTTCCATTTATTTACATTTTCTTGACTTTCTCTAAGTCTTCCTTTAGTTCTTCGAGCATCTTTCTAAAATTTCGTCTAGTAGGTCTGCCATCTAGTCTTTTTTCAGGGGCGTTTTTGTTTTGTTGGTTTGTTTTTTGCCAATGAATAGTCTATACTTTCATGTTTTTTTGATATGTCTTGTGACATTTTGTTAAAAATAGAACATTTAAATTTAATTATTAGAAATTCTGGCAATCAGATTCTCTTTTTTAAAAAGGATTTGCTTTTTGTTGTTTCTCTCTTGGTTTGGACTGTTATAGGCTGTCTCTGTGCCAACAATCAACTTGGATGTAAGTGTAAAGTCTTCTCAGATCTTTTGTGAGTCTGCTTCTTTTCCAAACCATGCACGGTGACTTTCTAAATTCAAATACAATTGCTTTTGAATGTCTTGGTCATTAATGTCTGGCTCCCAAAAGGGGAAAAAGAGAAAAGCAAAGGAGGGAGAAAGATCTCGTCCTTTAAGTCTCCTGGAAGTTTCTTTAGGCTGTGAGGGGATTGCAATAGTGGGTGTGTATGTGGCGATGTGTTTCATAGTAACTGCCTGTCTCCATATCTGTATCATCATGATCAGAAGCAGCTTACAGTGAACAAACATATGTCCCCCACATTTTCAGGACAGCTCCTTATTGCTCACCCTGGATTCCTCAAGCTATGTGCAAGCTGCTCCAGGAACAAATCATGACTGTCTTCCTTGGGAATGGGGAGGGGCTATGGGTATGCTATTGAGTTAAACCTGAATTGATTGAGTATGTGTGATAGTCACTCAGTCATATCCAACTCTATACGACCCCATGGGCTTTAGCCCACCAGGCTCCTCTGTCCATGAAATTCTCTAGGTAAGAATACTGGAGTGGGTTACCATTCTTTTCTCCAGGAGATCTTCCCAACCTATGGATCAAACTCAGATCTCTCCTGCATTTTAGGCAGACTCTTTACCATCTGAACCACCAGGGAAGCCTCCAAACTGACTGAAATTGATCACAATTTACTGTCTAAGCCATACCCTGGAAGTTGCAAAGCTTCAGTAGATGCCAGAGATCTAAAATGGTTATATCAGACAGCTTCTGCCAGTACAGTTGTTTTCTAGGTGAGAAAACAGATTCTTGATGGTTCTTACTACACCATTTTCCTAGATTTCTCTCTCCAATAAATTTTTAAGTGTTAACTGTCATTTCTACTTTTATCACGACCTGTGGGATCATGATAATGCGTTTGTGAACTAGTTTCACAGTATACAAACATGTTATATGTATAGAGAGATTGGGTGTGTTCCTCTTTGGAAACCTAGAGTCTCAGGGATAGTAGAGAGACTGTTTACTTTAAAATTTAAAAAAAAAAATTATTCAATTTTTAAAAGTTGAAGTGAAGTGAAAGTAAAAGTCATTCAGTCATGTCTGACTCTTTGCAACTGTATAGTCCATGGAATTCTCCAGGCCAGAATACTGGAATAGGTAGCTGATCCCTTCTCCAGGGGATCTTCCCAACCCAGGAACTGAACCCAGATCTCTCGAATTGCAGGCAGATTCTTTACCAGCTGAGCCACCAGGGAAGCCCAAGAATACTGGAGTGGGTAGCCTATCCTTTCTCGAGCAGATCTTCTCGACCCAGGAATCAAACCGGGGTCTCCTGCATTGCAGGCAGATTCTTTACCAGCTTTCTTTACCAGGGACTCACTTTTAAAAGTTCCTTTCAATTTACAGTTATTACAAAATGTTAGCTGTATTCCTTGTGTTGTACAATACATCCTTGAGCCTTCTTACACCCAATAGCTTGTACTTTCCATTCGGCCACCTCTATATTGCTCCTCTCACCTGCCTATTGGTAACCACTAATTTGTTCTCTATATCTGTGAGTCTGCTTCTTCTTTGTTTTATATTTTAGATTCCACATGTAAGTGGTATATAGTTTTTGTCTTTTTCTGTCTGACGTATTTCAATTACCATACTGCCTTCTGCTGCTGCATAAGTTGCTTTAGTCATGCCCGACTCTGTGAGACCCCATAGACAGCAGCCCGCCAAGCTCTTCTGTCCATAGGATTCTCCAGGCAAGAATACTGGAGTGGGTTGCCATTTCCTTCTCCTAATGCCTCCTGAGACTCTCTATGTTACTGCAAATGGCAAAATTTCTTTCATTTTTATGCTGAATAGTTCATTAATTATAAATAAACCCTATCTTCTTTATCCATTCATCTGTTGATTGACAGTTTGCTTCCATGTCTTGGTAATTGTAAACAATGCTGTTATTAATATTGGGGTGCAGGTATCTTTTTGAATTAGTGTTTTTGGTTTATATATATATGTGCATATATATATATATATATATATATATATATATATATATCCAGGAGTGGAATTGTTGGTCCATATGGTAGTTCTTAGGTTTTTGAGAAACCTCCATACTGTTTTCAACAGTGGCTCTACCAATTTATGTTCCCACCAATAGTGTTCAGGAGGACAGATCTTAAGACAGTTTGCTTCCATGTCTTGGTAATTGTAAACAATGCTGTTATTAATATTGGGGTGCAGGTATCTTTTTGAATTAGTGTTTTTGGTTTATATATATATGTGCATATATATATATATATATATATATATATATATATATATCCAGGAGTGGAATTGTTGGTCCATATGGTAGTTCTTAGGTTTTTGAGAAACCTCCATACTGTTTTCAACAGTGGCTCTACCAATTTATGTTCCCACCAATAGTGTTCAGGAGGACAGATCTTATGTTAAGTATGCTTATCATAAACAATAATAATAATAGAGAGTAGCAGGCAACTTTGTGATCTGATTTGTATGTTTATGGTATAAATTGTGGTGATGATTTTAGTCTTATCTCCAAGCTCATCAAGTTGTATATATTAAATATGTACAATTTTTTCCATGTCAGTTATATACCTCAATAAAGTGGCTTTAAAAGTTAAATACCAGGTTTTATTTTCATTTTTAAACAGCCTAAAATAAAGACATAAAAAAACACTGATTAGGGCACTAAAGAAGAATGATGCAAATCACACTGAAATACTGAAGTGAATTGGTGCCCCTTTGATGTTGTAACCCACAGTCAGTAGAGGATGCTGTTGCTCCTCTTTCAGAGACAGTTTTCCAGGGCTATGACCCTCTACTAAGGGCATGAAGGGAAAATGAAAGTGAGTTGCAGAGATGGGGATTGCCTGGTGGAAATGATTCACCCAATTTGACTTCCTGCTGGGTAAAGCAGCAAGGACTGAAAAGGCCATGAAAATGCAAGGGAAATTATAAGCAGATGGAGGCTTTGCTGCCAAAAACTGTTCTGAGAGTAATGCTCAAAGGTGATTTCAAAGATCAGGAGACTGTATAATTGAGGCATGTGTATACTGCTATTTCCTTTAATATATGATTAGTTAGCCTAAGAGTTGATCATTCCTGGATTTCTGGAAGCTTGATCTTAATTAACAAAGTTGCTCTGATGTAATATATGGGTTCAGACAATTTTGATTTATTTCATTGTTTTTTGACTTCTTGGCAAGGTCAAATGTGTGCAATATGCTTTACAGCATTTTCCCTATTCCCCAGATCGTAGATTTCTTTCATTTATTCATTGATATATATTTTGGGGTATGATTTCCAAAAATAATAGAAGTCACCAACATAAACATTGGAATAGGGCTGAAAGACCTTCAAAGTTGCACAATCTAAAAAGTGTGGTCATAAAAAGTGTGGGAGCAGGTAACTACTGGTTGGGACTGAATACCAGTTTAACTCTTCTCTGGTTTGCAGTGTGAATCCTGACAAATTGTTTTGTCTCGCTGATATGCAATCTCTTTATTTGTAAATTAATTGCCATAGTAGCTTGGATATAGTAACCCTTCAATATGTGTTAGTGTTATTTATAAGTTGTTTCCATTGTCATTTTTTATTTTCACAATAATTATTAAGTGGGTGAACAAAATATTCTTGTCCCCACTTTAGAGTGGAGAAAATGGGGGCTTGGAGAGTTTGAGCTGCATGCAGATATCCCCATGACTGGGCTTCCCAGGTGGCGCTAGTGGTAAAGAACCCACTTGCTAGTGCAGGTAGACAGAAGAGATTCAGGTTAGATCCTTGGGCCAGGAAGGTCCCCTGGAGGAGGGAACAGCACCCCACTCCAGTATTCTTGCCTGGAGAATCCTATGGACAGAGTAGCCTGGTGGGTTACGGTTCATAGGGTTGCTAAGAGTTGGACATGACTAAAGTGACTTTGCATGCACACATGCATCCCCATGACTGTTAAGGAGGGATTCTGGCTCTGCTTTGCCTGAAGTCAAGGGTCACACCCTTTTTTGTAATTGACATCGGTTCTTCTGGTGCAGTCATTAGTGGGCATGAGGCTTATCCATGGATCCCAGTGAAGTACAGCTTCCAGTTCAGTAGGACTGCAGTTGGCCTAAGTCTTGCATTTCACACCTGCTCTGAGGTGGCCAGTGGGCCAGTAGCATCTCCTGGGAGCTGATTAGAAATAAGAATCTTGACTCCAGATCCACTGAATCTGCATTTTAACAAAAGTCCTGAAAGATTAATTTGTTAACATTTAAGAAGGATTCATTTAGAGCAGGAGACAGCAATTTTTTTTCTGTAAATGATCATATAGTAAATACTGGCTTTGTAATCTTTGGTGATTCTCTTGTATACGTTAAAAGTCTCAAAAGCTCAGGTTTCATCCACACTTTCTTCTTCCATGAGGGCAGAGTGATGTCTGACGAATTTATGTCTCACTAGCGTCCCATAGGCTTCCCTGGTGGCTCAGATGGTAAAGAACCTGCTTGCAATGCAAAAGTGGGTTCAGTCCCTGGGTCAGGAAGATCCCCTGGAGGAGAGAATGGCAACTCACTCCAGTATTCTTACCTGAAGAAATCTATGGACAGAGGAACCTGGTGGGCTACAGTCCATGGGGTTGCAAAGAGTTGAACAGGACTGAGTGACTAACACTTTCACTTTTAGGGACCCATGAGTAACATTTTTCTCTGGACAAGTTCTGTAAAGGTCAGGGTTCTCGATTATTGCCTGACAATGAGATACCTTCTAGTAGAAAAACACCTGTATCTGTGGTAACTGAAATTCCAGTTAAGTGAAATGTTTGACATCATGTATGTTTTAACCACCATTTTGTGATGCTTTTTTGTCAATTCTTTAAGTACACCACAAATATCCTAAAACAAGAATTTTAAATGGTAGTGTTCATAAGAACAATGTGCAACTCTTGATTGAATGCATATGGGATCTTCCATAAGAGATGATTGGAACTTCTGGTAAGACCTAGCTGTCTTCCTTTGAAGTCTGCTGCTCAGGTGATTTGAATCAGGGAGGCCTCCAGAGACCTTGGTCTGAGCCAAATGAGCTGAACTTGGATTTGGCACCTCTGGTAGAAAAGCTTTTTCACTGAAGTCTCAAGAAGAATTGATAAGTGGGATTTCAAATGATGTTCTTTTGAATTTATTATATTTTGTTTTACATTGATTACATGTCAAAATTATATTTTTAGATATATAGGCTTATTAAAAAATTTTAATTATGTTCTTTTACTTTGGTGACTGAATCAGTTTTCTCCATGTTTACAAAATGGCTGGCTGTGTCTTCTAGATGCCATGATAGAATTGTACCAAGACCAAGTTACTGTTACAGCAACAGTTCTCTAACCTTCTGTTTCAGGGCCTCTTCAAGCTCTTAATAATTGGTGGAGTCTCCAAAGAGCTTTTGTTCAGCTGAGTTACATCTACATTGATATATGTATATGTATTCATATATATATATATATATATATGAAATAAAACTGAGAACTTCAAAAATATTTATTAGTTTATTATAAATTAACTTTAATAAGCCAATACATGTTGATGTAAATTATATATTTTTATTTATTTATTTTTTAAATTTTACTTTGCAATACTATATTGGTTTTGCCATACATTGACATGAATCCACCACGGGTGTACATGAGTTCCCAATCCTGAACCCCCCCTCCCACTTCTTTCCACATACATCTCTCTGGGTCATCCCAGTGCACCAGCCCCAAGCATCTTGTATCCTGTATCGAACCTAGACTGGCGATTCATTTTTTACATGCTAGTATACATGTTTCAATGCCATTCTCCCAAATCATCCCACCCTCTCCCTCTCCACAGAGTCCAAAAGTCTGTTCTACACATCTGTGTCTCTTTTGCTGTCTCACATACAGGGTTCTCATTACCATCTTTCTAAATTCCATATATATGTGTTAGTATACTGTATTGGTGTTTTTCTTTCTGGCTTCCTTCCCTCTGTATAATAGGCTCCAGTTTCATCCACCTCATTAGAACTGATTCAAATGTATTCTTTTTAATGGCTGAGTAATACTCCATTGTGAATATGTACCACAGCTTTCTTATCCATTCGTCTGCTGATGGACATCTAGGTTGCTTCCATGTCCTGGCTATTATAAACAGTGCTGCGATGAACATTGGGGTACATGTATCTTTTTCATTTCTGGTTTCCTTGGTGTTTTATGCCCAGCAGTGGGATTGCTGGGTCATAAGGCAGTTCAATTTCCAGTTTTTTAAGGAACCGCCACACTGTTCTCCATAGTGGCTGTACTAGTTTGCATTCCCACCAATAGTGTAAGAGGGTTCCCTTTTCTCCATACCCTCCAGCATTTATTGCTTGTAGACTTTTGGATAGCAGCCATTCTGCCTGGTGTGAAATGGTACCTCATTGTGGTCTTGATTTTCTTTTTTCTTATAATGAGTGATGTTGAGGATCTTTTCATGTGTTTGTTAGCCATCTGTATGTCTTCTTTAGAGAAATGTCTATTTAGTTCTTTGGCCCATTTTTTGATTGGGTCATTTATTTTTCTGGAATTGAGCTGCATAAGTTGCTTGTATATTTTTGAAATTAGTTGTTTGTCAGTTGCTTCATTTGCTATTATTATATATTTTTATAAAAATTAACTATATTCTCCAAAACAAAGCACAATTATCAAGAAAAATGGCATTTGTTTTTGTTTCATAAATGTCTTTAATGTCTGCTTAAGAGAAGACACATGGATTCTCACATCAGCTTGTGCATTTAATCTTTTGTGATGTTCCATATCATGGGAAACTCCACAGTAAACCTGTGGGACAATGAGAGTGACAATGGCTATGAATATCTTAGTATTATTATGAAGATAGTTTCATGGATTCTGAAAACCTCATGGAGGCTACAATGTTCCCTAGGCAACATTTTGAGAACCACTGCTTTGAATAAAGATAAAGCCAGGATTTCAGAGGCTGGAGAGTAAAAGTGCAAATTCTTTATCTTAGCATTCTCAGACCTTGAAATTCTGATTCCAACCCTCCTTTCAAATACTTATCTCTCATTTCTCTACTACCTGAAATGTTTAGTTATACCAATTGCTATTAATCTTCTTATTTATTTTTCTCCTCTTGAATCTCCGTTCTTGTGTGCTTCTGCCACTGCTTATTTTGATTCCTCTTTTCAGATCATCCTCAGTTATACTCTTTACTGTATTCTCATTGTATCAAAGATAAGATTTTCACATACAAACTTTCTATATTCAGAATAAATTGCCTTTTGCTAAATATCTTCTTGCTTTGTTCCCACTGGTCTTGGGTTAAATGATGTCATTGATTTTTATCATAGCCCCTTCCACATAAATTTGATTTCCCCTTGCTAAACTGAAAGTTCGTTGAAGATGCCTTTGTATACCAAACTCAGTACAGGTATTTTCTTTCTGAAGGTGATTACTAGTGCTATTTAACGGATGAATAAAGGAAAAATAGTGGTTTTTTATATTAAGATGCTGCTATATAAATTGAAAAATGAGTGCAACAAGGCTGTATTATGTCACCCTGCTTATTTACCTTATATGCAGAATATATCATGCAAAATTCTGGGCTGGATGAATCATAACTGAAATCAAGATTGCCAGGAGCAGTATCAGTAGCCTAGGATAAACAGATGAAGCCAATCTAATGACAGAAAATGAAGAGGAACTGAAGAGTCTCTTGATGAGGGTTAAAGGGGAAAGTGAAAAAGCTGACTTGAATTCAACATTCAAAAAAATAAGATCATGGCCTCGGTCCCATCTCTTCATGGCAAAAGAAAGGGAAAGAGTGGAAGCAGTGACAGATTTATTTTCTCAGGCTCCAAAATCACTGTGGATGGTGACTGCAGCCACAAAATTAAAAGATGCTTTCTTCTTGGAAGTAAAGCTATGACAAACCTATACAGAGTATTGAAAAGCAGAGACATCACTTTGCTGAGAAAAGTCCATCTACTCAAAGCTATGGTTTTTCCAGTAGTCTTGTATAGATGTGAGAGTTGGACCATAAAGAAGGCTGAGTGACAAGGAATCAATGCTTTCGAATTGTGGTGCTGGAGAAGGCTCTTGAATCCCTTGGATCTCAAGATCAAACCAGTCAATCCTACGGGAAATCAACCCTGAATATTCATTGGAAAAACTGATGCTGAAGCTGAAGCTCCAAAACTTTGGCCACCTGATGCAAAGAGCTGACTCACTGGAAAGACCCTGGGAAAGACTGAAGGCAAAAGAGAAGGCGGTGACAGAGGATGAGATAGTTAGATAGCATCACTGACTCAGTTGGACATGAACTGGAACGAATTGCAAAAGGACAGAGGAGCCTGGTGTGCTGCAGTCCATGAGGTTGAAAAGAGTTGAACATGACAGCAATTGAACAAAATAATATAAAAAGCATTTTAAATAAGATTTCTAAAAAATAGTCAAATCTTTTAAATAAGTTCTTTATAATGTTAGAATTTCAGGGACATCCCTGGTGGTCCAGTGGTTAAGACTGCACCTTCCAATGCAGGGTGTGACTGATTCCTGTTCAGAGAGCTAAGATCCCACATGCCTCTTGGCCAAACAACCAAAATATAAAACAAGAGCAGTATTGTAACAAATTCAATAAAAACTTTCAAAAATGGTCTATATTAAAAAAAAACTTTAAAACTGTTAGAATTTCAAAACTTAGAATGAATAATAATACATAAGTGAATTTATAATACATAGAATCAAAGCTTATAATTTAGTATGTAAAGTGTTGCTTATTCACAGGATCATATTCATCATATGGCAAAAGGTGATGAGCTAAAAAGTGGAGCTAACTTCATCTGTAGTTTAGCAGAAATTTAGAAACTTTTTATTTTTTTATTTTTTATTTTTTTTACTTTTTTTTTAATTAATTTTTGTTTTTTAGTTTGTTTTGCTTTACAATACTGTATTCGTTTTGTTACACATTGACATGAATTAGCCATGAGTGTACATGAACTAGAAACTTTTTAAATATAGGAATGATAAATAATTTTAGATATTTCATAACCTACAAAGTGTCTTTTGGAAATATGTTTATGCAGACAAACCGTATATTTCATGGTGGTTTTCTTTTTTCAGACCATATAACCAATGTGTTTGCAGCCAATTTCATATGTTTATGTATCTCTGCATGTGCCTGAAGAGGAAATAGAGTTTCTTTATCTGTTCTGTAGTATCATCCATTAGGCTGTCAGTATGAAAATTACCAGTTCTAAACATACTTGAGACAAAGGAATAGTCCCTTATTAGCTAGCAGAAAGCAAGAATGAAGTTCCTGTCTTTCCTAATATTACTATTCCTTTCTATTATATCTCATTCTTTGGTGGCTCAGATGGTAAAGAATCTGCCTGCAATGCAGGAAACCTGGGTTTGATCCCTGGGTTATGCAGATCCCCTGGAGAAAGAAATAGCAACCCACTTCAGTATTCTGGCCTGAAAAATCCCAAGAACCGAGGAGCCTGTTGGGCGACAGTCTCTGGAATTGCAGAGTTGGACACGACTGAGCAATTAACACTGCTGCTACTATAAGATTTTCAATTGTAAACTTTCAAACTAAAATTTATTGCAAGCAGAATATTTTAAATTAAAACATTTGAATCTTTGAGTTCTTTTCTCATGGTTAAATTGCAAGAAAAACCAGAATCTCCACTTAACTGCTCATTCAATCCAACTTTAAACTTCCTTTAAAATGTCCACACTGTAATTTTCTCTTAAGAGTGCAGAAAACTCTGACTTTCAGCAGACCATGATTTAATGTCTGTTTCAAGTCTCTGGCAGGTTAGTACACATTTCTAAGACTGTTTCCTCATTAGTTCAAAACAAATCTTACCTTGCAAAATTTTGATGGCTTATTCAAATGATAACAGTTACGATTTGATGGAAATTTTTGAATGCATTATCTTATTTAATCCATGAAACAAACCTATGTGATAACTACTGTGATTTTCCCCCCAACTTCTTACAGGAATGATAATTTTTAAGCAATTTGGTCTTCTTAATTGAGATATAATTTATGTAAAATAAAATCCACACATTTTAAATGTTCAGTCAAATGGAATTTGATAAATTTATACATCCGGTAACCAACTCTCCAATCAAGGTAAGCAATATATAAGAACCTTGATTTTAATTAATTTGCTTAAGATTACCTAGTTAATTTTTGAGCTGGGATTTGAACCTAGGCAGTCTGGTTTTTCAGAGTCCTCACTCTTGACCTTGATGTTCATCCTCAGCTACTTTTCAATTTAATAGTGGAATGTAGAGACAGGAGTGCTTAAAATTATGCATATCACAACTTATATGTTATTTTACTTACATGATTTATATGTATTAAATACAGGCTGCATCAATGTATTTATGTGTGTTAAATACATCACCAAGTGGCTATAATTTATCCATTTCAAAAACCAGATTTGCTGAATTAAATAGTTTTATTTTTCTTATGTAAATACAACCCAAATAGCTTTTATCAGATTATCCAGTGATGGGAGAGATATCTCCTGCTATAATCTCTTTCAACTGTATTATTAATGTTTCAAGCCTGAGACTCTTGTGCTTGTTTTCTTCAACTCCAAGTCCACATAAGCTGATGATGGGCAATGATAGGTACTTTTTGGAAACTCACGACTCATACAGTTTTATAGAACATGACAATTGATCCTTCACAGGTGACGGAGAAAGGAATTTAGCTGATGCAGAAATAAATGTTTCTCTGCATCATTTTAAAGCTTCTCGTTGACATTCTTTTGTTCCAAATAGGGTTTAAAAGATCATTTTACAAGTTTCATCATTTATTTACTTATACTTTAAAACTAAGGGTCTTTACTTTGAACAATTTTATTTAGGGTGGAACTGTTTCTGGGAAGTATTTGTTAAGTGTAAAGTATCCAACTACATGAGTAATAAGCATGACCTCATAACCTGAGAAACAAGATAACAACATAATGGCACTTTGGATTTGAGTTATCTTATCCTTCTGAGGTGCTGAAAGCACTTTGTGGATAAATACTGAATTTTTAAACTTTAAGATTGACTGTAAATTAAAACATATTATCTTGCTTTGCGAAATATTTTGTACTTGCTCCAAATCAGCTCTCTCTGTACAATGGGTTTGAAAGTGGTCAGGCTAAAACAGAAAAGGCAAGGAAGGAGTTGACCTTGGTACAAGCAATCACTACAGGTTGTCTGAATAACTTCACCCCCAAGATTGCAGAAATATAGTGAAAAGCAAAGTTTAAGGGGGAGAGAATAGGCTCCCACACTAGAAAATCTCTATACAACTTGACATCAGTTTATTTTTGAATACTTATGTGATTCACTCTTTTATTCATTTACCAATGTTTATTGACTATGAAAAAGCCTTTGACTGTGTGGATTACAGTAAACTGTGGAAAATTCTGAAAGAGATGGGAATACAAGACCATCTGACCTGCCTCTTGAGAAACCTATATGAAGGTCAGGAAGCAACAGTTAGAACTGGACATGGAACAACAGACTGGTTCCAAATAGGAAAGGGAGTCTGTCAAGGCTGTATATTGTCACCCTGTTTATTTAACTTATATGCACAGTACATCATGAGAAATGCTGGGCTGGATGAAGCACAAGCTGGAATCAAGATTGCCAGGAGAAATATCAATAACCTCAGATATGGCAGATGACACCACCCTTATGGCAGAAAGTGAAGAGGAACTCAAAAGCCTCTTGATGAAAGTGAAAGAGGAGAGTGAAAAAGTTGGCTTAAAGCTCAACATTCAGAAAACGAAGATCATGACATCTGGTCTCATCACTTCATGGGAAATAGTGGGGAAACTGTGGAAACAGTGTCAGACTTTATTTTTTTGGGCTCCAAAATCAATGCAGATGGTGACTGCAGCCATGAAATTAAAAGACGCTTACTCCTTGGAAAGAAAGTTATGACCAACTTAGGTAGTATATTCAAAAGCAGAGACGTTACTTTGCTAACAAAAGTCCATCTAGTCAAGGCTATGGTTTTTCCAGTGGTCATGTATGGATGTGAGAGTTGGACTGTGAAGAAAGCTGGGCACCGAAGAATTGATGCTTTTGAACTGTGGTGTTGGAGAAGACTCTTGAGAGTCCCATGGACTGCAAGGAGATCCAACCAGTCCATCCTAAAGGAGATCAGTCTTGGGTGTTCATTGGAAGGACTGATGCTGAAGCTGAAACTCCAATACTTTGACTACTTTATGCGAAGAATTGACTTATTGGAAAAGATTATGATGCTGGGAGGGATTGGGGGCAGGAGGAGAAGGGGATGACAGAGGATGAGATAGCTAGATGGCATCGCCAACTCTATGGATATGAGTTTGGGTAAGCTCCAGAATTGGTGATGGACAGGGAGGCCTGGCGTGCTATGATTCATGGGGTCACAAAGGGTTGGACACGACTGAGAGACTGAACTGAACTGAACTGAACTGAATGTTTATTATTCTTTGAACAAAATGTGATTAATGAATATGTATATATTTTACCAAAAAGTACCTGACTTCTAAATTTTACATTTTAGTAGTAGAGATATACAAGTCAGTATAATGTTAGACAGAATTTAGTAAGCACCAAAGGACAATTTAAAACTGTATACAGGAAGATGGGGTGTTCCTGGTGCCTCAGCTGGTAAAAAAAAATCTGCCTGCAATGCAGGAGACCTGGGTTTGATCCCTGTGTCAGGAAGATTACCTGGAGAAGGGAATGGCTACCCACTCTAGTATTCTTGCCTGGAAAATTCCATAGACAGAGGTTACTGCATGGTGTCTCAAAGATTGAGTGACTAACACACACACACACACACACACACACACACACACAAAAGTTGGCTTAAAGCTCAACATTCAGAAAACGAAGATCATGACATCTGGTCTCATCACTTCATGGGAAATAGATGGGGAAACTGTGGAAACAGTGTCAGACTTTATTTTTCTGGGCTCCAAAATCAATGCAGATGGTGACTGCAGCCATGAAATTAAAAGACGCTTACTCCTTGGAAAGAAAGTTATGACCAACTTAGGTAGTATATTCAAAAGCAGAGACGTTACTTTGCTAACAAAAGTCCATCTAGTCAAGGCTATGGTTTTTCCAGTGGTCATGTATGGATGTGAGAGTTGGACTGTGAAGAAAGCTGGGCACCGAAGAATTGATGCTTTTGAACTGTGGTGTTGGAGAAGACTCTTGAGAGTCCCATGGACTGCAAGGAGATCCAACCAGTCCATCCTAAAGGAGATCAGTCTTGGGTGTTCATTGGAAGGACTGATGCTGAAGCTGAAACTCCAATACTTTGACTACTTTATGCGAAGAATTGACTTATTGGAAAAGATTATGATGCTGGGAGGGATTGGGGGCAGGAGGAGAAGGGGATGACAGAGGATGAGATAGCTAGATGGCATCGCCAACTCTATGGATATGAGTTTGGGTAAGCTCCAGAATTGGTGATGGACAGGGAGGCCTGGCGTGCTATGATTCATGGGGTCACAAAGGGTTGGACACGACTGAGAGACTGAACTGAACTGAACTGAACTGAATGTTTATTATTCTTTGAACAAAATGTGATTAATGAATATGTATATATTTTACCAAAAAGTACCTGACTTCTAAATTTTACATTTTAGTAGTAGAGATATACAAGTCAGTATAATGTTAGACAGAATTAGTAAGCACCAAAGGACAATTTAAAACTGTATACAGGAAGATGGGGTGTTCCTGGTGCCTCAGCTGGTAAAAAAAAATCTGCCTGCAATGCAGGAGACCTGGGTTTGATCCCTGTGTCAGGAAGATTACCTGGAGAAGGGAATGGCTACCCACTCTAGTATTCTTGCCTGGAAAATTCCATAGACAGAGGTTACTGCATGGTGTCTCAAAGATTGAGTGACACACACACACACACACACACACACACACACACAAACACACACACACATGAGGAAGGTGTAGAGGCAAGCAAACTCATGAGATCTTACTGGAACATAAATGAAATTTCAAAAGCAAACTTTTAGAGAGAAAATGACTAAATATAACTTGGAAAATGACAAGGTGTAGTGGTGATTTTGGGGATACATTAATGGAGCACTAAAGATTTTGGTTTGAGTGAACCATGAGCAATAGGAATCATAAAATAAGAAATATCTTGGGATAAAAATTTGACATTCAATTACAGCAAAAAGCTAAGGAAAAATTCTAGTTGAAAACTAGTATCATGAGAACCTTGCTTAACAGTGGTGAAGGGAGGGGAATTGGGCAGGGGAATAGGTGAAAATGAAATTCAGCTGCTACAAATTCTTTGCAAACTTGGCAGGGAGCTCTGAGGCAGGTATTGCCCTCAGAGTTGTCCTAGGTTGTGTTGAAATGGCCAGGCATTTACAACTGGCTCAGTCTCCAAATGCATGCAGCACTGGAAGAAGCTGGGAAATGTGGAGGTGAATGGTCCCCTGCAACTGAGGCAGGCCCCGAGGGAGCTGTTGGGGAAAGGCATTCTTCTGGTAACGCTTCCTGAAGCAGGGTGACAGGCCTCTTTCTCACGGATGTGGGAAATATATCTACTGGTCTATCAATAAATGGACTAAATAGTTCAAAAAAAAAAAAAAAGGATTAGATTATCAGATGGATGAAGGGCCAAAAGATTATTACAGGCAGCTTACAAGAGACCTCTTAAATATAAGTACACAGAAAGTTTAAAAGAAATACAGTCACTAGGGAGAATGATATGGAGAGTCCTTAAAACACTAGGAATGAAGTGGCCATATGACCTAGTGATCCCACTATTGGACATATACCCTGAGAAAACCATAATTCTAAAAGACACATGTACCCCAGTGTTCATTGCAGCACTATTTACAATAGCCAGGACAAGGAAGCAACCTTGATGTCCACTGACAGATAAATGGATAAAGAAGAAGAGGTGCAAATATACAATGGAATATCTGGCCATAAAAAGGGACTAATTTGAGTCATTTGTAGTGATGTGGATGACCTAGAGCTTGTCATACAGACTGAAGTTAGTCGGAAAGAGAAAAACAAATATAGTATATTAATGCATATATACAGAATCTAGAAAAATGTGCTGATGGGCATATTTGTAGGAAAGTAATGGAGATGCAAAGGAGAAAAAGAAAGATAAACCCATTTGAATGCACAGTTCCAAGGAATAGCAAGGAGAGATAAGAAAGCCTTCCTCAGCGATCAGTGCAAAGAAATAGAGGAAAACAACAGAATGAGAAAGACTAGAGATCTCTTCAAGAAAATTAGAGATACCAAGGGAACATTTCATGCAAAGATGGGCTCAATAAAGGACAGAAATGGTATGGACCTAACAGAAGTAG
This sequence comes from Aepyceros melampus, assembly GCA_006408695.1. Classification (NCBI taxonomy): domain Eukaryota; kingdom Metazoa; phylum Chordata; class Mammalia; order Artiodactyla; family Bovidae; genus Aepyceros; species Aepyceros melampus. Next base: position 85,316 of record SJXQ01011345.1, read on the forward strand.
AAGATATTAAGAAGAGGTGGCAAGAATACACAGAAGAATGTACAAAATAGATCTTCACGACCCAGATAATCATGATGGTGTGATCACTCATCTAGAGCCAGACTTCCTGGAATGTGAAGTCCAGTGGGCCTTAGAAAGCATCACTATGAACAAAGCTAGTGGAGGTGATGGAATTCCAGTTGAGCTGTTTCAAATCCTGAAAGATGATGCTGTGAAAGTGCTGCACTCAATATGCCAGCAAATTTGGAAAACTCAGCAGTGGCCACAGGACTGGAAAATATCAGTTTTCATTCCAATCCCAAAGAAAGGCAATGCCAGAGAATGCTCAAACTACCACAGAATTGCACTCATCTCACATACTAGTAAAGTAATGCTTAAAATTCTCCAAACCAGTGCTCTCTTTGGCAGCACACATACTAAAATTGGAATGATACAGAGAAGATTAGCATGGTCCCTGTGCAAGAATGAGATGTAAATTTGTGAAGAGTTCCATATTTTTAAAACCTCAAACAGCAGTGGCCACAGGACTGGAAAATATCAGTTTTCATTCCAATCCCAAAGAAAGGCAATGCCAGAGAATGCTCAAACTACCACAGAATTGCACTCATCTCACATACTAGTAAAGTAATGCTTAAAATTCTCCAAACCAGTGCTCTCTTTGGCAGCACACATACTAAAATTGGAATGATACAGAGAAGATTAGCATGGTCCCTGTGCAAGAATGAGATGTAAATTTGTGAAGAGTTCCATATTTTTAAAACCTCAAATAGCCAAAGCACTCTTGAAAAAAAAGAATGGAACTGGAGGAATCAACCTGCCTGACTTCAGGCTCTACTACAAAGCCACAGTCATCAAGACAGTATGGTACTGGCACAAAGACAGAAATATAGATCAATGGAACAAAATAGAAAGCCCAGAGATAAATCCATGCACCTATGGACACCTTATTGACAAAGGAGGCAAGAATATACAATGGAGAAAAGACAATCTCTTTAACAAATGGTGCTGGGAACACTGGTCAACCACTTGTAAAAGAATGAAACTAGAACACTTTCTAACACCATACACAAAAATAAACTCAAAATGGATTAAAGATCTAAATGAAAGACCAGAAACTATAAAAATCCTAGAGGAGAACATAGGCAAAACATTCTCCAAAATAAATCACAGCAGGATCCTCTATGACCCATCTCCCAGAATATTGGAAATAAAGCAAAAATAAACAAATGGGACCTAATTAAAATTAAAAGCTTCTGCACAACAAAGGAAACTATAAGCAAGATGAAAAGATAGCCTTCAGAATGGGAGAAAATAGCAAATGAAGCAACTGACAAAGAATTAATCTCAAAAATATACAAGCAACTTATGCAGCTCAATTCCAGAAAAATAAACAGCCCAATCAAAAAATGGGCCAAA